>OX453052.1:4200000-4792500 GCA_949699805.1 Tromatobia lineatoria
TGAACACATGTTACACAGAGATTACACTCACGTTACAATTTCCTACTCAGCAATGTAACCGTTAAGTAACACCACTGTTATGTAACAGGTACATTACTGAGTAGGAAATTGTAACATCCGAGTAATCTCTGTGTAACTTGTGTTCACTGGATTATTTCGTGATGTGACTTATGGAGGACTGAATTATTGGCTAGGTGAGAATAAGCTTTCGCAGAACAAAGATTCCAGAGGGAATTTCGGTATGTGCCCTACATGAACTCACTACATTTAGGTCGTAATCTGGATGCAAATTTGTCTTCTATCTATGTACATACTATGTGCATACAAATTATTCTCGTCTGTAGTTCATATCATCACTCCATACACGTCATGCATAGTTGCTTTATGATTACCCTATAGCGATACATTATTGAAGCGCGGACTTCGATTTTTAATTGAATAATATTTCTACTCGCATTTTTTTGTCGCATGTATTATCGGAAATAATACACTGTTAACATAGATAGACATAGTGATAGACATTTGAATTAACTTAAATTTCTAATTCAATTTCATTCCAAATAAAATATTACAATATTGCACGAGCATTTTTTTAAACGGAAATATTGATCACTAATAAAACTATGACTTTATTTCTTTTGCCGAAATTTGAAAAGTATAGGTTATCTCCCGAGAGAATTCACAATTATTTGACATGTTTGCAGAGGTTTTAAAACATTTTTTTCCATGTTTAATGTTATGTTTTTTCGTTGAATGTAAATGGAACCAAAACCTAGAAGTAACAAAACGGATTTGATAAAATGTTGAAATTTACAAAAAAAAAAATTAATATCGCCATTTTTTCTAACTGTGTGTTGCATATTCCATTTAGCTCGGCGCAATAAAGATGTAGATTTTGCCAAATGTTCCTCAGACTTATCCCTACTTCCATAAAACCTTTATGCGCATATTAAGAAAGTTGTTCTATCGATTCTTGTCGGAATGAACAAAAATGGTTGTTACTCCAAAGGGGAATTCCGCAGAGGGTGCGTACAGCCCCTCGAACAATCACGTTCGCAACCCTTATCAAGAGTCGCGGTGAAGAGTCTCGTCGCCGAGTACTACAAAACAAAGAACATAAAAGCCGGGAACCTTAAGAAAAAAAAAAAGTGTTCCAATGTAATCTCAGTAAAATGTGTCTTACGATCTCGTTCGTTCATTCTCTTCTTCAAATGTCGTCACAGATAAATGGAAGCGAAATGAACCAGAAAAGTGTTTGACTTTGTCTCGGCCATTTACAAGCTCCTTTCCATTAATTCTTTACTATCTCTGTCAACGAATAAGTCCCTTATTAATTAATTGTTAATTATCACGACAATAGTACATTAGATACGGTATGGAAGACGATATTAAGGGTTAAGGGGACGACTAAATCTCGCACGAGAAAAACCATTTTGCTATAATAAATTCTTTGGAAATTTTTGACAAGAAAGTTTTGTCAGAATAATTTAAATAAAGTCCCTGTGTATGTTAGAGATTTTTTTCCAAATTCAAATTAATATCAGGTTTTATGCAATTATTTTATTCAATACTGCATAAAATCATTGTAAAATTTTAAAAAATTATGTTAAAATAGCAGCCATGCAAAGTAATTCGTAGATTTGTCAGGTTTATTTTGAAAAATAGCAACAACAAAGTTCTTACATTTAAAATACAAAGTTTTTGGGAAATTATTATTGTCGTTTTCTTGCGACGTTTTTGGTCAATGCAGAAACTTCAGCGTGTTTATTTATGTTTATTTTTTTTTTTGCAATTTTTACAAAGAGTTTCTCTGAACGTTTCTTACCAGAACAACACAGTTTTATTTGAATTTAGCTGTGGAACAAAGAGTTACATTACAATCACAAAGATTGATTCTTGTGCTGTGTTGATACCGTGAGAAGATAATTTTATTGAGCATACATTAAGTACCCGTGCAGAAATTTATCTGGGCGGCCGTGAAATAAAATACTAATGAACTCATTCGCACAGAAAATGAAGCAAGCACCTTCATCCTATATATTCATCATCAGCAATAATAATGCACCGTTCAATATGATTGACAGCCATGAAAAATAAGTGAATTCCGTTCTATTTTGGACACGTCAGACGCAATGATATAAATCTACACTGTAAGAAAAATCTACTTGAAAATTAAAGTACCGATACCGGAAGTTTTTATTCGCAAACCGTCTCTTAAATTTCAAGCACCAATGTGTTGAAAATTCTAATGTAGGACACATGAAAATAATTTGAATTTTCTTGAAATAGACTTTGTATTTAAAATTTAATGTACCGCGTCAAATATTTCTGATTATTGTACATAAAATAAATGTACGTCATAGATCTTTTATTGCAAAACGGTATCTTAAAATTCAATCACATATATGTTGGAAATTTAAAATGGGTTTAAAAACAATAAAAAGAAAATCGAACTATTACTCAGGCATTATTTTTTCTAATTAAATTTATGACATTTCACCCTTCACTATTGTTATTTAATGCATTAAATTTGAAAAAATCAATTACGAAAATTTAGCACTGATTTGACTTCGATAGTCGTCACCGAGCCTCCTTAATAGGGCAGCCCTTATAGGCCCTAACTGGGAAACCTATAAAGGTCTTGAACTTTGCAGCGTAACAGCCTAGTATCGCTGTAATTAATTTTCCATTCTGGGCCCCTAACAGAATTGGGGCTAATTAACAAGGACCAAATCGGAGCCCCAATTAAGTTTCTGCCCAGGTAGGCGAATTTTTTTTCCGTAATATAATCCTCGCTGCAAAGGAAAAATTTTCACCCTTTCGTACGTGATTCTTTCGCGGTTTTCTGGATTTTAACGAAGTACTCCCCGAATTCCCAAAGGCTATCGAAATTCTGCAAGAGCTAGCAAATGTCTGACTTAATGAAAGAAAGAAAATTAATTACAGAGCTTAATCGAATCGGAGAGTCATGTAAATAAAGGAAGGACCTAAGACGCAGCTCAATGTAGGGTAAAAACCCGGAACCGAGCAAGTAGCTATTTTGCATAGGCAAAATGCTTAGAATATTCAGGACCCAGAGCCTGAAGCCAAAAAGATATGAGAGAAGGTCTCGTGCGCGGCGCACCCTTAAACTCTCTTAACGGTTCCGGTAAATCGTTCTGTCCTCTAAACTGCCTTCTCTTTCCCGGGGAAAATTCACCGAGGGAGGAATTAAAGGGCGAACGGTTCTTCCGAACCGGACCAAAAGAAAAGTAAAGGACAAGTAAATTTCCGGGACAATGACAACTTCCTTTATTTCTCTTGATATTGAAATCAATAATAACTAGATATGTCCTCGGTTTTTGTCGTCTGCGACTTGAAAAAATTTACAATTTGCTCGTTGTCAATCGTTGACATATTCTAAGTATTTTCAAATTTGTTTTCAGATATAGATTTTCTATTCCAATTTTTTGCCTGGAATCATACAGATCAAAATTTGAAACGATAAAAATTGAATCATAAAAATATTAAAAATCAATAGTTTAAAAGTAGTAATGAGTTGAGTAATTTTCAGAGAACAATTTTTTGTGCAAAACTTAGTAAGAAGAGAATCAGTAAAACAGCTAGACAAAACACAATATCCAGACTAAGTGGTTTTCTTTGGAAAAGCTATGTGCATGTTACTATTTTTGTTTCGTTTTTTTTGTTAATTATTTGTACGTAACGATATCTTGATTCAAATAAAATTTTATCCAACTCTTTACACATTGCTACGTTCATTTATACATTTATTTATTTACTCTGAACAAAACGACTCAGCCACAAAAAAGATATCCGGTGAAATTCTTCGTTGCTTCACTTCTAATGATATAAAAAGTTGCTGAACTAATTTCTTCGCCCACGACGTCGAGAAGATAATACCTCTATAAAAAGAGGATTCTGCCAATTAGCAAAGAAAAAGTACTGTGAATTTTGAACTATCCCGACGTAGAAAATGGGACTCATTATTTAATAATCGGTCGACAAGAGTAAAGCGAGTCGACATGAATTAGGCGTGTATCTCACCATCGCGAGAGCGAACCTCCTCTTCTCTCTGTAATTCTCGTTCCACGCAATCTATAGATATACACGTTCGGCAAACTTCACTTAACGACCTTCTCCAGTGAATCTGCTTCTGTTCTCGTACTCCAGATACACCGAATGAATTCTCGAGACCTAATAGAGGCGGAAACACAAAGCGGAAAGGTGTTATTAAATGGAGAGAAAATGACGTCTGCCGACGTCGTTTCAGAACCTACCGTTTTCAACCCTTCGTTAGATACATGCGAATGCGTGTACACGTACACCTAATGGACACTTGCATGCCTTGAGCTTCGAATTTTCTGAGCAACTCCGAAATGTAAATTCACAAGAGTCGCGTTACTATGAATACAAGTGTCTTACAAAGGGTTATCACTGCAAGTGAATTTTTACACGTTCCAAGGGTTTGTAAACACGAAAATTGTCCGTGGAAATAAAGAAAATACTCAGAGAAATCGCGGTGAACCTGGCAATCGTTAAACATAGTTTTCAAACTTTATTATCTTTCTTTTGGTAATTAGATTTATTGAACTATTTTTGAGAAAATCCACATGAATCAAAATGAACAGGCAAACGTCGGATGAACGGAAAAAATTATGGGTTTCCTCCTGGAATTAACATTTAAAAAAATAAAATGACCATTGAGTCTGTATGTAGCAAAAAATTGGGTACAGAAAAAAAAATGACTCTTTGGTCGAAGGTGCATTGATTTACTAAAATGCCAATAACTTTTGAAATAAATGACAAAGTAACGCCAGATTATACATGTTTTTCTTCGAATTGAATAAAGCTTTGAAACGCAATTTGACAGATGAAAATGCGTTGAGATTTTAATCTTTTGCACGTTCTTTAAAATTTTTGCAGAGAAAAATCCAGTTTGTCGTGTACCCATCTCCCTCATTTTATTACATTTTTCAAAGCGATCTCATGTGCATAAAAAAAATTATGTAATAATATTAACTCCATTCCTTTCAATGCAAATTCTTTAAAACGGAAAAAAATTAAAAATTGTTCCATACAAATAGAGTTATCGTCGGTTGAAACCTCCACAATTCAGTTATTCTAACTTTGAGCTGTTGTAAGAGACGAAAAAAAATTCGGTTTTTAAGGAGATTCAAAAGCCAAAAGTCCAAAAGGAAATTACCCGCTGATTAAAAAACTGCCAATTTTTTATCAATAAATTGTAGAATTCAAATGAAAACCGTAACAAACCCATTTTTACTATTTGTCGTTTTCCCATTGAATTCTATCAATAATTATTTTTTAGTTTACCGACGTTAAATTTCCTCTTTCTTTCGGAGAAAATCACAAGCTGGCAAATTTGTTTAAATAACGTTATTGCGAAAAGTGTAAATTTTACACAATTATTCTAAATATTTTTTTCAGAAGATTAAGTCCAGTGGAGGGAGCAAGCTACTGCTTAAAAGACTTTCAAGATGCTATAGACATTCGAATAGAACTGAAAAAAAAAAATGCCCCGGAGCTTCGCGTCTTTATACCAACTCCAATAAATAAAATCCCCGTTCTGTGCCGCTAGGCTTAAGAATATAGGGAGGAGCAGTAATATTGACGGTGGAAAACCACGACTGCCACCGCCTCGGCATTTATGGTTCAAGTATAGCTTCCAAGTACATACAGTTTATGTATAGTCTTTATGTGTAAGTACATATAGATATATACATATTTATAGACGGAATACTAACTGGTCCCTCAGGAGGAAATCATCCTTGCACAAGCCCCGACGCTCCGCCTACGGGAATGCCGTGCTTTAACAGGAGGAGCGACAAAATCTCGGCGGTGACTGACTGAAATAGTGTTAACTCGATGAACTGCAGTGACTCAATCAACTCCTCCGGGCTACAGCACCAATATTTCATATGGAAAAGGGAGGTTTCACATATTGTCCGAGAGGGAAAAATAACAGCTGATGTAAAGTACTGTATATATGATCCACTCTATTTCAAGTTGACCCATTACACATTGAGGATGAAAAACGTTTTTTTTTGTGCTGACAAGACACATTGCAGAGCCTTAGAATGATATCTCATTTCGAAGATTTTTTACAACTTTTTTTTGGCATGATTATTTGTATAATTTAACAAAATATTTTCAAACACACATCGAATCGTTTTTTTTTTTTTTTTTTTTTTGACAAAAAACATGAGAAAATAATTGAGTAAATATTGCTAAATGTCTGAAAAAAGTTGCTCACTCTGTGTAGGACGTTTTTCAATAATCCTTACCATTGAAATATAAATACCAGCAATCCAATATTAGCTTTTTTTGTGTAGGCGTAATTTGGGGGAAAATATATTTATAGGTTCTATATTCCATTACAAATAAATTTACATGAAACACCCGGTGCATATTCTGTAGCCGAGTAAAACCAGACGAATAGACGGCGAATGGTTAAATTGTCGGACGATGTCATTATTGTACGCTCGTGCGTGATCGTTTAAGCGACATCATTAATTATCCATCTGCGATCCTGCGAATGATGGTTTCTGGCAGAAATAATGCTTTCCTAGCTTTCACTCAAATGGAGAACAATGCAAGTGACAGAAACACTTATTACGAAAGTTGAATCACAGAAAACGTCATTTTGAAAAATTATATTTCTCTCGATTCCATATAACCATGATTTGATCAACGATACATTTTCAGAATCATTAAGATACAACTACCTTTCGTATTTTGATCGAATGTGATATGCAATAGTACTTAGATATCAATTGAGTTATAAAGATCTATTTGATCCGATATCCCAAACTTTGCAAATTTTCGAGTGTCTAGACATTTAGTGGGGAATTAAAAACGCCATGTGATTTGAACCCTTGTATGAATTTTCAGGAAAGTAACAGCAGAAAAATATTTTGCGGATTTAATTCTTCAAATACTGCTTTACTTGGATGCCAAATTTCGGTGCCGTAGTCGCAAACCTTTTCCAAATTATACACTGAAAAAAATCCATGGGATAACAATGCTGAATATGAGGTAACACCCAAAAATATATTTTGCCAAAATATCCGTAACAAAAATATCCTAAGAAACGATACTAACGGAAAATATCCGCCGCCAAAAATGTTCCGACGCGAAAATATTCTGTGCTGAAAATATCCGGCGGCAAAAATGTCCCGACGCAAAAATATTCTGTGCTGAAAATATCCGGCGGCAAAAATGTCCCGACGCAAAAGTTTCCTGTGCTGAAAATATCCGCCGGCAAAAATGTCCTTACGCAAAAGTATTCTGTGCTGAAAAAAAATTCGCGATACAGTATATAATGTTTAAAAATAATAGAATAAAAATAATCGCACAAATAAATAAATATTATGGGGCTGGAACGATGGCGCGTGGAGGGGTTGAAGGGGGGGGGGTGCAGATGGCGAAGCCCCCGCTGAGGAGTTAGGGTAAGCCCCCTCCCAATACAAAATTGTAAATTGTTAGAAACGAATTACCTGAATTACAATATTGACTGTATTAATTGTGAATGAAATGATACAAAAATGTAACCGATATCTATGTAATTTAGTAATGAATGTAATTAAGTTGTTCCGATTGTGTTATTATCTGTAAATGTTATTATTATAGGAATAACTGTAATATTTTTCGAGCATAAATTGAAAAGCATATATTCTGCGAATATTTTTAGTGTTTTCTTGTACACTTTATTGGGAATATTTTTTGCCGAGGATATTTTGAATGGTGGATATTATTGACACAGGCTCTTTTTGGTAGGATATTTTTGTGCAGGACATAGTGATAAGAATCAAATTAGGTGCAACCGGGAGTAATAAAAGTAAGGATGAGAAGGGCGGTAAAAGGCGATTACAGCCGTACCATAGAAAGAGGGAAAATTAAAAAATCTACTCTACTACATAAATAGAAACACCAACGAAAATTATGTTACCTGTTACATTCTCTATTGTCGCGGGAACAATGGAAGCATTTTTGTCCTCTCAGGCAACTATTTCGCATAGTAAAGTCAACCATGCATTTTTCTGAGTGTAGACATTTGAATTTTTGAGGCGGAGAGACGAACGGAAATACATTTTTTTCTAAATGTGATTTCTGATCAATATGCACATTTCTAACTCACTGGCATTGGAATATTGACAAAAAGTATTACCATCACAAAGTTTCTACTATGCAGAAGGGAAAGGATCAGCATGGTCAGTAAATACATCATACCGATGCCTGAGCATAATGTTATCTGCTATCGAATTTCATCGCAAACCTAGTAGAGCTCTGCAAGTATAGACACATTGAAGAAGGCCAAAATGAATTAATGACTACGTCATATAATACAGGGCTGCGTATACGAGTGAACTCCACTTTCGAGAACCATGCTAACCAGACGGTTACACGTGAGTACGCTAATCGGCATAATAAATCGCCCTCCACTACAGTAACCTTTCAAAATTGAAATCTCTGCAGTCAGATAGTTCGTCTATCAGAACAAAAGACTGGAATAATTACTGCTTTGAAAGATTCAGAAGAAATAACTTTAGTGGTGGGCGTTAAAATTGAATGGAATATTCTTTTAAATTCTTGAGGAATTTATTCAATACTTGGTTGCTTCGCATGTTTTTACTGTATACTAATTTTTCCTTGAGTTTGAATGTAAATCATACTTTCCAACAAGAGCTAAATGTTGGAATAGCCAAGATAAAAAAATTTCAATACAAATGCATATATTTCTAGGCCATTACGGAAATATTTTTTAATGTAAAAACCAATCTATTCAAATAAAGTTCGAAAAAGGAAGCTTATGATTAAACTGAACCACAAGCAAGAAAATAAAAATTTGATTTCTCAGTTGAACGCAAGAAAAGTCTTTGAAGGTTGTATTTCAAATGTTGAAGCAAATTGGGGTCGTGTTTAATGCCGCTAATTGGTGAAATAACATAATTTCGTAGCGTCCCCCATCTCAATAATATTTTCTCTTGACGCTGTGAGTCCTGCTGTGGGGGTAGAACGGGATAAAGATGAAAAGAGAGTCAGACTCGGCGCAATATAATACCGAAGAAAGTCTCAAGTTTCGAGGAATTCATCAAGACTAATGACTAAACATCGGGTGGAAGAGAGGATATCCAAGACAGCAGAGAAATTCAAGTGAATATACAAGGTCACTATTCGCAGTGGGCACGTCTATCGTGTAGGCGTGAAATGATCAAAGAACACGGACCGTGAAAGGGTCACAAACCCGAAATTAAGAATGTTCTAACTTTAAGAGGATTCTGAGTTTAGCTGCGGTTACAGAACGACGAACAAAATTAAAAAGTAACTCGATATGGCTGCAATCTTAAAAATCCACGGTGTAAAGCCTCGGCGGGTGTAGACTTTTTTATGGTGTTATCCATCAAAGTGTTAATATTGTCACTTTTTGCAGTATGCAATTCACACGGACAATTTCGTTCAAATTATTCTTGTTTTTACTTCATCTATCAACTTTGACATTAGAATTTTTTTTCAGTCTACGACGTATAATGTTACATCAAGGTAGTCTTGTTTTTTGGTGTTCATTTCGCATATAATAACGAGGAATCTGAGAGAAAATTGAAAATACTTCTCAATGGTTTACATATCTAAAAACATTTATGCGTATTCAAGTTAATGAAAAGAATAATCCTGCATAATGGTAATTCTAAAGTTTTATTAATATATTATTTGAAATATCAATTCATTAACTGATTCTCCGAAAGCCCAATTTTACTTGTTTATGAAATTGATTTACTCATTTTTCTGACCACATGAATTTTTTCAGATTTTTAAATTTGCTTTGAATTTTTTGTTTTATATCGCAAAAAGGTGTAAAAAAATGCAAAAATCTGAGGAAATTTGAAAATTTGAAAATATTGGTACGTATTTAGAAAAAATAAGCGAATCATTTTCATAAAAAAAGTAAAGTTGGGTTTCCGGAGAATTTGTTTATAACATTTGAAGTTGTTATGCAAAATAATTTTTTTCAGTACCTGTAATATGCATGAATTTTTTGACGATTTTTATACCATCGAGAAGTATTTGGATTTCTTACGCGGCTTCAGTAAAAATACAATACATTGAATTACTATATAGTTCATGAATCTGTTAAATACTTTTTACAATATACTGGTGTACATTTCAACACCATATTTTCGACGGTGTAGTCACCGTATCTGAAGGAGAGCATCGACCAAAGTTTTACCAGTAATTAGCACGGGGATATAAGTGAAAGATCGATGCGACCCCAAGAGGTTGCTTTGGTCAACGAAGAAGAGAGTAGGGCTAGGGAACAGTAGTCAGTGCGCGCTTTGGTCAGACATAGGTCGTACGAAAACAGTACATGTAAAAAAACACAATACTTAGATAAAACGTTCTAGATCTGGCAACCGTTAAATATGGTCGTAAAAGTTTATTATTTTTCTTCCGCTAATCACAATTCTGGAAGTATTTTTATGTAAACCCTGATGAATCATAGTAAAAAGGCAAAATAGAAGGTGCTTCGGCGAATGACGGCTCTTTAAGGAGGTTCGTCAGTAAAATTGAAAATGCAGAAAAATCTAAAATAATTACCGCGTTTTTAATCATTCATAACAAACTCACATGAATTTTTTGGGAATTTTTGTCTACATCGTTTACACAAAATTAATTCTTTTATGGATACATTTTAACATGGACTCTTATGGCATATTTACAAATTAAAAAAAATTGAAAAATTGGAAAAAAAATTTTACATCGAAAAAAAAGAATTAATTCTACCAAATACTTAAAAATTCAACGATGTAACATTTTTTTTCAATTTTCATTATTTTTTTAATTGGTAAATTTGCCATAAGAGCCCATGTTAAAATGCATGCATAAAAAAATTAATTTTGTGTGAACGATGTAGACAAAAATTCCCAAAAAAATTCATGTGAGTTTGTTATGAATTCTTTAAAATGCGGTAATTATTTGAGGTTTTTCTGTGCATTTTCAATTTTACTGACGAACCTCCTTAAGTGTTTTGTTTACTTTAACGTTTCGCCCTGATCAGGGCCTCTTCAGAAATTTATTTCTCTTATTCTATATACAGCAAAAAAAAAATATTTTGTATAAAAAAATGAAAAAATAATATCTGTTGATGCTCGCTTATTACAATTTTTTTTTTCCAATTTATTCCAACAACAAGTAAACTGAAACGAAAATTGTAATAAGCGAGCATCAACAACAGATATTATTTTTCTATTTTTTTATACAAAATATTATTTATTTGTTTTGCTGTATATAGAATAAAAGAAATAAATTTCTGAAGAGGCCCTATAACCTCTAACTTGAGAAGCTATAACTTGAGAAGATGATAAAACAGAGTGGCGCTGTATCGTGCACATTGTTTCCGTACTGAATAAAGCTTTAAAGGACCATTTGGCAGATTAAGATGTGTCGAGGTGTCAATTTTTGCAGATTTTTTTAAACTTCTATAGGAACCCAAGTGAATATACAAGGTAACCGTTTGCGGTGAACATGTCCATCGTGCAGGCGTGAAGTAATCGAAGAATATGGAGCGTGAAAAGTCTACATACCCGAAACTAAAAATATTTCGATGCTATATGTATATTATGGTGTCCCAAAAAAAAAAAAAAATTCTCGGTTGTTGATGGATAAGTTGTAATATATGAAGAAATACGTTTTGATGAAAGGGGAGCTCTGCAGCTAATTTTTTTAGAGGTCGCTCATGCAAGATTTATTTTAATTTGAAAAAAAGTTAGGTTGACGAATAAATCATTAAACAATATTTTTTTCATCAATTTGTTAATAACATCTTAGAACTATCATTATAACAAATTAATTTTTCTAGCCCCTTCCATATGCTTGATTTTTCTGAAATTTTTAACGCATGGAGAAGTGTTCAAAATTCGCTCCGAATCTCACGTTTAGGTGAACTGTACTGCTCGTACATCTTTAAATTATTGGTAGCAACCTACTATGACCGATGGTAAGGTTTATTAAATGAATTTTTCAAAAATTAATACTATTCTGTTAATTTAATACATTCTTCACGTTTTAACAGAAATAAAAATACAAATCTCGCGTGAGCGACCTCTACAAAATTAGCTTCAGAGCCTCCCTTCCAGAGTAATGATGCCGCGAGAGACGAGAATAACGAGACGAGACGAGAAAATTGAGTCGAGAGACGAGACGAGACGAGAGAACATTATTTGTTTCATCGTTCGACTCGAGACAAGACGAGAGAGTCAAGGCAAGAATATCGAGAATCTCGATTTGACGACAAAATAAACCGCAACATTTTTTTGCAAACTGAATAACCTTCTCAATGATCATAGTTCGCTGAATAAATAGAGGCAAATAGGGGTGTGCATAATAAACTTTTTTTTTTCAAAAACATTCATTTCTTACAGCCTCTTAGCACTGATCTCAGTCTTCCGTACACATATACTAATAATTGCCAGCAATTAATTGTACGTCGCGTATTGCGCTAAATATTATCACGCAATATAAACATCACACTGTTTCTTCAACTAGCAACTTCAACTACTAGGCTTAGGCGCAATTAATAAATGCGATGCAGTCTCAGTACAAACTACCGATAGCTGAGGAAACATTGGGGAAAAATGTCCTTTTCTTCATTTATAACAGTACGAAGAGTAACAAACAAATAAACGATCGATATGACGAGTGCAGTTGACAAAAATAAATCTCGATAAATTCAAATCAAGCGCGCGCATCGCAGGTGCAGTTTTATTTTACATGAAACTGCGCAGTAAACGCAACGAAGGTTATTGTTATTAAAATCCCCAATTTGGAAGAATGATAAAATGCTCGTGTTACAGAGAATAGCGGTGCACAATAGTTTCGAGGAAAATAAAGCTGTGCCGCGGAGTTCCGGAAATCGCAAGGGGATACGTTGGTTCGACCAGCCGAGTAATATTTACTAAATTTGACTTTCGAGATGAGAGAAAAATCCTTCCTCGAATTTCGAAAATATTTCGAGACGAAAGAAAAAACCTTCTCGAGATCCGAGAATATTTCGAGACCAAAAAAAACCCTTTCTCGAGGTTCGAGAATATTTCGAGATGAAAGAAAAATCCTTTCTCGACTTTCGAGAATATTTCGAGACGAAAGAAAAAACCTTTCTCGAGATCCGAGAATATTTCGAGACGAGAGAAAAGACTTTTCTCGAATTTCGAGAATATTTCGAGATGAGAGAAAAATCCTTTCTCGAGGTTCGAGAATATTTTGAGACGAGAGAAAAATTCTCTCTCAACTGTGAAGTCGAGACGATACAAATATTTGTTTCATATTTGTCGAGACAAGACGAGAGAAAAGCCAATTCTCGTCTCGTCTTGTCCCGCGGCATCACTATTTGTCTACGAGAGTATAGTAATCAGACGACGCGCAGCAATCTTTCACGAATTTCGCGCATGTCCATCTAGGTGTGTGTGTGTGTGTGTGAGCCAAGATGGCGATACGACAAGACCGACTTTCGGTAGCTCTGTAAATTATAATTGTACACTGTCAATAAAACCCATTAATTTCAAAATTAAAGCAACCAGTATTACAAATCCTCAACACTATTCCAGAGAAATGTATTTCTGCGTGCATGTCGACTTTTCAATAAACAGCCGAGAGATTTAGAAAAAAAAACATTCTTTTTTTTTGACACCCTAATGTATATCGCACCGAGGGTTTTGACCTTAGCTGTGGTTACAAAACCACGAGCAAGGTTAAGAAGTAACTCGATATGGCTAGCCACCGTACATAAAGGAGAGCGTCGACCAAAGTTTTACCGGTAATTAGCACGGGGATGTAAGTGGACGATCGATGCAACCGCAAGGGGGCGTTTGGTCAATGGAGAAGAGAGTAAGGCTAGGGAACAGTAGTTAGAGCGCGCTGTGGTCAGACTTGCGTTGTACTCAGCAGCATTAACAGCCTCGCATTATTGCCATGTGCCTCGATGAAACGATGCAGTAGTTCGCAAGTCGTAATGGTCAGACGGTGGAAGCCGTTATTACAGCCTAAACGGAATGGGACGATTACGACAATTTCATCTTGAGGAGACCCAATCACCCAACAGTTGTCTTCATGAAAAATTCTGATCTGTAAAAGAGTGAATCATTTATAGAATGTTTTTTTTTATTCTTCAAAGGGTCACTTTTTTTCAATCTTTCATTGAAACCCCATAAAATACATAACAAGCATTATGATTCTCCAATTTTGTAAAGACATACCTTACCCCAGAATGATGGGTTGAAAAAGTAAAATTTAACACTTGTAGCTTTCAGACTATATTTCGTGAACGAATTTTCGTGTTCGATGTCTTATTTTATTTACCGAAAAATGCATTTTAGATTGAATGTAGAAACTTTTCATTTCAGTTCTTTATGATAAGACAATGATTTTAAATGCGAGTGAATAAATCTTTCTTGTTAGGACAAGTGGAAAATTTTATATTTGACTTCACACGATCCATGTGTACACCCAGAGAAATGGGTCGGATGAATTTATTTGAATCAATTATGGGGTGTATTTGGAATAAATAAAATTTTATTTTAAACAAATAGCGTCTATTTCGATGAGATGAAATTTTATTGGGATCAAATAAAGTCTATTGCGGTTAAATAAAATTTCATTAGGCCGGCCATTAAATAAATTATTTATTTATTTAATAGGATTTTATTTTACCGAAGTACACTATTTAATTAAAATACAATTTAGTTCATTAAAAATACACCTGATAATTGCTTTAAAAAAATCTTCAGACCGATTTCTCTGAGTGCACTGTACGTCTTTGCAGAATTATAAAGATTGTTATGTACTTGAAGAGGTTTAAATGTAATATTTTTTCCAAGAAGAGATCGTTTGAAGAATTTTTTTGTGACTATTCTTAGCTTATTGGGTCCCCTTAATGATTTCGTTTGGTTTTCATAACATATCGATTTTGAAAAAAACTGAAGTCTTTTGACTTCAGAGTTTTATGAGTAGAAAACGTGAATTTTGAATGTCGATGATTTAAATTTTTGAATTTCTCACCAAAACATTTCTTCAATCGTTACCATCAATAATAATAAAATAATAATCATAGAGATTACAAGAATTTGTTTCTTCTATCTCCTTAATCGGATAAACTTTACGATTTACGTGAATGTTTTGAGAACACCATTCGCATAATAATGGATGAAGTTGCAAATTTGAGCACGAGAAGCGTTTCACGCGTCATTCAACGTTTCACTCTGCCGTCGGCGGTGATAGAACGATGCAGAACATAGTTAGAAAGTCCAATATAGTATTAGTATGGCCAGGATGCTGTGCTCACAGTACAGACTAAACGAAGCTGTAAAGAGCAAATGTAGAGGCGCTATATGACTGCGATATGTTTCCTATGCTGCGTGTCCGAACCATATTCGAATTATCAATATCGAATCTGTAAAATAGCAAATATCAATACAGTAAAAGTTATTGCTATTGCAAAATATTTTTTATTTACCAGACAAATTTAAATATATCAGGCAAATAATATATATGTTCAATAAAACTAACATATATCGAATAATAATAATCCCAAAATGTTATTAACAAATTGGTGAAAAAAACCATAGTTCAACAATCAGTCAACCTAACTTTTTTTCTAATGAAAATGATACGTTAATTTATTTGAATGCATACGAATTTTTTCAGATTTTTTTCTATATTTTGATTATATCTTTTCAGCACGTTTTATATGAATTATGTTTTTCCGATTCTTATCCCATCGGAAAGTGATCGAAATTGTCTCTAAAACTCACTTTTGGCGGGGCTGTACGTATCGTACATCCTTAAGTCGAGATACCGATGAACTTTATTATCCCTAACGCACAGCAATTTGAAAGTTGTAAGTTTTATAGTCAGCAACTGTTTTATCAGAGTCGGTGCAGCGACGGGAATATTAATAAACTTTTGACAAGGCATCCGCAATTGCTTGCTATCGGATACGAATTTGACCGACGAAGAATCGCCGGAATCTGCATCAAATTATTATCCGCTATCTACATAAACTACTATGCGTGCGATTTAATTAATTTCTGTTATCCTATACGTCGATATAAATTTAATCCATCCAGTATTAGCTACGAAACGAACTTTATCTTGCTTTCAGCTGTTTCAAACAATATTTGTGGCGATTTCTCTCTGTGTGTGTGTGTGTTTCCGACAAACAGCAAACAACACGTGAGGTCCAAAGAGTAACCTGAAGTTTGGACGAATGAAAAGAGCCAGCGAGTGCGATGGAAGGATATAATAGCAGTGGAAGTTCGGCAGTTCAGCGCTTTTTCGGAATCCGGAACTCGGTGTGTGGCAATATAAATCGAGGCGAAGCGACAACAGCCGGTGGTCAACACCCTCGACGTTCAATGGCCAATGCCACGTCTACAAACTAATTCAGAACTATTAAGGAAACGGCACGTCCCAAAAGATTAAAGAAGCAAGATAGACGGAGAGAAGTAGGAAGTGAATGAACGGGATCGAAGAGAGAAACACAAGACAAACAACTGAACAAGCAAACCCCATAAAGAGGTAATAAAAAAAAGATTCGGGGTTTGGTGAAAGAGCAGCTCACGAGTCAGCAAAGCAGCTTCAGTGCAGGCTGCAAACATCACTCGATTTTCACCAACAATCTCCATCGCTTCTTCTGCAATATTAAATACAAAAACAAAAGAAAAAAATACTCTTTTGCGCGAACAAAAGAATTTCTTCTCGTTATTTTGATCCCCTTCCATTGTCTCTGGCTCTTCATTTTTGTTCGAAAGAGGATTATGTTTCTTTGCGGATGAAGCTTTGCTGCTTAATTGATAAAAGAGGAAATGCTGCTGTTGGTAATGTTATTCGCTAAGCCATTAGCTAATTTGATACTCGTCTTTTATTTGAGACTCTTTCATGATTCGTTGCGAAATGTCAGGTATTCATTAAGCTCATATATATGCCCACGCGCTGAAGCTCCCCCCCCCCCCCCCCCCCCCTGAATCCGCATGGGCCATTTTCATGGTCTTGCAGCAGTTCTAGTAATGAAACCAATACCTTTTTTCGATTACGAAACTGCCAATTCTTTTATCAATGAATAAAAGGATTTTAAGTATGAAACAAAAAAATATGAGGGAGTATGTCGATCAATTTTGGCTTTCTGATAGAGGAAGCTTTGTAGAAAGCAAAAAATAATGAGGAAATTTGCAAGGTTCTACTTTGCAGGCTTGTTTATACTTGGAAGACATTTATATAAAAATTCAAAGTGACGTAAAATTTTAACCGCTCGAGCGATTTGTGTAAAATTGTTACTCAAAAATTGTGTAATGATAGTCCATATGTAAAATAAATTGAAAACCGATCTCGAACGAGATTTTTCAAATAATTCAAAATGACATAAAATTTGAACCGCTCGACCGATTGATGTCAAATTTGTATCAAATTTTATTTTCAATGGTCGTCAGAGTGTCAAGAAAATTTAAGATAAACGTGTGGAAAATTTCGATCATTTTTTTTTTTCGTAAAAGTTTTTTTTTCACCAAATACGAAATTTTCTGACATGTCAACAGTTAATTAGACCAAAATACTTACAATTTTTCGATAGCCATTATTGTTTTTTGTGTTGACCGTTTAAAAAAAAAAAATTTTTTTACGTTCCGAAGAACTTTCTAAATCAATAAAATAGAGAAATTACTGTAGAATACCTCAACTTTTTAATTCGCGGAATGCCTTTAAAGATAGGTAAACAATAGATAGAGATAGGAAAGGAGTTAATATTTTTTTCATTTTTGCTATCCCAAACTTTTTTAAATAAAATGAATATAAAAACTAAAAGTCTAAAGAATTCTGGAATGCCGAAGACGAAGTCACTACATTATTATTTATTTAGATTCTAATCATTTTAGTCAAAATTTTTGCCAAAATAAAAAATTTCTTAGACGATGTGTTTTCTGTGTGTTTACCATGAATTAAAGTTGTTTAAAATAAAAATACCCAAAACATTGTTATTTTTTAGATGTAGAAAAATATCAATTATAGCCCATTAAGTTCAGTCATGTGAACGGAATGGTCCTAATCAATCACAGTACGATTAAATAAAATATCTTCAACAACTAATACGAGATTTTCGATGAAATCTCATAATACCATTTTCAGAAGGGGATTTTACTTATTTACTCACGTTGAGTCTAAATGCTTATTTTTACAACCTTATAAGAATGTTTCTCCACGCCTGTAATTCTCATGTTGATCTTCGTACTTTGTCTTAATATCTGAGGAATATAAATTCCAGCGAAGAAAAGGCGTATAGCTATAATTAATGAAAAACTCGATTTAGAGAGAACACTCTACTCGACATCTTGTTACTCTGATGTTTATAAAGTTAACAATGGGGCAAAAAAAGGAGTATGAAAAGAATACCGAGCCAAGTACTACAATCTTTTGAATGAACGGCGGAGAGTGCCAACAACAATCGACTTTATGAATCGGCCCACGCATCTTCACACGTGCCACCGTCTAGCTTTTTCCCATGCACACCCTAAGCGCGTTGTAAACTACGGTACAACGTAAGAGTGATCGAGCGACGAATGCACTTTGACATATTATCGGCTAAAGGTTCCTCCCACTCCGTCTCGCTCACCGACTTCCCAAGCTTTCAGACACATGTGCGTCTCGGTTATAAGCATCAGCATCAAACCATCGAATCCCCGTAGGAATTTATGCGACGATATCGGTTCGCTATCTAAAGTTTCCTTCACAATACAGTCATCAGTTTTTCGTAGGGTCACTCGAGTACGTTTTATCAGCCATGAACCGTCAGACCAACGGCTATAAAGGGAGAAAGAAACCTTTTTCCTTTTTTTTTACCGTTTTTCTGACCGATCTCTAGGGAACTAAAATTTCAGTATCTTAATTCCTCGATTTTTGGCTAGCATTTACGAATAAGGAAGTAAATTCTCAATAGGTCAAGCAAAAGAAGTTATGGAATATGTCTCTTTCAGGGAAGCTATCATTTTTTTAGCTTCAATAAAGTGTAGAAAAATTAAAAACTCGAAAATCTTCATTCGTCGTGAAGATTTATTTATTAGGAAAAAAACAAGCATGAGTTGAAATCGATACAGTATTTTTGTATTTTGGTCAGTTTTAGTGTTATGTCCGGGCATATTATTGATCATTGAACGATTTTTGGAAACGATTTAATTGTTAAAAGCAGGTTAATTTTTTTTTTTTTAATTTAATAACTTAATTTGAGTAAGGATGATATCATTGGAATGGTATATTTGTAATCGTATGAATTACAAATGTTTTTTTAGTAATTTTTGTAGACCAGATTTATTAAATTATTTTCTGCACAAAATCTACCATAAAATTTTTCTTTGTTTAACTTGAGACATTGATTCTTTTCATTTGCCATTCGTTCTAATGTCATACGAGTAACAAAATAATCTATCTTTTTGGTGGGGAAACGACAGACTTTACTGTTTAATTATAAATTATTTCATGAAAATTTACTATGTTTCAAGTGAAAAAATCCCAATAGTCCAAAGTTCTAATGCCGATAAAAATAATCACAGTTCACAAGAAAGAAATTCTTGTACGCAGATTTCAAATTAACTGTGTAGAAGTTAAGAGATATCAGCCACTGAAAAAATCAAAAGAAAACAATTCTGGAGATCATACCCTTTTTTCAAATATTACATTCAAACCTCAGTGAGTAGATATTAATTGTTATAATTCTGCAATTTTGTATAAACACAGTGCACCAAAATGTGAAATCAAATAGTTATTACTACTGTAACTCTGCGCTTTTTTTTAGGCAAAAGATTTTTTTCAAAAACATTATTATGATTGATGCGTAAATATTCATCAAATTTGTCATTCCGTCCATAACGTTATCCACAGCAGCTTGCGAAGTCACAATTCTTAAGAATGTTGAAACGGAATTGTGCTGCGTGCCATTCAATCTTTTCTTTGGGAGACATAATTGCGCTCCTGCTGCCCTTATCAACGCAGCGTTAGCGGTCCCACACCCAGAGAAATCGGTCCGAAGACTTTATTTGAATCAATTAATGGGTTCATCTGGAATAAATGAAATTTTATTCAGATCAAATAGAATCTATTTCGGGTAAGTAAAATTTTATTCAGATTAAACAGAGTCTATTTCAATTAAACAAAATCCTATTGGACCGGCCATTGAATAAATAATTTATTTGATGGTCAGCCTAATAGAATTTTATTTAACCGAAATAGACTTTATTCGATATACATAAAATTTAATCTAATCGAAATAGACTCTATTCGATTAAAATGAACTGTTATTTATTCTAAATATGCCCCGTAATTGATTCAAATAAAATCATCAGACCCATTTCTCTGGGTGCCCGGTGGTTATATATAACTATATAGATGCGCAGTGCGCAGTGCGCATCTACATAAGATGTGCGATGTGCTGCATCTTGAAGAATGTATTAGTATGGTGTGCTTTCGGCACAAGTTAAGATATTTGGGTGGGGGTAAAAAAAAGCGAATGACCAAAATAGTGAATGGCTAAAATAGCGAATTTAGAAATTAGGAACGTCTGAATCTCGAATGGTCATCATTATGAAATACGCTATTTCAACCATTCGCTATTTTGACCATTCACTATTTTTACCGCTATCTTATAAAAATGCATTCAAAATACGGAATGATAAAAAGGCGAATGGCTAACAAATCGAATTCCATTCTACATTAAGACGTTCCTTATTTTTAAATTCGTTATTTCAGCCATTCGCTATTTTGGTTATTTGCTATTTTGTCCCCTACCCAGATATTTGACCCGCAGTCTCTTACGGCGACTTGACCAGCGTAGTCGAGTCGCCAAATATATATTTTTCCGAAGCCTTTGAGCCATATTCGACAGTTGACCCTCGAAATAATACTACTTACGTTGCAGAACTGTTCGGACTGTTTTTGATGCAAAAAAATGTTATTTTGTGACTCATTTCTATATTCATGATTTATTTTTTCAATGAATGAAGTGTTTGAAATTAACAGTGTTTTATAAAAATTATTCAAAGACAAACGTTGACAATTGCCAGACCTTTTCGATCTCTAGGCAGCTCACATTATGCCTCAAGGCGGAAAAAATATAAATATTAGACTGTGTTGCGTTTATTTACTAAAAATCGATGACGTTATATCTAGTAATTATTGTGAAGTCCTACATTTTTTGTTAAACTGTAAAAAAAATTGGTTTCATGCTATATACTTACGAAGTTTGCCGAATTTCTCTGAAAAATGAACATTATCTATTTTAAAAATCTGAAACAAGTTTAACTTACCGGATAAATTTTTTTTTTTGCGCTTTTTCAATTCTGTCATTCTAGAAGTGCACGTTGCACTTATATATAAAATTACAAGAGAAAAACCCTACACATAAAACGTGGTCGAGGCACGTGACGCAGAAACTGGCGTTTTGAGTCTAGCGCCAATTCGTCTGTCAGTTTCAGTGTTATCCCAGGCGTCAGAGTGATCAATGTTTCCGTATGATATAGGAAATCGAATTTACGTGTACTACAGTCTTTACGTGCTTTGTTTCTACTTTAATATCAGTAAATTCCATCTTTATTGTTTACTTAAACAATACTATCTGGTCTAGAAGAAAGATACAACATGGTTTAGTTACATACACTTAGTTTTTAAGTTCTATCTACTTTATATTAATAGTTCTGATGCTTTGGATCTGGAAGGTAATCTTGGAATACATGAGGAGTTAACTTCTAAAACCTGAGACTTTGCGTTACTCCATCATCAAAAGTACGCGTGCGATCGGAAAACAAACTTAAGAGCAGCTTATAGAACTATTCTAAAACTGACGATACATGATTTTCAACGAAAAATAATGCTTCCGGGTGGGTTTTGAGGTTAAACGTACCCAACTCTTTGCGTCATACATTTGTCATTTCCGCAATTATGAAACTCATTAATAATTGTCAGAAATTAGTTAAAAATAATTAAATCTGAGCGAAAACAGGTCGCTCAGCGATCCACTGTGACTCAAAAGGTTAAAAAACACTTAATTCCTGCGAAAAAAACGTTTCAGATAACGTTAACCTTCAAAGAATTCTGTTAGCTTGATAACAAGTTGGCAGATGGTTTTTCCAATTTCATTGCTGCCAATATTGAAGTAGCGCTAAGATTATGAACTGGGTACTAAATTAGCATATAACAAGCCTCTGATTATGGGATATTGTAAATGCATTGTTTGAGACTTTCGTTGCCTAGCTTACAGGGTTCTACCATGGCAAAAAAAATCAGTTCATTTAACTAAATGAGTTTTGTATATTGGAGATTCTGTCAATTCAACACGATTTTATTTAAATTAAATAAATGTTCGAGTCTCAAAAGTGCTCAGTTCAGCGAATCATTTCTCTATTATTATTATACCATTCAGATATTATAATCAACAAGTATTCGGTAGTACTATCGGTTGTGGTAGCGTTTTTAGGAAATTAAGGTAGTCCTCCTGTACGGTCTGACGCCGTATAAGTTCGAGGGAGAATTAAACAAAATTTACGAACAATTCTCGATGAGATATAAATCTGAAAAAAAATCGAGTGCATAGAAAATGCTGAAAAGGTTATTTTGGCATAATAATAATTAAAAAATGTTATTGACAAATTACTTAAATAAATAATAGTGCAACAAATTACCCGGCAACCTGACTTTTTTTTGTTCTGTAAAACATTTGTTTATTTTTCTAAATACGTATGTATTTTTTCAGATTTTTTTCTGATTTTCAATTTTACACGTGGAAAAAACGGCCATTTTCAAACATCAGATGAAATTCTTAAAAAATCCACACGTATTCAGAATAATAAACAAATTATTTTCATAACAAAAAAAAGTTAGGTTGCCGGGCAATTTTTTGCACAATTATTTATTTCAGTAATTTGTTAATAATATTTTCAAATTATTATTATGCCAAATTAATCTCTTCAGCATCTTTCATATAGTTGATTTTTTTCAGATTTTTCTTTCTTCGAGAACAGTTCGCAATTCTGTCTCGATTTCGCTCGAACTTATGCGATGTCAGACAATACAGGAGGACTACCTTAAGTAGCCAGGCCGTTGGTATTCTCGGTGTAGGCAGAACCATTTTTTCCCTGACAAAAAATCCCCGAGACAAAAAATATTTTTTTTTATTTTTAATTCCTGTATATATGTAATCATTGCATTCGCTTAGTTCGAGCGAATGTTGGTTTCCATCAACATTGGACGACTGTTGTTTCGAGCCCGATTCAATAAAGTCAAAAATAATTTTCTGATTTCAAATGAACTTTTACACTTGTCCAAAAAGAATTTATTTGAAAAACATGATCTCCATTTTTCTAAAGAACAAGATAATTGAAGCAACAAAATTTTACTCTTTTCAAATAAATATATATGTTGAAGTCACAAAATATTGGATTATCTTAGACCGAATCTGATTGAAACAACTCAACATCATATTGTAAATACTGTATTTCATTCGGCACAAGTGCTCGAGACATTACAATACTAAACATTTCATTGGCACAAACAACATGTCTCCTTGTATGTAGTAATGACTACCGTATTCCTAACCAAGAGGATTCATTGTAATAAAAGTGAAAATGTTCAAATTGTTTGCATCCGGGAAAATCAACGAGATTCCATAAATATCAAAACATCCTAAACGCTTTCAGTAATAAAAATTAATTCATTCTATTTTTTCATTCTCTCCCATGTACGATTCTCTTATCATTTATAAGTATTATAAGTCTTTTTATAATAAAGTCTTGGCGCCAATGTAATACGGCGCAAATCCCGAGAAATCTCTATTCTAAATAATCTTGGAAGCTACTTTCCATTGCGCACTTTTTCTAAACAAAAAATATAGTTTCTACTGAAAGCTTTGAGGTTAATTTACGACGCTTGTACTCAAAACGCCAAGCGACTAAACGAAAACATCCATTCAAATCCTCAAAACACTGTCAGACCTTGGAACCCAAGTAACGTTCCTGATGTTACCGATAATTACCACCCCAACCTATTAAGCTCTATAATTAGTTCGCCTGAACTAGAATGCAAACCGGTGTAGAATGCAAATTATAAGTCTCTGCCAAGTCAACGTTCCCGAAAATTGCACAATTTAAATTGTTGCTTGAAACTAAGTCGCGAAGCATGAAGCTACACGAAACGGACCACATAAAACAAACCCTATATAACCAGCATTTTATTGGCCTGAATAGAAAACAGTATGCACAAAATTTTTTTGTTGCATTTAACGATTTTTTTTTTTCAAAACACTTTAAAACCTATATTAAATTCGAGAACGTAGTTATAGCGAAAAGTTACGTCTAGAGTTGCAGAGCTCTAGATAGAAAAGCGTATGGGTCATTACATACCGTTTCGACCTGCGTCGGACTCTCGATCTCTCAGATTTGGTCGAAAATTTTTTATATGATTGGACCAACTTCAAAAAGTACTGGACATTTTTTTCAGATTTTTTTTATTTAAATTTTTTTGCCATTTTTCAAAGCTAACATATTTTAGCCCAAATTTAAAAATCTGAAAAAATTCTCAAAAATTCTGCATGAAATAACAAAATTTTTGAGCCTGAAACCAAAGTAGGCCGGGTTTCGCTTCTATTTTTTTTCTATTAAAAATTATTCAAAAATTTAGAAACGAAAGAGGAAAAGTTATCAAATTTTTCTAAAATGTTGCTTTCTCTAAAATATGTATTTCGTGAAAGGCTGTGAACACGAAAACGGTCTCAAATTTTCAGCAATCTAGCTGGAATTTGGAACACATGTCGAATGATCACTAAAGTAGATTGCTATTGAAATCGGCCTGAATCGATTAACAGGAAAATATTAGTTTGGTGTAGCTTTAGCCGTTAGTTAGGAATGGATAGAATTGCTTCGGCGAAGGGAAGGAGAGCCGTCAATCACCGATGCAATTCTATCCATAACAGGAAAATAAGCGATGAAGATTTTTATTACTAAACTTTTTCGATTTGAGAGAAAATGTTTAAAGCTCGATAGCTTATTTTCCTGTGAATCCATTGAGGCTGATTTCAATAGCAATCTACTTTAGTGATCATTCGACATGTGTCCCAAATTTCAGCTAGATTGCTGAAAATTTAAGACCGTTTTCGTGCTCACTGCTTTTCACGAAATACACACCCATAGAACACACACGGCCACATTTGGACATATACATGCACTGGACATTTTATTTAGATATGCTCTTTTAACGTAACATTCTGAACATATTTTCTATGGATCGCATTTTTTTTTTTTCACGAAAACAAAAGCATTTGCCGGAGAAAGCAGTAATTTAGAAAAATTTGATAACTTTTCCTCTTTCGTTTCGAAATTTTTGAATAGTTTTTGATAGAAAAAAATAGAAGCGAAGCCCGGCCCATTTTGATTTTGAGCTCGAAAAGTTTGTTATTTCATGCAGAATTTTTGAGAATTTTGTCAGATTTTTCAATTTGGGCTAAAATATGTTAGCTTTGAATAATCACAAAAAAAATTGAAAGAAAAGAATCTGAAAAAATCTTCCAGTACTTTTTGGAGTTGGTCCAATCATATATAAAATTTTCGACCAAATCCGAGAGGTCGAGGGTCTGACCCAGGTCGAAACGGTATGTAATGCCCCGTATATATACTGCACATATATTCGAAAATTAAAAAAAAGTGGAAAAAAAAGTTTTTTATAAACATCTCTCTCGAAACATTCCAAAATGGATATTGACCTCGCAAATGGATTCATAGCTAGTTATGTCGGAGGTCACACAGCTCCATATCGGAAAGCCTATATATTCTACAACCCCGATGAAAAATTTCAAAAAAAGGTAGCAACAGAAATTTTGTTGTCCGTTACCAACTTCCTTGAAACATTTTGAAATATTGAAAAAATGTCCAAAAAGCTAAGAAAAACTACTCTTTTTACCTCTTTCGAAACATTTCGAAACCTATATTAAATTTGCAAATGGATTTGTAGGGGTAGGTCATACCAAAAGGTATATATAGGAAAGCGTATAAAAGAAGACTTTGTTGGAAAATTAAAAAAAAAAAAGTAGGAACAAACTTTTTTTTTCAAAGACTTTCGAAACATTTTCCAACCTATATAAAATTTGCAAATGGCTTTATAGCGTTAGGTTATATTGGAGGTCGCAGAGCTCCGAATAGGAAAACGTATACACTGCACCTACATTGGAAAATTTCCATGAAGCTTCGATTGACGGAACTGAACGACGCGTGGTCGTAGAGAATGCACATGATAGCTTTGGCGCACACAGAACCGCACCCCGAAACGCAACGAACAGTCCTTCACTAGGTAGACATCGAGAACGTACAGCGGCCACGTGCGTGAGTCTGCGGAAGGCACGAGTATCCCACAGTATCCTATGAATTTAAATTGGTTAACCTGGCGAACAGCAATATCCTGTTTTCCCGAAGCGCCAAAGCTAAACTCCTTCAGCCGCTCTTCGATTTGCATGCTCTAACGATATACAACACTACAGTGAAAAAAAGGAGTTTGATGTATTGAACTTGGGCTCGCTGATGTTTGAGCGAATTTGTTAAACGTATTCAACGTATACAGATTCAGTCAAAAGTATTCTATTTTTTTCTTATCTTGTTGTTATTTGTTTACGTACAGAAAACTAATAAATAAACTCCCTCTTCAGGAGTTTCTACTGTAGATACTCGCTGATGTTTGAGCGAATTTGTTGAACAAATCAACGTATCAACTAACCCGCTCATACGGATTCAGTCAAAAGTATTCTATTTTTTTCTTATCTATTTGTTTTTTGTTCACAGAAAACCAATAAATAAACTCGCTGATGTTTGAGCGAATTTGTTGAACAAGTCAACTTATCAACTCACCAGCTTATACGGATTCAGTCAAAAGTGTTCAATTTTTTTCTTATCTTATTGTTATTTGTTCACGTACAGAAAACCAATAAATAAACTCCCTCTTCAAGAGTATTCTACTGTAGAGGCCCGTTCCTTTAGATTCTTTTAGCAAATTGGTAACGAGACCAATCAATAAGAGAACGTTTATGCAGAAAACCTTCAGCAATGTGCTTAACTACACATGGAAAAAAAAATAGTTAGGAGAACCATCTCTGGGATATGTTGTACAGCAAATTAGATGCAGCAACTAACTCGATCTGTGATGTATTCGCGAGTAGTTATGAATAAATAGTACGTAGGACCAACGAATTGGTTCCTGTAACCAATCTAGTGATGCGACAAGCAAGACGAGACGAGAAAATGTCAAAAACGAGACTTGCTTCTTGAATTTTTTAATCGAGCTGTCATTTGAGTTCAAGATTATGAACATAGGCAAGATTTCATCTCGTTCTTGAATTTGACAGCAGAGATCTCGTCTTGTCTCGATCTCGTCTCGCATTAGCTGTCAATTCCGATTGATTTTTCAACTGCGACCATGAAACGAACATTACATGAGGTCGAACCCGCTGCCGACTCAAAAATATGCGCAAATAATATTTAAGGGGGATTCCGCTGTATTTTCGCCACCCAAAAAAAAAATATCCAATTTTTTTGTAAAAATCGAAAAATCGGATTCATTTGTGTCTACAGATTGACCAAATTAAAAAAAAAAATATTTGGCCGTACAGTGGAATCCTCCTTATATATAATTAAAGAATAGTCGAATAAGCAACCGCGATTTTTAGAGACAGCAAAAAACTTTCACAGCGAAGACTTTACAATAACGGTGGACGAGAATGGAAAACGGCCAGCTGCAATATTTTCTCAAAAATCATTAAAATTACTAACAGTCACACGACTGGCGTTAAAAAACACCTAGAAAAAGCATCATTAGGGGACTTGTTTCTACATTAATAATTAATTTTCCAAGAATATGAACCTCAGTGCAGGTAGAAATAACAAAAATTAAAAATTTGGCAGCCGTTGGAAAGCTCCTAAAGTGGGTTCCCCGCTTAAAAAAAAGCATTTCCATTGATCACGGATTTTTTGCATTTTCGAGATTCTCGCTCGGTCTCACTCGTCAATTCAAGACAATTCGCGACAAGATGTTCACATTGAACGATCGATACGAGATCCGCGAACAAGTGACCAACGCGATCAGGAACGAGCGAGATTGACAGAATTCTCGTCTCTTGTCGCATCACTAAACCAATCGCAGGGTTGTTGTTACTAACGGCCTCTAGATGGCGCAACCAACCAGCGATTCACATGACAAACGGTCAGTTTCGTTAGGCATTGACTTGTTTTTATACCCAACGAGTAGCTGTCATAACCCACTGAGTAGTTGACGCTATATCAACTCCTGCAAATGATTGTCGGAACCCATTTATTGGTTTTCTTAACTACTTTTTTTCTCAGTGCACTAAGACAAAATTTTGGTTGTGCCGATTTATAGCGGCGTTTTTGTCTTGGGTTTCTATCGGCATTTTTTTCCGTCAGCCATTCTTTTGATAAGCCATCATTTCCGTGGTTCCCTCCATTTATTTCTAAATCCTTAAAAGAGACCTTCCGTTTCCGCGGACGTGTTCTAAATTGGAATGACCCCTAGAACAGCGACCCTTTCGAGCACTGTTTCTTTGAAGTGAATAACACAAGATCTCGAATAAGATACGCTAGATTCCAAGTTTACAATCCGGCCGAAGTATATACGATAAAAAATAAATCAAGATAAGCTAGAAGTGAAATGAATTGTCGTGACGAAAGTCATTTTACCTTTATCCAAGCTTTCAAGTGTTAAATCCTAGACAATCAACGCTGCGAGGCACAATCGTGTTTTGAATCAAAGTGGGTGACACGCATAGTACACTTTATGGGAAGGTAAACAAATCTCCAAGTACACTTTATGGGAAGGTAAACAAATCTTCAAGTAGATCTGGTGATGTATCGCCAAATCTACTTAAAGATTTTTTGGCCTTAAGATCAGAGTATGTATAGTCGGATCTTAAGGCCTAACACCCAAAACTTAGGTGGCTCAGGTTATAAACCTCGCTCTAAAGTCCGCGAAGCTTAAAAAAAAGAAGAAGGAAGAAAAAGCAACGTGGACGTGGGTTGTCTTGTGTATTAGGTGTAGTACGTGGGTCGTTGCGAGTTCAATAAGGGGTGACTGACGATCGCCCGGAGACCTTGGTTGGAATAAAAACTTTGACGTCAATTCGTACCTGCCTTCGGAATATAAACGACGCAGCGAATAATGCGCACAAAAAACTTGAGTAGAAATCGTCACGTCCCAGTGGAAATCCGCGCTGCGAGACAATCGACAATGGGTGAAATAGTAAAGAGGAGAAAGAACACTATTTGACTCAAGATATTCCGGGATTTATCGGGTGGGGGTCAAAATACCGAATGATCAAAATACCGAATGGCTAAAATAGCGAATTTAAAAATAAGGAACGTCTAAATGTTTAATTTCCATAATTATGGAATACGCTTGTGGAACCATTCGCCATTTTGAATGCACTTTAATAAGATGGAGGTGAAAATAGCGAATGGTCAGAATAGTGAATGGCTGAAATAGCGGATTTCATAATGATGACCATTCTAGATTCACACGTTCTTGATTTGGAAATTCGCTATTTTAACCATTCACTATTTTTGTCATTCACTATTTTGACCCCCGACCGAAATTCGCTGGAAAATTTTTCGTCAAAAATGTAGGTCAGATATTTAGTTTCGGAATTGTAGACTTAACCTCCCCACCATTCGGAACTTTGTCTCCGAGAGGCAAGGGAATCAGGGTTAAAGTTCCGAATAGTAAATAAACGAAAATCTAAAATTCCGAAACATAATATCTCACTTACATTCTTGACGAAAAATCTTCTAGCGAATTTCGTCAAAAATTTAGGTGAGACAATAGATTTCAGAATTTCAGACCTTCGTGTATTTACCATTCGGAACTTTAACCCCACCCCATTTCGAGTGCATTTTGATAAGATGGGGGTTAAAATAGCAAATATTCAAAATTGGGAACGGCTGAAATAGCGAATCCCATAATGATGAACATTCTAAATTCAGATGTTCCTAATTTCGAAATTCGCTATTTTAACCATTCACTATTTCGGTCATTCGCTATTTTAACCCCCACCCAAATATTAACCGAGTAGCTGAATAGAAGCAAAAGAAGTGAAGTATACGGTTGAATAACAGGCTTCACCTTAAAGACTGTAAACCCCCACAAGCTCTTTGTGTTCTGGGCATTAAGTATCGACGTTACTGTCCATACTACAGCTTAATGTAGTATTCAGTTACGAAGGCGAATTAAATTGCTAAAGAAGGTGGAAAATACGTGCACCTGATGTGAGGGTTAATCCGATAACCGATATTTCCAACTGGGATCGGTGTTGTTGAGAAAGTTGTCGAATTCTCGGAATTTCCAGTACAGATTATGTTATTAGATACAAAGTTATCATTGAGCGCTTATGACGAAAATTAACGATAAAAGTGGTAAGCTAAAAGTGACGTCGATTTAAGCGTCAAAACGTTCATTAATTTTTGCTTTCGAATACGTGGAATAATTCCTCTCACGTTCCTGAAAATGGTATGAAACATTAAGAGTCAAAAGTGATTAGAAAGAAAATATCAATTTGTGATTCTGGATCACGCAATTTAGAGTTGAACACAAATATACTCGTGTGAGATATCATGAATGACGTTTGGTATTAAACACAGTGTGAAACAATCAAATGGTTTAAATTTCATAGCGTTTTCAATTTTTTTATTTTTATTTATCGTTACATTTTGAATTGTAAAACTCAAGTGATGTTAGGCTGATTTTTTTCCAGAAATGAAGTAACAGTAAATATTGATTGGCAAAGAATTTTGCAAAAGCAAACTGGTTGGTCAAAATATTATAAAAATTTCAATATAAAATTTGCAGTAGAATCAAGTTACAATATCTCAAGAAGCGCTATCGCGATTTGATCGATATTGATCTCATTTAAAAGCCTCTTCAAATATTATTACCTGTGTTCAACAATCGAAAAACATGCAATACAATCAACTATAGAATATTTGAAAATCCCTTCATAAGGGAAGGGGAGACAATCTTTATAATTGAGCTTCGTTTGTGAGAGGTGCGAAATAATAAAAGAGTAATGAACAACGTTCTTAAACTTATTTCTCAGGAAAATAAATTGGTATAGATTTCAATTCAGAGTTTAATTCACAGTTTAACAGCTAAATCATATAAAGATTGTCTGCACAGAAGAAGGTAATGGAAACTGTGTGGGAAATGCTCGAGGGCACGTATATATGGACTGGAAAGCTAAGGAGACAAACGTGAGAGCGAGCAGTTACGTCATTTAATTACGAGACGAGCACAGCAGGAGAGTGTGTTCCGCACTTATCTGGCTCGAAACTACAGCAATTTTGTTCTCTTGTGTCTCTAACCTTCTGTTCGCAACGAAGAAGCAGGTTGGGAGGGTTTTGCCTCTGCTATGATAACAGATGTCGAATGTAGTCAAACGCAAATAGATAAATAACCAGAACAAAACTCAAACCCTCACTAATATTACAGACGCGATTATGTTAGTAATTGACACGTAATATTGCAATACGAATCTGATAAATATTATATTATCCTTCAACGTTTGCCTCTGCTATGATAACAGATGTCGAATGTAGTCAAAAGCAAATAGATAAATAACTGGAAAAAAACACTCAAACCCTCACTAGTATTACAAACGCGATTGTGTTAGTAATTGACACGTAATATTACAATACGAATCTGATAAATATTATATTATCCTTCAACGTTTGCCTCTGCTATGATAACAGATGTCGAATGTATTCAAAAGCAAATAGATAAATAACTAGAAAAAAACACTCAAACCCTCACTAATATTACAAACGCGATTACGTTAGTAATTGACACGTAATATTGCAATACGAATCTGATAAATATTATATTATCCTTCAACGTTTGCCTCTGCTATGATAACAGATGTCGAATGTAGTCAAAAGCAAATAGATAAGTAACTAGAAAAAAAACACTCAAACCCTCACTAATATTACAGACGCGATTGTGTTAGTAATTGACACGTAATATTACAATACGAATCTGATAAATATTATATTATCCTTTAACGTTTGCCTCTGCTATGATAACAGATGTCGAATGTAGTCAAACGCAAATAGATAAATAACCAGAATAAAACTCAAACCCTCACTAATATTACAGACGCGATTATGTTAGTAATTGACACGTAATATTGCAATACGAATCTGATAAATATTATATTATCCTTCAACGTTTGCCTCTGCTATGATAACAGATGTCGAATGTAGTCAAAAGTAAATAGATAAATAACTAGAAAAAAACACTCAAACCCTCACTAATATTACGAACGCGATTGTGTTAGTAATTGTCACGTAATATTACAATACGAATCTGATAAATATTATATTATCCTTCAACGTTTGCCTCTGCTATGATAACAGATGTCGAATGTATTCAAAAGCAAGTAGATAAATAACCAGAATAAAATTCAAACCCTCACTAATATTACAAACGCGATTATGTTAGTAATTGACACGTAATATTGCAATACGAATCTGATAAATATTATATTATTCTTCATCGTTTTGCATCGATGAAGCAAGAGATAATTTAAAAAATCATTTTCCAGGCTCATTGGTAAATAAACAAATTGTTGAATTATTATCAACATATGCTTTTTTCACAGTGTTATAGACGCACTCAAAGGGTATATTTCCATACTGATAAAAAGGGGGTGACGATTGAGTTTTTGATAAAATTAACATCAGATTGTTCAAACACTCGACGATGACCTACTAAATACGGCTTATACAATCCTATCTCGATGGTATCTGTAACCGAGGATACCAACGGTGCATTGACGCAAGGGCCCTCGGCCCTGTGAAATTTCATATTTCAAAGGTCCTATGTTCTATCTACCGGCCATGGATATTAATAACGGCATCCAATTCTAGTTAAATGGATGCAAAGTTGATTCAGAAAGTTAGGAGTCAAACGCTTCGAACGTCAACGTTAAGGTGAGGACGTAAGGACAAGAGAGACGAGAAGAGAGACCCGAAAGGTTCAATGCCCAAGGCAGTTTAAACGTCGCTGTTGGGTTCAGTCAATCTAGGGATTTGCGAAGGGTAATTAAGCGAAGGATTGTATGAAATGCCTTGAGCGAGAGAACTGAAAGATGACTCTTTAAAAATTGAGCGGATTTTGGGAATAAGCACCGTGTCAATAGCAGCTTTTCTTCGAATCATCTCAAACTCAATGAAAAGTAGTGACATTGAATTAATGAAAAATTTCTTTAAACCAATGAACTTCTACTGTATTTTAAGGAGGCTCCTCAATAAAATTGGAAATGCACAGAAAAATCTAAAATAATTACCGCGTTTTTAATCATTCATAACAAACTCACATGAATTTTTTGGGAATTTTTGTCTATATCGTTTACACAAAATAAATTTTTTCATGCATACGTTTTAACATGGGCTCTTATGGCATATTTACAAATTTAAAAAAACTGAAAAAATTGAAAAAAATTTTTACATCGAAAAAAAAAAGAATTAATTCCACCAAATACTTGAAAATTCAACGATGTATAAAAAATGTTCAATTATTATTTTTTTCTTTAATTCGTAAATTTGCCATGAGAGCCCATGTTAAAATGCATGCATAAAAAAATTAATTTTGTGTGAACGATGTAGACGAAAATTCCCAAAAAATGCATGTGAGTTTGTTATGAATTATTTAAAACGCAGTAATTATTTTAGATTTTTCTGTGCATTTTCAATTTTACTGACGAACCTCCTTAAGGATACGTACAGTCCCGCCAAAAGCAAGTTTCGGAGACAATTTCGATCACTTCCCGGTGGGATAAAAATCGGAAAAAATAAGGCATATAAAACGTGCTGAAAATATTGATTTCGCATAATAATAATCCCAAAATGTTGTTAGCAAATTGGTGAAAAAAACCACTGTTCAACAAACAATCAGTCAACCTAACTTTTTTCTAATGAAAATGATATGTTAATTTATTTGAATACATAAGAATTTATTAAAATTTTCCTCTGTATTTTAATTTTTTATATTTTCCAAAATTTTCGCGAAATAACGAATTTTGAATGTGTGTTCGGCATAAAACCATCTATTACACTCAAAATTTTTTTGCAAAACGCATATCCAAAATTTCTTATATTCTGAAAAAGATATAAGAGAAAAAGTCCACACCAGCAGCGTTTGTCAACGTGGATTTTTAACAGTGTAGAGCCCGAGCTGACATTCTCCGAACAATTCAAAATGCCATAATTTTTCAACACCTTGACGGATTAACTCTAAATTCAATCCCTTGCCATGTTTAACGACAGTTCACTCGTGATTCGAAATTGAGCCCGATATTTTGAAAATTGCGACGGCTATCGCGCTAAAAAAATTGTGCACATACGCATACGCACGCGCGGGAATACCCACACACACACACACACACAAAGCTTCCTCTTTGAGAAAGCAAAAATTTACTTACTTACGTGATAAAGTTGTTTTTCTAGCATATCTGTAATCAGTGACACCTGTTCTTTGCACCGTTCTTCCGGCAGTAGAGTAAATATCTTGTAACTAGGTTGGCTTCTTCCATGCTTCTCTAAGTTTTGATCTCTAGGGTATAGCAACGAAATCCCTAATTAAAACCGGATCAAGCACCTGACCCAGTTTATTTATTATTTTAATGAAGTAGCGCATAGACTTCGCCAACCTCAAAATTAAAAGTTACTGCTAAAAAATACCATTTTCAAACTACAGTGATGTTTGGATGCCGTAAAACCATGTAAAAATTATATGAGTGCGAGAGATACAGAAATGGCGCTCACCCCGAAGCAAGTCAGAAACTCTGAGAATATGTCTAACAACGTTTTAACCATCCACTTAAGTCTCCGTTTATGAACACGAATTAAATATGTAATGAATTCCTGTACAATCTACGATCTCAAGGTAAACAAGCGCTGTGGCAACATCTTCTTGAATCGTGTCACGAAAATTTATACACACAGAAGGTAATCAAGTTCGGGGTAAGTTCTTGGCCTAACAAGATTACACTAAATTGGATTACACGCTCGCAGTGTCACAAGAAATTCACCTTTGAAATTGCAAAACCGTGCTAATGGATAGATGTACGAAGTAAAAATATATCGAAGGACTTTAGGTAATGGTACTAATGGCCGGACACATCCCAGTCTTTGGACGAACCTCTGTTTATTTGGGTTCATCATGGGTTTGATTATTAGGACGCCTAAATCGTAATTTGAAACTGTATCTGCAATAAGTTGATGTACGAAAAGGCAATTTCACAAGTTCATGTATAGAAGTTTGATTTATTGTTAAGCATTATTCTAAGTCAGTTGATTATAGTTTTCGGACACTGGTGCAAACGTCTCGAGATGATCGACCCAATGATTGGGCACCGAATAATTTTTTAAGTTATTCGGCTAACTATTTTTCAACATAACTCAAGTCAAGGATTTTTGCATGTGCACGGATATTTTTATTAATGTAATTGACAAACAACAAAGATTTTTTTGTTTTGATTTTAAGCCAGTGGTGTTTATACCCCAGAACTCTTAAAATTTACGATTGTCCGAAAGTCCGGAACAGGCGCGCAAATAGGATTCTGAAAATAGGCACATGCTGAAAAACAGTATCCGGAATCTGGAATGTTTCATTTTTCTTGTAAATAATTAGGAATCGATTAGTTATTTTTGCAATCAATTGATCGATTTCAGAAAATATAAATTATGGGCTTGATATTGGTTTCAGTCGTATTATGAATAAATCTTTCTTAACCGTTTAATAAATGCTTGAATCTGGGGAAGCCCTAAATCGTCCGGATACTGGTACCATTACTTTACTCCCCCATCTCCCTTGTCACAGATGGTAAAACTTCATCTTAGCTTCCGGAGCAGATGATGTGAAGTCGAATGAAGTTATTTGTATCCGTATCTGTAACCCAAGACCTTCTTTGGGGAAGTCGGATCAATCATTTGATTGACCCGATACTCTCGGAGACTGATAATCCCGACAATGGATTCCCTTTAGGATGCAGCGCGGGTCTTGAAGTTCCCCATGCATCAGACACGGCGCCATTAAGTAAGTTTGTACGTTGCATATCGTCACGTATGCCTGCACAGTCAATCTCAATCGCAGTGTGTGATCAACGATCGATACTATGGGGGTAGCTAGGAGATTGATGCCGATCCCTTTGATGTGTAAATATGTCTGGCCTATATTAACTGATAGGCTAGATGAGCATGAACCCTATTCCATTAGTTCCGGAACTTAGATCTGTTTTTAAATTTGATTAATAATTCTAATAAAATTATGGTTTCCAAATTTTTTTCTGAATTGATAAGAAAATGTGAAGGGTTTTATTACAATTATAGTTATAATTTTGTTTCATTTGCGATTAAAATTCCACGCAAGTAACGAAGGGAGTAATAGTCATCGTTTTAAATTTTGATAATTTTACATTTATTTACAACGTGCCGAAGAATGGGTAAATTTTAGAAAGAACGGTGGTTGAAGTATTTATAACGTGAATGAATAGATAAAGTATGCTCGAAATTCGTTGGATAATTACAAACTATAATATTGAAACAGGAGTGCTGAATTAAAAATTATTTCTGGTGTTCTGAATTCAGTACAACATTAATATTGTATTTTTTCTTATCTTGACACGACAATTAACAAAAAAATTTGAAATAGTAAATCTGCAACATCGATCAAGTACGAAAAAAAGAAAAAACATATAGGCAAAAAAATTCTATTGTAATAACAATACTGTCTTTAACATTAAGAATAAAATATTGGTTGGTTAATAAAGTCTGATAGATATGAAGTATCAAATAAACCTGTAGTCAGAGTAACAAAATTCTTGCTCATCAGTCACTCAGTTTCATAGAAAATGTACAGTTAACCTGACCAACGATGTTGTCCACAATAAAAAATTATCCGACAATCTGTGTACTGCGAATATAGTTGAGAGAACCAATCTATTTTCTCAGTGTATAGGAGAATTTTTAATCAGGACACATAGCAGAATAAATTTCTTGTCAAGGCTTCAGGAGCAACAGTAGAGGCATGGCTTTTCATCTCCCATCCCATTTTATTCCAACACCATCTCGGATACTCGTCCCTAAGGTAAAGTTCTATTTCGAAGGACATTACAAGAGTCTGCAAGTAGCGCCGATGAAATTTCCACGTAATTATCCAACATCTCTGAAGCGACATGACCGCGACCTGATCAAGCACCGTAACGAAGCGTTTATTCCCTTTGGATTATTTCCTACTTCTCCAAACCCTACAAAAGCGGGGGTTTCCCTATTCCCGCAATTTTAACATTCATCCTCGAATCTCCTGATAATTCAATTAGTCCCTTGCATTGAAGAGGATTCCCCAAAACGCAGAATTAGTTCAAGATATTTTAGAATTCGAAAAAATATCCAACCCCCCGAAAATGGGACATTTGTTTAGGGCTTTGGCTCTAAGGTCTGACGTTGTAGTGTTTCCCATTAATTTACTTTGCGGATCTATTAACGCACGCTTTTCGACTTCATAGCTTGAAGAGTTAAGAACACAATTGAGTTAGACAAGAGTGAGAAATTCGTAGCAAAGGTGGTGTTCATTATAACGGTGAACTTGCGGTTGAAATATGATACGGCTTATAAAGGATCCACTAATAGTAACGGTGTTTTCTATATTATAGAAATTTGTTCACTAATTATTTCTCGAATCAATACATCAATTTATTGGTACATTTTATCACTTTTAAAGTAATCCTAAGTTCTTCGTAAAGAAAATTAAAGTTCGGAAGTTGGTCTGAGGTTAAACTCTAACGGAGGTAGTGGTGTTTTTTGTTTACAAAAACATGCGTGCAAGTGAAATGGAAATACAGATCTTATACAACCATAGAAATCGCTCTAGAGGGTTTATTTGAATCAAACGTGGTATCTGTTCGAAATAAACTAAATTTCATTTATCTGCATGCAATAAAATTTTATTTTATTGAAATGAAATTCCAGCAGATCTGCCATTATATAAATTTCTTCTTTAAGGATATCCTTACCAGAAACGCGAGGGGTCTGAGGCGGCGGGGGATTTCCGGCGAGAAAAAAATATGTAGAAAAATATTTGGCAACGCCGCATTTCGCGACTCTGGTGCGGCTTGTGGCTTTAGCGTGTACTAGCTTCCGAACCGTAACTTCAACCTGTCAGTGTAACCCGATTTTAGGTTATGAATATTGTTAGAAATTTAGTGTCACTCGATATGAAAGGTATGCTTGATGAATTCGCAGGCATCGTTATAGGCTTTAGAGATACCCTTCCTTTGTTGAAAAAAGCCTTTCCAAAGAGACCTAGCTATAAGCTATCAGAGATTGCTTCAGCTGAATTAGGCGAAACAGTTATCTACGGGATTCATGATGCATTGCGTGACTGTGAGGTTCGCGACGAGGTAATTGTAAAGGCAATGAACAATTCTCATATATCCAGAGAAGATTTCGTTAATTGTTGCGTTGGAACTGCAGCTTGTTTGCAGAAAGAAAACGACATAGTGGGAACAGCACAGTTTAGCTCAGATTTTTATTTTTTAATAAAGAGTTGAAAATTGAAGTCATGTATTCTCAATTCCCAATTATTTTTCATTTTTTACCTTCCTATGAATTAATGAATTATAACGAAATTCTTATAATTGCTTTGCAGAGTGACGTCGAGAATGTTTTTATTCCATCGATAGGTATCTATGTTGAGCGTAGTGGGGGGACGCAGCGTTGCCACATTTTCTATAGTCACGCAATTGAAGGCCGAAAAGCCGCGAATAAACTCAATTTACTTTAATCTCCGACGGTTGGACTAATATTTTCTTTTTTCAATATTTTCGAAAAATTTCGGTCTACATCATGTTAGTTTTTCATTCAGATCGAACAGAAATTGCCTGAGAAAATAAATTTCTTTGCCAGTTTTGGACCAGTCACCCTATCTTACCTATGTTAAAGTACCCTATTTTCCGAATTAATTTCTCAAAAATGACACCGTGAACCTATTTTTTTAGAATCGCGATTGATAAAACTCTTTCTTTTCTACGCACTGTAAAATTTTAATCAAAATCTAACACAAACGATTTTTGGTAAGGATATCCTTAATTGCTGACATGGTAGGATTTCAGTTCGACCGAATAAAATTTCTTTCGTTTAAATGAATCTTATTGATTTCAAGAAAAGCTTCATTTAATCGGAATGAAATTTAGAAAATAGAGATTTCTCTGTGTGTAGTAGAAGAACTTGTTTTGCGCCAACAAGTGTTTCGAATTTTGTAAATTTGCTTAACACAACAAGAAAAAACTGGGTTAAATATGCTTCACTCAATTAGTTGGATGTACCAAGCAATTGGTTCGCAAGCCAAGTTTTAATCGACTGGCGCATATTTACACCCAGAGAAATGGGTCTGAAGGGTTTATTTGAATCGATTATAGGGTATATTTGAAATGAATAAAATTTTATTCACATCAGATAGAGTTTATTTCGATCAGATGCAATTTTATTTACATGAAATAAAGTTCATTTCGATCAAATAAAATCCTATTAGGCTGGCCATTCAATAAATTATTTATTTAATGGTCGGTCTAATAGTATTTTATTAAACTGAAACAGACTCTATTTGATGGAAAAATTGTTCTCTGATCAAAATAGACTTATTTGATTGAAATGAGATTTCATTCATTCCAAATACACCACATAATTGATTCAAATAAACTCATCAGACCCATTTCTCGGAGTGTAACCAATTGGTCAGTTGCCGTAACCCAGAATTTTTTTGCGTATCCTGCCAAAAAAACAGCGACAAGTGTTTACGGGGCTGGTAGTTGGAGGACCAAAACATTACATGCCTCTCACGGCCTTGTATTTCGGTCAAACATTTGCAATTTAAGAAACGTACGCTTCTCTATATAGTTCTAATATTATGGTTTTGGTCACAAGCGTGCATTTAGCTGTGTCACCGATATTCCAGCATGACTACCAGTATGTGCGGAGAATACGAGTTCGCCCTTTCTCTGAGCAAGGGAAACTTGGTGGATAGTGCCGCCGATGTGCGGAGTAAGGTTGATAATCAGATTGTTAGCTAATGGGGAATGGTGGATGCAAATAACCGTGCTTGACGATACATGGGTACGTATAAGCAAGGGTAACCGGGTTCCGAAGCTTTTAGCTTCTAGTAACCGGCCACCAAACGATAGGGCAATTGGTCTCCCGAGCCTGTGGACACGTGAAAACTTCGTTTTCATTAATTGATCAACTATCCTTAGATGCGATACCCTACGCGGTCTTTCTGGACGCTTTCGTCCCGCCTCTTCGTTGCATCCGCTTCCTCTTCAGGGGTTAGGCCACTCTATCGGGCCACAAAAAAGGCATTTTTTGGGAATGTTTTTCAGAAAAACTATTAGACATCGATTTTCTATGAAAGGGTATTTATTGTACATATCATTAACTATATACAGTAATTTTTTCTCAGTAATTTATTAAAAAATGGCGGCCGTACAGCGTTGTCGCGATGACATCTCTTTTTTTGGAATCCATGGCCGGTCACACAGCTTCTGTAATCTTTTAATTATGATGAGTTTTTTAACGGTTTTCACATAGACATAACAGTAGCTAGAGAAGTACGTAGGAATTCCCTTCACTCTTCTCTTTATACTCCACCTTTCTTCAAAACGATCTCACGGAAAAACGGTTTCGCTGGCCCAACGAATCTTTTTCCAAAATAGTGATAGCATCATATTATGTGTTGACCTAGCAAAACATTATGTTAAACTAGCGAAACAAGTTTTTAGGCTAGCAAGTGACGCGATGTTGCCACGATTTTCGCACGTAATTTGCTGGACTAGCAAAATCGTTCTATCCGTGAACAAAGACTACAGGGAAAGAAATAATTGTAATGATATTTAGTTTTGTATTTTATGTTATGATACTGCAGAATATTCCAAGACCAGTTTTTCCCTTAAATAATTCTCAGGGTGACTTTATTTAATGACAGATTGCACCAAAAATAATCGAATACACAAATATATTTCTGCCTAACTCATTTCATACTGTATGGGAATATTGAATTTCGATTTGCAAATTAGTGCGATAAGAAAACGTGAAATTTATATAATATAAAACAGAATACACAATATACTATACGACAACAATCTGTAAATAAATATAGATATGATACGGCATAATTCATAACAATGCGCCAATACAATAATAATTATTAAGAAACAATTAACTACAAAAAATATGCAGCATAGGAATTTTGGCGTTTAAAAATGATCTTGTTGTAGATTCAATCACACATACATACAAAAGCACGCCTTAATAATAATACTAAATATTTGTAACGCCAATATCGAGTCAAAACAAAACATGAATAACAACCTTTCTACTAATGTCAATTATCACGCGGAGGTACGTCAACTAACGCCATTACAGAAAAATCATACTCACCTTCTATATCGTATTCTGGTATTAAGGTTTTCTCCATAGATTATTAAATCCTGGTCAGGAATTACAAATCACTGTGTGATACACGTCGTTTACAAATTTATATATAACGAGTGATAAATAGAAATAAGTATCAATGTACACTGTTTGTTAGCCAAGTTGATGTGACGATCGCCTGAAATAATCCGTCGTCTTTCGACTGATTGAAGAAGTACCTTAAACCTGGCCGAGTTTAATTGCCGCACTAGTCTTACCGATCCTCAGAATTTTAATTACAAAAATCGATTATGAGACGGATTCGGTTATGATTAAAATTTCAATCACTGCATAATTAACTGCCCAAACCAACTACTGACACGGCTAAACACGCTTCGAGTGGATGAATTGGCTAGGTTAATCAATTTTTTACTTCGCCTGACGAAAAAGTTGGATACGAACTAATTGATCTGTGAACTCAAACACTAGGATTGCAACTCTAGCCAAGTGATTTAATTCCGCGAGCAACTTCATTATTGGACCATGAAATTTTTTCAATTGGAGCCTATCCAACCAATTCTTATTTTCCGTGTAAAAACAAGGACGTAATAACGTATCGAGGTTGCATTCACACGACTTCGAAGAAAAATTTTACAAAGCACTCTCGGGCTTTCGTTCACCTCCTTCTGCCATCCCGTTACGCTTTGTGAAGATTCTACTTAGAATCAAAAGACCCTCCACAGCGACTTCGAATACTTCCGCCTGACACACAGACACTTTTCTTTGTAACTTTACAGATATGGACACATCCTATATACTGCTGTGTTTAATATACAAGTTACGTACATGATATTGAACATGCTCCAATAATAGCGAATTGAAAGGAAGGTGGAATTTCGATTTCAACAATGCGTTTCTTCATGCAAAAACGAGTCATATTGGATGCGCATTTGAATGCCTTTGCAACGGACAATGTACCGATGAGAAGAGAAATAAAAAAAAACCATAACCCTCAACTCTACACTCTAGAGAAGAAAGGCTGTTGCAAATGTGTTGTTCCCTATCTTTAATATCGTGAAGTCTTTTTACACAATTACAAGCGTATTCCTTTTTCGTATCCTTACAATAGATAGGCACGCCTCAAAACCTGTAAAAATTAAATATAAAAGATAGGAAACACCACACTTAGCACCAGGCTTTGTTTCTAGAGTGCATATGTCATTTTTTTGACCCTCTAAATCTGAGGTAAGTATCTATTACTCTTGTTTCTCGTAAGCAAACGCTTAAGTGTCAGTAGCAAAAGAGAATATCAGTATAGCGGGATCTTTGTGTTTCCTGAATGTGAAGTGAATGACCAGGAGAAAATTTATATTCATTGATGGTTCATTAAAAACCGTTTTGATACTAATAATCAACAAGCGAAAGAAAAGTAATTTTTTCGGTACTTTCTTTTCAGAAAAAAAAACAACATGGTTTTAATCGGTAATAAATGAACTCTGATAACATTTAGGTTGAAAAGTTTTTGACCATACAAACATGTAGAATGTACGAAAACTAGAAATGTGGAAAAAACCCAATTAAAATACAATGGAAAAATGGAATCTAAGGTTTTTTGACTAGTTTTCTCTCGATGCAGTAAATTCGGATCACAGGCTCTCTAACAGAATACGCACCGCACTAACATCATTGTTCTGTACTGAAATGTTATGGTGTCAAAGTTTGCACCATTTGAATGGAACGACATAGAAAATGAATTTTGAAAACTAAAGATTAACGACCTGTGAGCAGCGCCGTGATATAGGATGACATTTTGTCAATGCTCGTGATCGATGTCATTTTTATTTTGACTTTTATAATCGATTGACGTCATCAGGATTATTGGAAAAATATTTTTTTGCATCTTAACTATGCAAACTTCGGTATCATAAACTATTTATGTTGTTATGAATCGGTAGATGTGAAAAAATGGATTAAAAATGGATTAATTAAATTAAATCAAATTGAATTGTTATTTTAACATATTATTTTGACTTTGGCTGGTCGACTTAGACCCCGAGTTACGTTTTGCTAAACTTCCATGTAAGAAATAAAAACATTACAGGCTGTATCACTTCGAAGCACCATAACATCAATTAATGTAATTTTAACGCTAAATTTAGAATTCACTTACCTTTACAAAACACTAACGGGGCCTGTACTTCTCGTTTTACAGCTAGTTTGTAACTGAGCTACTTCCGACCTCCCCTTAATGTAAGATAGTGAAACTGAATTATAGTCATGGTCCGCAGTCGATAATATCCAAGTTTGAACTAGGAGTGCACCTTGAATAGCCGCTGAAGTGGATTCCTACCTTATTCATGAATTGTTAATTGTTGTTAATTGTTAAGGATTTCTATCCTATTCATGAAGGGTTAAATACGACGTACTCTCAGAATTTCAACCGCCGCGTGAATTATCAAAGAGATTGTTTCGTTTCGGCCGTGACCCTATAAGTGCACTTATATATTACGTTATTTACCAAGTATATGTTTACTTACTCTACTAGCAGCCTATTGGGAATGTTCAAATATAGATTCTCAACCTACAGTTTTTGCCTTTGAGCAGTCACATACTTAGCGATAGGGACACGATTTTTTCATCATGTTTGTTAAAGTTACTTTCAAAACATTGACTCCCGATAATGCCAATGCCAAGATATTATTAATTTACCGAATGAATTCCAAAAATCGTGAATTTAGAAAAAAAATCGAGGTTTTTTATCAGACTAAAATACAGATTCCCGGAAATTGAATCACTATTATTTTATTGTACAAATTTCTTTGAACTAATCGGTTTTTGCATCTATTGTTTGTAATCGATATTTTCAATACATCAAACTATTGTTTTACTGGGAATTAAGAGTGTGCAAAATTCGGAAACATCGAATATTCGGCTTTGAATCGAGTCGAATTGTTCTATACGTACTTTGTGAACTGGAAATCGAATGTTTGGTAATTTCAATCCTTGAAATCCCGGTTATTCTGTAATACTTGAGTATACCACCGACCAGTACATTAAAAATTCTTTTTCAAAATAAGTAATAATGCCTCCCACGTGAAAAAAATCATATATAAGTCAATATATATCTGTATAAGAAAATGGACATATAGAATAACTATACACTGTAAAATTTATGTATAGTCTGCAGATTTTATAAAACGATTTTTGTAGAAACGTTATATTAAATTTACATAAATTATATTGCACTTTATATCATTTTTATAGAATCTTCATATAATTTTTATACTTGGGCTCCCACCAGAGTTGGGAAAATGCATTCTTCTTTTAATGCATTATCGTTTTTTTCACCCATTACTTTAAAAATGCATAATGGAATTCGGAACCATTGACCATTACTTTATCAATAAGTAATGGAGCAGAAATTCGTCACCCTTTACTTTATTAATAAGTAATGGAAAACACATCCATTACCCATTACTTTTTGAATGAGTAATGGAACTTTAGCTAAAGTAATGGGACTATCATATATGCATTACCACATCCATTACCCAATACTTTAAAAATCGGTGATGAATATGAGTTCCATCACTCATTAAAAAAGTAATGGGTGATGGACTTCTGCTCTCTTACTCATTAATAAAATAATGGGTGATGGACCTCTGCTCCATTACTCATTAATAAAATACTGGGTGATGGACCTCTGCTCCATTACTCATTAATAAAATACTGGGTGATGGACCTTTGCTCCATTACTCATTAATAAAGTAATCACTTTTGGTTCTGAATTCCATTATCCATTTGTTTTTTCATTAAAAATAATCCATTACTTTCACATAAAAAATTTCACAACTCTGGCTCTCACAGACACACTCTAGACACAGACAAAAACTGGCACACAAAATATTCGAAACATTGTCCGATTATTTGATTCGACAGATTTTTTTGACTACTCGATTTGAAGGATTTTATCAAATATTCGATTCAAAAGATTTTTTCAAATATTCGATTCGAAATTTTTTTTAAATATTCGATTCGAAATTTTTTTTCAAATATTCGATTCGAATTTTTTTTTTTAAATATCCGATTCGGAAATCGAACCCAATGACACTATTCGATGTGATTCGATCACTATTCGCCCACGCGTACTGAAAATGTATACACAAAGTTTTTCAAAGACTCAAGTGCACCATCTTCAAGTTTCGAAATTATCGTAGTCCCTTGAATTTACAAAAATAAAAACAAAACGTATGAAGCCAGGTTTCACTTTCAAAGAACTTCATCAGAAGCTTACCAATAAATACGGCTTAAAAAAAACTGTACATCATCACCGTAGGCATCGAAGTCCCGCAAAAGTGTAATATTAACCCGCAGCAAAAAAAAAGTGCAAAGGTCTCGTCGAAGGCCACATAATATATGTCGTCATATCCAAAGACCAACATCGTAGTGCGTTGAATGCCTGGATTACCGGATCAACAGCCTCCCCATCAGCACAGACAGTGCAAACAAACAGCCCCGACAACTCGGAAACGGTAGCATTGTTGTTATTATGAAAATATGAGGAAAACAGAGCAATACTCACGTGTTGCATTGGGTACGCTGCGCTACCGACCAAGAAATCCCATGCCCACGAGAAAATCCGTGCGCAAATGTGCATTGACGTCACCGCCACAGCGGTTTATACGTTTCGTTATTATTGCGCGCACTACTCGACCAGTTATACGACGATAAATGATCACGTGCAAGCTCAACCCGCACTCGAGTATAAATCCTCCGAGCGCGAACAAAGCCTCAACTCTGAAGATGACTATTTGCGCTCTATGGTACCTCGAAAACTCGCCACCATCCGCTGCTCGCATAAACAATCCCAACCATAGAATCACTCGTCGAACATTAAACACTCATATCCCGCACTAATATCCACAATAACAGATAAATATACGTGGTATCAAACACTATTCTCAGTCGCGCGCACTATTAACATCTTCACTCACCTAAACTTCCGTCGATTTATTTGCGAACAAAGGATTCGATAATGCACCGTTTCACAATCTACTTCTTGCTATCGTCGCACAGTCGAAGTGAACGCTGCAGTAAACGCGGGATCCGGAAGTCCCCGTCAATTGCGGAAATAACAACGCGGGCAATAACTACGTTCATCAAGACAGACAATTTACAATCTGCACTGAGTACACCGATTTTTTGGTGGAGAAAACATCCATTTTATGTTCAGAAACTAAGAAAAAACGTTTTAGTATCAACCGTTAAGTATCTCTCTGTTAGAAAGTTGCTTTTTTGTTACTACGCGTTCGAGAACCTCGAGCGACACGAAGGATTGAGGAGGCAGCGAGCGCGAACTACTTGTTGATCGAAGAGCTCGCTGAACTATAGCTCGAAGCTTCGCAAGACTGTCTGACTAGAGCTTATATACGCTTTGTGTAGGAATAAGTCAGTTTTTTTTCGCTTTTTTTCGAGAGCTTCGAGAGGCTCGTAATTTTGGGTCTTTTCATTTAAACATTTTTGCATCTTTCTTATTACAGTTTCATGATATTTTCAGGTCTACTTAATATATTTAGTTCTATTTAATACGCAACACGATAACGTTAGAGCCGGAGACGCGGAGACGCAAGTTCCCGTGATCGTGCTTCGTCGGGAGACTGAGCGACACTGAGGACACGAGATACGCGCACCCTACAACCTCGATGAACGCCTCACGCCGAGAAGAGGGCGGTTAACACTCCGAGGTTCATATACCTATAGTGTTTAACCGTTGAAAACACGCGAAGGTCTTACTGATTTAATTGTACGTGAATAATTGTTACGACGGACAGGTTACATCGATAAATTGACCGTTGTGAAAGTATTATCAGAATCCGTTAAGTAGTCACAATAAATTGGCTTACGTACTCTTTGTCCGGAGATTCCGCGTCTTCCAGTCGCTAGTTCCGCTTTGTTCATCGCTGGCTTTGTTCGTTCCGCGCTTTGTTTGCGTTTGGCTTGTCGAGACAATCCATTTCAACCCTCATTCCTTGTATTCTACTGAAACCTTTTAGAGTATTATTGACGTTTTTTTTTTCGTTAATTATGTTCATGCGTAATACAGTGACATTAAATGCAACGATTTTCGTATTGTGAACATTTAATCATGTTGACAAAAGCTCGTAATCTACTAACAAACACCTCCGGAAACACAGAGATTTAAAAAAGCTTTTAGAACGAAAGACTGATTTCAAGAGAGAACGAAAATCGAAGGTTAGAGAAATGTTCGAAACTTTGATATTGCTGTATATACGATTAATAAAAATTACTGCGTTTGCTGTGTTTCTTTGGACCTTTCTGATTAGATGCACCTTTTCAGATAAGAGTATCTGGTTACGGAAAAACCACGCTTTTGGAATTTTAAGTTTATAGCTCAAATGAAATAAAAATTAGTTGCGGATTAGTTTTGAAAATTCGTAAAAAAAATCATATTCAATGCTTTTTGCTTCGTCATAGAGGAAGCTTCGTTTGCATGACATTCTATTTAAGTACATTTTCATGTCAGTATAGTCAGAATGGTCCAAAACGTCAAGAAAAGTGGCTTAGAAAAAATGTCCATATGTTTGAGTGCGTTCGTGCAGGGATTCGAAAATTCAATCACCTTTTACTCGGTAACCGTTTGAGGGATCGGACTTAAATTTGGCAAGCAAGTGAAGCCCTTTGAATGTTGCAATTTTTAATTAAGTATATGCCACGCCCCTTTTCAAAAAGGGCGTGGTTGATCTAACTTTTTAAATGATTTAGCTAGATGATTATTCACAACTGTTAACACTTTCAATGATTTTTGGTGTTGAATTGCGCCGAAATCAGTAAAGCGATTCGGATTTTATAGAATTTTGAATTTAAAAATAATCGTTCTATTGTAACTTTTGAAAAAATTGAGATAGCGATCACGAATTTTGTATGTAAATGAAACAATATTCCGCCATTATATATGCATAATTTAGAGACGAACGGTATGAAATGTTTGATTTTATGGAATGTTGAATTATTTTGATAATTATACGTTATCACATTTACTTTCGGAAACGCTCTAATAATAACGAAATAACGAAATAGAATAAGCAAATTTACAATATGTTTATTTATCTAATCAAAACAACGATGCAAACAAAAACCGCAAGTATTTCTTTCTCATTATTTTTCGCTTTTTACAAAGCTTCCTCTATGACGAAGTCAACATTGATTAACATACTCCCTCATTGAGGTAGCTTTATAAAAAGCGAAACAAACTGATGAAGTAATGTAAAAGATTCTACTTTTTATGTACGACGGCATTGTGACGGCACTGTGTCCACACGGTATCAACACGTTTTGCGGTGGCAGGACGTACTGGACCAGTATGAGCTCAGTGCAGCACCAGGACCGCGTGCCGTCACAATGCCGACACATTTAAAAGCACTTACCCTAGCAATCTTAAGGAGGTTCATCAGTAAAATTAAAAATGCACGGAAAAATCTGAAATAATTACCGCGTTTCAAATAATTCATAACAAACTCACATTAATTTTTTGGGAATTTTCGTCTACATCGTTTACACAAAATTAATTTTTTTATGCATGCATTTTAACATGGGTTCTTTTGGCATATTTACGAATTAAAAAAAAATTATAATTGAAAAAAATGTTTACATCGTTGAATTTTTAAGTATTTGGTGGAATTAATTCTTTTTTTTTTTCGAAGTAAAATTTTTTTCGATTTTTTCTTTTTTTTATTCGTAAATATGCCATGTTAAAATGTATGCATAAAAAAATTAATTTTGTGTAAACGATGTAGACGAAAATTCCGAAAAAATCAATGTGAGTTTTTTATGGATTATTAAAAACGCGGTAATTATTTTAGATTTTTCTGTGCAATTTTCAATTTTACTGACGAACCTCCTTAAGGAGGCTCGGTGACGACTATCGAAGTCAAATCAGTGCTAACTTTTCGTAATTGATTCTTTAAAGTTTAATGCATTAAAAAATAATAGTGAAGGGTGATTTGCATTGAAGCATATGGGGCATTCCACGTCAAATCAGCAGGCCATGATCGTCACCCTCATCGATTTTGTTTAGTTTTTAATATGATGTTATTACCGACCCATAAAGGCCTCGGAATGTTTTTCAGATTTTTTTTGCCACCAGTATAATTTTGAAATCCTCGAAAAAACTAATTTCATAAACGCCGTTTTTAACAATCTGAAAGAATTCACACTGATTCTATAATTAAAAATATGACTTTTGAGCGCCCTGCGATAATGTGATCTCAATATTTACTATTTTTTCCACTTTTTTTCTTTATTTTTTCATGTGGCAATTTGATTTTTATTTTTTTAAACCAGGATAACTTTCTTAAATATCAATGGATCTCAATTTCTCTGAAGATGGTAGAATTACCAGAATTCTCGATAACTATTGATATCGTTGAAAAAAAATTCCCAAATGCATTTCGCAATACAATATCAAGTTGCTATATTCCCTTTGGGTTGGGACGCTTTGCTGGATTTTTGCAAAACTTCACAACCTTGCGTACACGTCTCCTATAAAATGAAACCTTTTATAACCTTTTTTCAAAATGAAAAAATGCAACGCCATTTTTTTGCAACCTCCGGCACAGTAATAATGCAGTTCTTTTATGCACAAGAATAACTTCGGAAAAAGGCCGAAATCACCTCCTAAACAAACTTTTTATATGTGAGGCATTCCACAGCACTTCAACCACCCAAGTTTTCGATTTTCTGCAATCACTCGAAAAATGAATAAGTTTGAAGTACTGAAACGATAAAAATATTTTAGAAATGTTCAAGACCTTTTAAGCTTTCGTTTGAAGAAAAAAACTAATTGATCGTAGAAAATAAATTTCGAAAACAGTATTTTGAGTTTTTAATTCTATTTCGAAAAAAAATTGAATAATTCCATTGTGGGCGTTGAAATACTTTTGTTTTGTATTATTTAACGATTTTTTGTGCATGGACACACCGAAACCTACTCAATATTTTTCCTTTTTATTTTTATTTTTTTTGTTTGTTAAATTAAGAATGAATTTTCAGCCAAATGAATCGATGGTAGACTCAATTCTTCTTAAAATAAGATTTTAAAAAAATTCAAAATTAAAATAAATCTTATATTGAGAAGAATTGACTTTGCCAGCGAGTTCTTTGACTAAAACTTCGTTCTCAACTTGAAATTGTCAAGTCCAGAAGGAATTTTGAGCCTAAGAAGTAAAGACCCGGTAGCAAATTTAATTCTCCTCAATATGAGATTTTTTCTATTTTTTATTTTTTTTTAAATCATATCGTGAGAAGAATTGAGTCAACCATCGGTTCGTTTGGGTGAAAGTTCGTTCTCAGCTCAACAAGCAAACAAAAAATAAAAAGGAAAAATATCCACTGGGTTTCGGTGTGTTCTTACACAAGAAATCGTTAAATAATTGAAAAAAAAGAAATTGAAAAAACGCAACATACAGTTTGGTTCAAATATTTCTACGATCAATCCTTCCAGAAATATCGTCAAAAGAAATAACAGTGAAAATTTCGTTTTATTCTTTCAGCGAAAACTTTAAAGAGCTTGAAAATTTATAAATTCTTCAAATCGTATGAGTACTTCGAACTTACTCATGTTCGGAATGATTGCAGAGATTCGAAAATGTAAGTGGCGGAAGTCGGAAAATGACGCCTATGAAGATTTCCATAGTCATTTTGACCGTTACTATTTTTAAACACAATGATATTGTGAATCGTAAGAAAATGAACATATGCGTGATCGCTATCGAACAAAGCCATGAAAAACTGCAATTTTTTCTAGTTTTCGACAATTCAACAGTTATTAAGTAATGTAAAAGTTCTTTGAAATAATGTACAGTGACAAGATTGTTTCGTTCGCTGCGGATTTGCGATTTATAATCTACATAATTATCTGAACTACCCCTCCATCTTATCTCATCATCTAGATTCAACAGCTGTCATCGCCTACTATAGACGTAGTTTAGCCGCGCGCATCGCTAACGCGTACAGATTCGGCGAAAAATATTGTCAAGAAAAATAAATTAAAAATGACCACAACAAAAGATCTAAACGTCGCGAGAAAAAGTTTAGTTGCATCTTTAGGTGATAATGCAAAGATGTAAGTTAATAATTTAAATATTTACCTACCGAAATTTCGTAACTTAAGAAAGAGGTTAGCTGTCATATTTACGATATCGATTGTGTTATCGTGGAAAAGATAAAAACGATCCGAGCTGTAATAATTAATTTTTGTGTTTCAATACTTACAGATATTTTGAAAAAATGAAATTATGGTTCCAAATGAAGGTAAACTATTATTATAATTTCAAATATGCTAACACTACGCCATAAGTTTAAAAAATGACATGTTGTGATTTCAATTTTTCAGACGACCAAGGAAGAATTCGATCTGGAAGCCAGAACTATCATATCGAAGGATCAAGTGCATCTGCATAATGAATTTCTGTTGTGTCTCTTCAATAAGGTCCAAGGATTGGCGGAAGCTTCGGCACCGCGCCCTCCAAGAGTCAACAATGCCCACATCGACAGAGATAAGGCTCTGAAAGAAAAGAGGCTGAGGCTTAAAAGAAAATATAAAACGGACAAATCCAACTTTGAAGTAAGAGGACCTAACTTCATTACAAATTTTACATGGATTAACAGAATCGCGTACATTTTTTTCTTCAATGAGTCCATATTTGTTATTATTTTATTTTGTGACCCAGCAAAAATTGCTCGTCCTTTAAAAAGTTGTAAAGCTGTCTGTTGGATAAATATTTATAGATCATTTATGTATTCACTATTTTACTGCAGAATTTATTTTTTAAATATTTAAATAATAAATAATTGCAAATCAAGTCAGAAATTTCTAACTTGTAAAAAGTTCAGAACTTTCTTTTAAAAAAATGGAGTGGTTTTTTTAATGGTCATCTCAGAATAATAGTTGTAATACTTAAAACAATAATGCGTAATTCTATGCAATTTACAAAATTTTCAGTTAAGATCCACTGTAAATGGGGCAATCCACCCCGTTTCGACCAGGTTTTGACCTTAACCCCTCAGATTTAGCTCATAATTTTTCTTAGGCTTAGTTGGATGCTTAACTACACAAAAATTTTTTTTTTTTTTTTGCAACTTTTTTTAAAATATATTTTTAAAGTGACATATTGAATGCCATAATTTAAAAATCTAAAAAAATTCTGAAAAATATTTTGAAAAATAACAAAATTATCTAGCTTATAGCCAAAGTGGGGAAGATTTTTCTTCTTACAGTTCTCAAGCTTTTTTTATTTGAAAAAATTATTTAAAAATATAAAGAATAATAAATTTACTACAGGTGATTGATCAAAAGTTTATTTATGTAAAACCAGATTGTCACTTTTTTTTTTCAGATTTTTCTGAATTACGCAAATTTTTTAAAAATATTTGTTTATATCAAATTTTGGATATCGAATGCCATAATTTAAAAATCTGCAAAATTCTGAAAAATACTCTATTGAATATCAATTTTTTCTAGCTTATTGCTAAAGTACGCAAGATTTTTCTTTCTTAGTTTTTAAGCTTTTTTTATTTAAAAAATTATAAAACAGAAAAAAGTCAATCTACGATGGACGATATGTCAAAGATTTCTGTATCAGAACTTTTTCAGTAACAAAACAAACAGTGATCTGTGAGAATACATAATTCTTAGTGAAATCCACAGAATGCGATTTTTAAATTATGGCATTCGATATTCCACTTTAAGAAATTTTTTTTTTTTATGTGCATAATTCGGATAAATCTGAAAAAAATTCAAAAAATCTTCAAAAAATCTGAAAAAATGCGGTTTTACATTAATAAACATTTTAACAATCGCCTATGATGGATTAATTATTTTTTATATTTTGCAATAATTTTTAAAATAAAAAAAGCTTAAAAACTGTTAGAAGAAAAATCTTCCCCACTTTGGCTATAAGCTAGGTAATTTTGTTATTAAACAAAGTATTTTTCAGAAATTTTTTCAGATTTTTAAATTATGACATTCGATATGTCACTTTAAAAATGTATTTAGAAAAAATTGTTAAATAAAAAAAAAAAATTTTGCGTATTTGAGGGTCTAACTAAGCCTAGATAAATTATGAGCTAAATCGGAGGGGCGAGATCAAAACCTGGTCGAAACGGGATTGATTGCCCCAAACATTTTTTTAAAAATTATGTGCTGATAATCATCATGTGGTTAAACAAATTGTAATTTAATATCTTGTTTGTGTTAGATTTCTTTATAAATATGAATGAAACAAGTAAATAAATAAACTTCTAGCCTGCAGATATGTATGTGGAAGTCTTGGGTCAGATGTCGTCACCGGTTGGCGATGAGCCCGTTGGGGCGAATCGTTCGAGCGCTCAAGAGTTAGTACTTCCTGATCGAACTTTCGTACTCGCGAGACTCATGCTAGCAGCGTGGGAAAATAACATGGACGGAGCTGAAGAAAATACTGCTCACATAATCATTGCTGCTATGCAAGTGTTCCTGAAAAATCTCCTAACAGCGATATTGACGAGACGAAAGGGATACGCGGTTAGGGATGGCAGCTTCATTTACAATATTGGGGAACCTGTGCCAAGCTCGTGGAAAAGGAATACCATGTACATACCAAGAGGACCTGACTACACGTATGATACCTTCCAGATAACTTTGTTTCTTGTTCATTTTCAGAAACCTCATTGATTATGAACAGTTTGCCATATTAACTTCGAAAACCGTAGATCGTTTTAGCCAAAAAATGTCAAATGTGCATTTGAAAATCCAAAGTATTACTTGGAGGTACAGTTTCTGTACATTCTTTTTTATGGAACAGTAATAACATTTAAACACGTTGTTTCCCCGCTTTTAGCTTTCGTCGAAATGCTGTTATTCTTATTTTCTATTATTATATTTGGCTTCCCCGTAAAGAAAGCTTTATTGTGTCATTAATTACGTGTGTTACTGATTTCTTTACTTGGGCGATACTTGACACATAAACTGGTACTAGAACGAGAACACTATTTTTTTTTTTTTCGCTTTGAAGAATTCAAAACCCTATAAAATTTTTGTGGTTTAATCGATTTCCACAAAATTATGTACTAATTATAAGTCTAGAATAGTATATCTGTGGACCAAACTTGAGCCGAATATCTTGAAAAATGAGAAAGATAAAGCGTAATGAGAGATTTTAGAAAAAAATTCAAAATATCATATTTGTTCAGCCCCTTGACGGATTCGCGACAAATTTGAACTTAGCCTTTCACGCCCGTCTAGCCGCACTTTACTGGCCCAAGGAACAATTTTCGGGTTATTGCGGATAAGTTATCCCAATGGGTCACATATGTCCACCAGAATGTTATCTGTACGTCTAAAGTTAACCTTGAGGCATGGATATCTTACAGATAACATTCTGACGGACATATGTAACACATTCGGATAACTTTTCTGTGGTACCGCAAAAATTGTTACTTGGGTGTGTACCGAATTTCAGGCCGATATCTTGAAAATTGCGGGCGCTGTCGTGCTAAAATAATCCAACAATACGCCCATACACCTGTACACATATACCGACATTTCGTACAAATCACGGTTCACAATGTTTCGGAGCATTTTCAGCATCCTAAGATAAAAATCTGGAAAAAAAAGTTTTCAGACAAATAAAGCTTCCTTTACGTGAAACCCAATATAAAATAATAGAGCAAAGTAATTAAGCTTTGCGTGTTAGAATACTCTTTTCAGAACTTTTCTACACAGAATTATTTATCGTCCAAGTAGTTATTGCAGATTATTTGAAATAATTTAATATGCAACGTAAATAAATTGACAATTATTTGCTGATCCTGATTCAAAAAACGCTTTCCATGTATTCTGAAATTTTTTTAATTGTCCTCATTAATTAATTTTCTATTGCATATCGCTATTTAGAAAAGTCGTATGTTATTTTTAGCGCACCCACGGAAGTTATCAACCCAAACGGCCAAATGCCTTCAATGAAGCAAAATGTCGAGGAAGCTGAACAAGCCACAGCTTTTGCCATGGCTTGTGCCTCGCAAACGACTGTACCTACTTTACCACCCGTTAACGTGAGCGATTTGCTGCAAACGTTAAAGGTAAAATCATTAGATAATTTATCGTGGATCGAATAAAAGAATTTTTAATTGCTTCACTTGGATTTTTTTCTCTCTTGTTCGCAGACTTACAAAAATCTCGTGAGCAATCACACGATTTACGCGACAAACATGGAGCGTTTGCACACTTACGCGACGCATCCAACGTGGGAAGAATTGGAGGCAAGAAAGTTGCTCTGTCAGAGTTCGGGAACTTAACTCAAATACCAGTTCTGCTGTACATAAGTAGGTTAATCCGTTTATAAGTTATGAATAAGACTGACGTTATCTCGACGACATCGCTTGCCGTCGAATTGTAGAGAAGGAAATATACAAAATATTTTTCCTTGCTATAAATGATTTCATTTTACAGAGTTTACAGTATATAATAAGTAATAACTAATCAATAAACCATCTCAAAATGATAATATTAGCGCCGAAAGATTATTCCTTTCCAAAAGGAACGGAACTTTCACGCTTAAAAAAATTTTCCCTGTTTGCTCTTACGAATAGAATCGCAAGAACTTCCGCTTCATTCAATTGTCATATGATTATATGTATAGGCATTTAAAATTTAACCACGCAGGGCTTTTTCTGTCAATCTCACATTCTTATCTGAAATCTTCCAGCTTTTGTGATATATTTAACGCCCTTAAATGGCTTGTACTTTTCGCCGTACATATCCAAACCATTTACTTTTAGACCAGATACCGCCAGCTGATTTATTGTGAAATGTACCTAAAAACCATAATTTCATTAGAATTTGCAAAAATCGAAAAAATCTTTATAAACTTTTTTTTTTCACTCACATTGATTGCTGGGTTCGATTCGACTACAGTAGCGGCATTTTGCACGCTTATCTAAAAAGAGAGAAAATAAATTATGTCAAGAAACTTGATATGATTGGAGAGATATAGACTAGATAAACATTATGTGCTTTTTTTCTTACCGAGCCTCGAAGATTTGGAAGTTTTGCAAAATCTATCCTTCCTACGTCCCAGAAAAGAACTTTGCTCACAGGATCAAACGAATATTTCCCCTGATTTGGTACAAGACTGCAGTTCAACACAACTTTAGGCATTGGAATTTCTAAAGTCACATTCTCCAGCTAGAAAACACAAAATGTTGGGTTAACAAATACTGAGCAAAATATACTAAGGACAACACGAATTATTTTGATTAAAGTTGACCCAAAAACAAGTTGCATCTTTCGCCTTTTATTATTCTTTCCGTTTGTCACAAATATATTAATCGCAAAGATTTTTGTAATTATTTCAAAACAATTCTACTCGAATCACCTGAAATTTTCTTGATTCAAACTGGCGTTTTAACTTTAAATAAATTGTCGCAAATTTTTAAGAACCCGCAAGATACGGATTGAAATTTTTGTAATTATCAAAAACATAATTTATTTTTCGTCGGAATTTTTTTCTCCGTCAAAATGCACGCGTTCTAAATGCAATAGAATATTATATTGTATATAATATTATATAATATTAAATATAATGAAATATTATATTTAGAATAACGGACACCATTTTTTTTCCAGTATTGTATTCTTTGCCGAACAAAGTCGTGTGTCGTCGCAAATAAAATCCAAATGTGCAAGTTCTTGCACTTTTGGATTGCGTTAAATTTTAGCCTACCGTGATTACTTCTCTCGTATAAACTCACAGTTCTGCCGACAGTTTGCTTTGGTCCCACAGTTATATCGAGTCTTCCACCTCCTGCTTCTTTCAAACTGATATTATGTCTCACATAAATAGGAATCGCTACGACGCTCTGAGATCCTATATGATAAGATAGTAATCGAAAATTACCATCGGGTGGAATGAAAGATAGTATTCTTTCTGACTGCAAAAAAAAATCCCGTATTACCCATTAAAAAAACTAATAATAAATAAGAAGCTTTTTAACAGTATATTGATTATGCACCTCCCATCTCTTGAATCTAACGCAAGGATGAAAACTGACGTCGTCGAATAATCTTGGATTCATAAAAGAGAGCGTAAGATCGGGCATTCCACTTAGCTTGATGCAGCAATCGATCTGTGGATGAATTAACAAGGAATTAATGGCAAAAACTCATGTATAAGAGTACGTATATAGAGAAAAACTCCAAACTCACGTAGCCCTGAATTTCGGCAAAAACTGTAGCACCCGTTCTATCTATAATAGCGTCTACTTCTTCAACCACATCAAAGTACGCCTCGTTATTTGTATATTTTACACCAGTTCTTCTCCAGGGAACATTAGAGAGTTGACCACTTGGCAAAGTTGCACTAACACTGAAATGTATCACAAAAAGTTAGCAACAACTTCTTTCATGATCCTTTATGTCAAGAGTTAATTTACAAACTAAATTGCAAGAAATTACGCCTTAGAGGAAGTTTATAACCATTTTTTTTAAACTTCAAAGTGATAAATTTGTAAAAACTCAAAACGATCAATTTCAAAGTATGTTTTTATAAATGAAAAAAAATTAACAACGTATATTTTTCTATATATTTTGATGAATCAATTCCCGTTTAAAGATGCTCTCGAAATGAAGCGTCTGAATATTATGCAACTTTAACAACTTAATAATTACTGTTTATGTGGATTTTCAAGGAATTATTTCTTAAGGGAAGTTTTATATTCATTTTTTTAAAGTTTTTAAGTGATAAATTTGTCAAAACTCTGAACAATAATCTCAATTTTCACCTATGTTTCAAAATTAAAAATGTATAATTATTAGTATATTTCAATGAAACAATTCCTCTTAAAAAAGCTCCAAAAATCAAGCATTTGAATATTTCAAAGCTTTAACAAATTAATAATTATCATTTACTTGGATTTTCCAGTTACGGTATTAGCGATAGTTCTCAAAATATTGGGAGGCTTGATGAGTTCCTTAAGTATGTTGGATTCTGTAGCGAGCGGAAAGCCGTTATCCAGCATTTCGTCCAGCAATTCATAGACCACCACATAATTCTCCTTTATGGTAGTTTCCGTGCACTCAGTGAAGTAATCCTCAAAAGTATCTACCACTCTGTGTAAAAACTCAATAACAAATAGCGGTGGAACTGTAAAACAGGATTAAATTTTGTAATTCCGATTGTTTCATTAATAGAGAAACGAGAATTAATATATTTACCTTCTGTTGTGCAAACTGCAACAAAGAACATGCTACATCTGTATATACTAATAAGATAATGATGCGGAGTTGCTATAACAGGTGGTGTATCTTCTGGCGATAGAACTCTCCTCTGTTGATCGAAAAAGTAATCGCACAGTGACCGAGCCACTGCGCTTTTCCAATGCTTTTCCATAAAGACATCTCTGACAAAATACAAATATTATTATCTCATTTTGAGACTGAATTCGATGGAATATATATATATATATCACAATATGTTGACTCTTTGCTCTAACCTATGATCTGTCAAACTGTGACGAACCAAAGGTTAGCAAGTTGAAACTTACCCCGAGGAATTGATGATAAAGAGGCTGTTGATCATCTCTCTGACGGGACTAACGAATGGTCAATGAGAAATCGATAATTGCGACCAAAAATCGCTAATTAACGATGTACCTAATACCCCACTAATCTTTTGACAACTCCCATACAAACTCTGCGCGCAATGATATCGGAGCAGCGAGCAACACCGGCGGTCGGTAATTTAAAGATGGGGAAAAGTTGTTGCATATTTTGAAACGAGGAGATAAGTCTAAGACATATTTTTCAAGTATACTATACCAGAGTCTATATTCTCCGCTTAGTTAATATTGACGGTCGTGTCTAACGCACTTTTCTAATCTTATTTTGAAATCTGAAACTTTTCTGATTTTACTGGCGAAAATTGTATGCAAATCCGTCGAATCGTTTTCGAGTTTAACGCGTTTATGCAGAAGATATATTGAGTTCTGATAAATAAATGTTTTATTGTTGAAATATGGAACATTCCTAAGACATGTAAGATCCTAGTGACGAAAACTCCAATGCAATCAACTGAGTAGGTCCAGAGCTCGGAGATTATACAGGACGGATGATGAAATTTATTTCGAAGAGAATGTAGTGCAAAATCTTAAACACATACGTGTTCTACAAACTTGATGGAAATTCAAAAATATTTGAAAAATAATATTTACTTTGAATAATTAGATAATCCTGAACAAAGATAATTCAATACTTTTTTATACCAATTATCATGGATTGCAATTTTTATTTGAAGTCATTCAAAGCAAAACGTATTTCGTCTAGATTTTCATCTACGCTCTTATAACTATTACTTATTTCTAAGCGAGGTTTGTGGAATAAAAACACATATTTATTATAAAAAAATAATTTATTAATTTTTATAACTTACTATAAAATGGACACACAAGTAATCTTAAACATAAAGTTGCAGAAAGACAAATAAACTCTTACAAAATTATTTAAACCCTACCAAATCAACAGACCATTCATTCAAAGGAACTAAAACATCAGTCTTGCAATATTCAACAAATGTAATAATAACGTTTGTTAAATAATAGTAATAATAATAAACTTCAACAGAAGACATTATTATTTATTTAATCAACTTCCTCAACGGTGGGTCCAGCGCGATTGCCGCCTTGTCTGTACTGCGCTCCGCAGTCTTGCGGACCTCCAGGAGCGCCTCCTTGATGAATTTTCGCCATGATGGGTGAGCACTGCTTCTGGAGTTCCTCGAGTTTGTGTTTGTACTCTTCTTTCTCAGCCAGGGTGTTGTTATCAAGCCACCCGATGGTTTCATCGCAAAGCTGCGTAACTCTCTCCTTGTCCGCCTGCTCAAGTTTAGCTCCGCTGTCCTGAAGCGCTTGTTTCACGGAGAAGACGTAGCTCTCGATCTGATTGCGCGCTTCGACTTTTTCCCGCTGTTGCTGATCCTGATCGCGATAACGCTCAGCTTCAGCCAGCATCCTGTCGATCTCTTCCCTCGAGAGTCGTCCCTTGTCGTTGGTAATTCGTACGTCGCTGCTTCTTCCGCTGGCCGTGTCCTTGGCGGTCACGTGAAGAATTCCATTGGCATCCATGTCAAAAGTGACGTCGATCTTCGGAACGCCACGAGGTGCGGGTGCAATTCCACTGAGTTCGAATTTACCAAGGATATTATTGTCCTTGGTCATCGCTCGTTCTCCCTCGAAAACTTGGATGCTAACGCCCGGTTGATTATCGGCGTAAGTCGTGAAGGTCTGCGACTGTTTGCACGGAATTCTGGCGTTACGCTCGATGATTTTCGTCATAACTCCGCCAGCAGTTTCGATTCCAAGGGAAAGCGGTGCTACGTCGACCAGAAGAACATCCTGAAGAGTGGAGCTCTTGTTACCTTCGCCGGTGAGAATTGCAGCTTGCACCGCAGCTCCGTAGGCGACGGCCTCGTCAGGGTTGATGGAAAGATTGAGTTGCTTGCCGCAGAAGAAGTTTTGCAGCATCGACTGGACTTTGGGAATACGTGTCGAGCCTCCAACCAGAACGACGTCGTGGATCGATCTCTTATCCAGTTTAGCATCCGCTAGAGCTTTCTCCACAGGCTCCAAAGTAGCCCTGAAGAGATCAGCGCAGAGTTCTTCGAATCTGGCCCTCGATATTTTCGTATAATAATCGATACCCTCATAAAGAGCGTCGATTTCGATGGTAGCCTCTGTGCTCGAAGAAAGAGTGCGCTTCGCCCTTTCCGCGGCGGTTCTCAATCGTCGCAGTGATCTTGGGTTGGATTTAAGGTTCTTCTTGAATTTCCTTTCGAACTCCTTGCACAGATGGTCAACCAGTCGCGAGTCGAAGTCTTCGCCTCCCAAATGCGTGTCACCAGCTGTAGATTTAACCTCGAAGAGCGAACCTTCGTCGATGCTGAGAATGGAAACATCGAAAGTTCCTCCGCCGAGATCGAAGATCAACACGTTCTTCTCTCCCTTAAGGTTTTTGTCCAATCCGTAAGCGAGCGCCGCGGCTGTGGGTTCGTTTATGATCCTCAGAACGTTCAAACCGGCGATAGCTCCAGCGTCTTTGGTGGCTTGACGTTGAGAGTCGTTAAAATAAGCCGGTACGGTTATGACAGCGTCCTTGACCTTGTCACCGATATATGCTTCGGCTGTCTCCTTCATCTTCGTCAGGACCATCGAACTGATCTCTTCGGGGTTGAACCTCTTTGTCTCGCCGCGGAACTCGACCTGGATCTTCGGCTTTCCTCCCTCGGACACTACTTTGAACGGCCAGTGCTTCATGTCACTCTGGATTTTTGGATCGTCGAATTTACGGCCGATCAATCTTTTGGCATCGAACACGGTGTTTGAAGGGTTCATCGCCACTTGATTTTTCGCTGCATCGCCGATTAGCCGCTCGTTGTCTGTGAAGGCAACGTAGCTTGGTGTTGTTCTGTTGCCTTGGTCGTTTGCGATTATCTCCACTTTGCCTTGCTGCCACACTCCAACGCAGGAGTAGGTAGTTCCCAAATCAATTCCGATTGCTGGCATGATGTATGTTTCTTTATTCTTTTTTACACTTGACTTGTCAATATTTTCACTTTGTGAAGTTTTATTCGTAGTGAATTGCTTCGTCGTTTCGACTTGTTGCTTACGATGTGATTCGTTTGCTTGTTTTCTGTGAACTGACGCTCTCTGCGCGCGGCGCTCCTTATATACGATTCACCCCCTCTTCTCGATTTTGCTCGAAGCTTCTCGCAGGCGAAGCTGTTCGAATGTTGTGACAGATCTTTTTTGAGGGTTTGAATCACCGAGAAATTTGCAAAATGGGCAATGTGGTTGCTGGGTTTTTAATCGGGGGTCATTAAGACATCAAAATACATTAATTTTGATACGGTATAACGGAAATTAGGGCGTAAAGAGACATACAGAGCGATCGTTATATGAGGAGTCGACATTTATCAATAATTCTTATTTATATTTTGGACGTCATTTTTATATATTAATATTCGAGCAAAATATGAAGAGATTCTGTAAATCAAGGACGGCGCTATAAAATATTTATTATAAGTGAAGCCAAAGATCATGAAAATTATTAATTTTATTATTATTCATATGAATTGTCGTTATTCAAATCGTTTAATATTTATTATATTGAACGATCGAGTTTTTAAATTCTATAAAAAAACTTTGCAATATTTTGCAAATATTGTTTACAAAAATAACATTGGAGATTTTCGTATACAATAAACACTATTTATTTATTTTTTCGCCGTTTAAAACATTAATTTATGAGAATGTGGTACAGGTGAAATACCAAATTGAGCTCTGTTTTACCTGTAATTTGTTATTACAGATACTTCTTGATAATTCTGGAGTTCGTATATTAATCCAGCGCAACATTTGGCACATTCTAGATGCATGCTTCTCCAGTCTAGAAAATACGATGAACTCATGCGCGTGGGTGAGCATCGACCGTGAATGCGCCGGTTCGCATCGACGGGAAACATCGAGAAACTTCCGAAAAACCCCAGGATGAAATTGCACGACCTGGATAGTTCTCGAACATTCTGAATATAATGAATCTGTCTCGCTCTGGTTTCAAATTATACGATTGATCTCACGCTGATCAAAAGCGCGTCCACATTAAAACTAAATTTTGATATTTGTCTACATATCTTCATTAAAAAAATACATATTCTTCTTCTGATACTTTTTGTAAAGCAAAAGGTAGTGTTACTCAATTGCTTATTTCACATTCCTAATTTTATGGTTTGTTCTTAGACTTAAAAAATGAATCAAATTTTTTTGATTGTGTGGGTGCGCATTAAGGCGTTTAAAAAGAGGACTTATGTTGAAAATTTTAAAATTGTTGTAAATCTCTAAAAATCGAGTGGCTATCGGAGTTTCTACTTGGTTTTTACAAGAAGACACACGGAATCCAGAGTCTGTGCAATAACATTTTATACTGCATCATCAGTTGGAACGATTCTTTAATGATGAAAAATTTGACAGTAATAATAGATGCGTTGCTTCTGAAATTTAGCGTGAATTTTTGGATAATAAAAAACAAGATAAACAGTTAAAAGGCAAAATACTCTTCAGTGTTGTAGAGATATACAAAAATTTTATTATTGAAATAACGGCAGACCGTGATACGTGTTTTTCAATTCACGAAAATGAGCTTTCTTCGAATTATTAAGATCTATGAGGACGAAGTAAACATTTTTTTCGGGCCGTAGCTGACATTTACTTTTTTTTTCATCAAAAGTTACTTGATATTCGATGAGCATCGATATTTCAAAAAAAGTCCTTTTTGGAACTGCACTGGTGCGCATCATCCATGAGTGGATTTTCTTGAAATCACTAGAAAATTCGACGAGCGGCTGCGCGTGGACAAGCATAGTCTCGAAGCCACTAGAAAATTCTACGGGTGGCTGCGCGTGGGCAAGCACCATCTCAAAGTCACTAGAAACTTCCAGAACCAACTGAAAAACCCTAGAAAAAAATTGGAGGAACTGGAAAGCTCTTGAACATTCTAGGGACTTCGTAGCCGCTTCGCTCGAATTTCAAACCGAGTGACTGATCGTACGCGTGATCGAAAACAATCGTAAACCACGTGTATACGCGATATACCCAAAATAGCTCAAAAAATGGCAAAGAAAGTGTTAAAACGTAAGAGGAAAGAGGCCGAGAAGGAAAATGCGGTTCAACCGGAAGAGCAAGAAGTTGTATTACCTGCTAAACGCATGTCGGATGAGCCTGCACCAAAAAAGGTTAGAACATAACCTCAAAGCAACTAGACGCACAAATCAGTTTCGCACAAAATTGAATCTTACGTGAAAAAACTTTCATTCTAGATCAAATGGATAAACAAACAGCGAGTGTTAGTTTTCGCTTCTCGAGGAATAAATCATCGAGATCGGCATCTCATGGAAGACATAAAAACTCTCATGCCGCATCACAGAACCGAAGCAAAGATGGAGCGCTCCAAAAATCTTCAGGTGGTGAATGAAATCTGTGAAGTTAAGAACTGCAACAAAGCCATTCTATTTGAGGGCAGACGAAAGAGGGATCTTTATATGTGGGTTTCGAATGTTCCGACTGGACCCTGCGGAAAATTCCTCGTTGAAAATAGTATGTACATTTGAAATTTAATTTTACTCGTACTTGCATCGTCACGTCAAATATTTTTTTTTGTACTTTATATCCTTCTTCATCAATAGAGAAATTTAATTTCTTTTCTCTCTAAATTCAAACAATTATGTGTGTAAATAATAACAGTAATATCATGAAAAATTTCTAGTTGAAAATAATATCTACTCTTGAAAAAAAATTTTATTCATATTTCTCCAGTAATGTATGTATTTATTTGTCAATTTGCGGAATTACCTTTTTATCTGTAAGTTGGAACAACTACTTGCGTATCAATAGAAATATCACTTAACATGAAAGGTGTTTATCTCTGTATCACAATAATGTAAATAATTTTATTTTCTGAATATTGTGAAAGTCAATTTGAAAATGTTATTTTGTGACGTTCATTCGCAGCTTTTGAGAAAAATATGTACAATTTATTTCAACAGATTCTAAAATTTCTGTTTTAATTAGGAACTGCATGAGAATTTTCAAAAATATTTTCATAAATGAAACTATATTTTAAATATTCATGAGGCATTGCAACTGTGATCATATGACGAACACCATTCAATTGCACATGAAACTTATTATAATTTTTTAATTTTTCAGTATATACTATGAGAGAATTGAAAATGACTGGAAACTGCCTAAAAGGTACACGTCCGCTTCTTTCCTTTGACGAAAACTTCACCACAAATCCTCACTTCGCCATTCTGAAGGAACTTTTCACTCAAATATTTGGAGTTCCTAATCATCATCCAAAAAGCCAGCCATTCTTCGACCACGTTTACACATTTAGTGTACTGGACAACAGGATATGGTTTAGAAATTTCCAGATATTGACAGAAGATGGTGGATTGGCTGAAATTGGGCCGAGATTCGTCTTGAATCCCGTGAAGATTTTTGCAAGTAGTTTCGGAGGAGAAACTCTCTGGGATAATCCACACTACATTTCTCCAGCTAAGGTATTGCATCTTTGCATTCCGTAACAGTACACTTCAATCTTTATCAAAGAGAAAGACATTTATTATTTATTTAGGCTTCCTCATAGAGGTAAATTTGCTAAAAATTGAAATTTTAATATATCCTCTTTACAGCTGTCTTCTAATTTTATATGAGGAAGCAATGTGCAAAGTTCTACTTTGCATCTTTTTTTTTTTCTCCGTAATTATCCATATTGTGTGCAGCTATGAAACACCGTTGAAACACCCTCACATTGCATTCTGATTGAGTACAAATTTTTATCTTACTCTCTTAACTTTTGCGGAAGTTATGAGCGAAAATGTACATTTATTAAAAAATTAAAGTGCCACAAAATCCGAAGGACTTTACCGATCAGCACCAAATTTCGGAAGTAGCAGGGCTTTATGGTATTTTTTTACTGTAGATCATTTCGGTTCATTTCGCTTCACCGATTTCGCTGAAATTCATTACCAAATATCATTCAACGTGTGTTTATTTATAAAGAACTGTTTAGCTAAATTGGCGAACTTTTACGAAAGTTGGAGCGATCACGACTTTTTTTTGAAAAATTAAAAATTCTATAAAATCTGTATACTTTGATACATTCAATTAAAAATCACGTCAATTACAGAGGAGTCAATACTCTAGTTGCGTGCCAAATTTGAGCTCGATCCATTGTGCCGTTCGTGAGTTATGGACAAATGAATTTTCGGTGTCTGGAACATACACACACACATATACAGACATTTTTCCTAGACCACTTTTCTAGTCGTTTTAGGTGATTCTGAGTATGTTAACATGAAAATCTCGAAAAAAAAAAAAAATTTCACGAAAAGTTTCCTCCAAAGCAAAATATATATATATACATATAAACCGAGATAAAACATAAATATAAAGTTAACAAATATTACATACTTAACTTAGGATTTATTAGACACTGGGAATAGTCCAAAAAATTATAGTCTTCGTCCTTTTAAACCTTAAATATCGACACCCGATTTATTTATCTATTCATCTATTCCATTAATTGACAATTATTTCTTTCAGTACCGACAAGCACTAAGCAAAAAAGCTGGCGGCAAATACATAAACAGAATAGAGCAAAAGATGGCGCGCGAAGCAAACAAACCGGAACAATCTTACGCTCTGAATCCCATGGACGAAATTTTCAAAGGCGAGCCTTTGGAAAATGCCGAAAAATTGGAGGAACTCGAAAACGAGAAAGTAGCCGTCGAAGTTAAGCCACAGAAAAAAGTGTCTAAAAAACCCTTAGGCAAAACCGTTAAAAAAAAGAAGAAAACTGTTGTGGCGAAAAAAGTCCGGACTTGATGAATCGAAAGTTTGTACCATGTGAAAGAATGTATCGGGGAATGTTAATAAAAAAATGTTTATGATATCAACATCTACTGCATTTAAATGAGAAAACGATATAAATACACAAATATGAGTTACGGGTCATCTTTAAAAAAATGAGAAATATATCAATTCTTTTTAGCTTTACTCTTTATTAATATCATTACATCAGCTTATATCAGCAATTCAACTGTCAATATATCAGGCACAGTATCGAAAAAATTTGCATCTTAAGAATCTGTACGTAGGCCTTAAAGGTGTAAAAAATGCAACTTGTACACGAAGGTATATATAAACGGATTTGTGTATAAGTATATATGAGTGTAAATATATAATAATTGTAGATATAAATCTCGGTATAAGTATAATAATAATCGCATTGTACTAATTCTCAAAGCACTCTCGTTCAGGTCGAAAAATATGATTTCTATAAAATAACGATTTTCCAATTAACTAGCAGCTGGGTAAATAGAAAAAAAAAAAATACTGTATGACACTAAAAGGATACCGTCAACAACAAGACTGAAAAATCCCTTGGTGGAAGGATCGCGAAGTACTTTGTACATTAATTCACGAGAGCCTCTTTGTTTCCATACGTCTACAAGTTCGTAAAAATATCGTTAGATACATACAGCAGTTCTTAATAGCATTTAAAAATAAGTACTGCTAATATAATTCGCAATTATAGCACGATGAAAAAAAACATTGACACGAAGAGAAATCTTCTAGCACTAAATACGGTAAAAATATGATTAAAAAAAATGACACATTGCAATTATTCTTAAACAATTAACTTACGCCATCGAGTATCACGAAAATCAATTCATAATTCGGAAGCTGTCTCATCTTTATCTATTTTTTGTTCGTATTAAATTAATACTGCTGTTTGACGCGACGCAAAATACCATTCCATCGCTTCACACTCACGAGAATCAACTGATCAACGATTTTTTTAAATATTTACTATTAGTATGAAACAACAACAAGTGAATATTAAATTTCTTTGATGAAGAAATTGATTCAAGGAAGAAGATTTATTCTCGATTTGATTATCATTTTGTTTTGTAAACTATTTCAAGTAATTAATATGATTTAATTACATTTCACTTTCAACATTGTATAGAGATTTTTTTAGTGGAAAATCGGAATTCACGTCGTCTCAAAGCAGAATTATAAACTGCAATATCGCTCGACTCTCAAAGTAGACATCGTCTGCGGGACAAATACAATTTTTTTTACAAATTTATCCGCAAGCCTAATTGTTACCTATTGCACATAGCTACGGTTACAAATCAAATGTGCGTTCTCGCAATTGATTCGTTTATTTGTACGATAGCAGCGAAATCCTCTTAAAAATTTATGGAGCGAATTTTTTTCATGAACTCCAGTCCAAATAGCTGTTAATTATGAAAGTAAAAAAAATATTATCGCTTGGATGGCTCGGATTGATTGACGTTTTTTTACATTTAAATATTACGCTCCAAAATTCTGCTGCTTTGTGCGCTGTCACAATCATGTTCAAGCTTTGCAAAACAAAATACACAGCATCGAAACAATTTTACATGTTCGATCCTCTGCTATTTCTACGATTTCTTGGCAGTATCGTTGCACGTTCGAGATTTTAATATAATTTATTTCACGCGGTGCATGAAACGCGATTTTATACACGCTACGTGTATAAAATCACCATTTTATAACATTCGAGCATAAATCACCATTTAAACACCCATGGAAAATAAAATGTTTGTACTATACTCGTGCGATAAACGTTTTGTTAACTCGCGTGATTACAACACTCGTAAAAAAAAGTTTTATCGCACTAGTATCGTAAAGTACTATTACTTCTTCCAGTGTGGTTAATAGGACGTATACTTTGTAAAGTAAATTTGTGTGCGACGGAAAACCTTCTTCTCAGCTCGTCATATTGCATGTGCAAACTCACGCTCGTGAAAAGAAGTATTTTTTCGCACTCGTATCGTAATACTATTCTGTACTACCTGCACAAAAAGTCCTCATTTCTTACCTAGTAAATGTCACTAAGATCACGCTTTTCAACAACGTATGCGGAAAAAAACACAGCGAATGCTTGAGTCAACCAATTACTTTTCCATGGACTTTCTCACCATTTTCTTTTCAGTTTTTCGTCTACTTTTAAAACCCTCATTACTTCTTCACACGCTTTTTTTACCACTACAGACCCGAAAATCATTATTCTGTAGCATCGCGTGTAAAAAATACCGATGAATTGGCACATCCAATTTCTATGATTTTTTTACGCACTGGTGCATAAGTAACCCATGAAAAGACCGGATGCGCGCTGGCGTCTAATTTTTTACGGATACTGCGATAATGACTGCCTTTTGGTAATTGAATCAAAGGCACAAACCGAACTTTTGAGACTGCAGGTTGTACAGAAAATTAAATATGAAGCACAAGTGCAAAAGGAAATTCGTAACTCGTGTAAATCGCCGCGACAGGAATTTCCTTTTTAAACCCGTACTACACAAATAACTATAATATCTTATGTTCAGCCTACAAGCCGATGTACATTACTGTGATAAACGCTCCAAAACGTCGTTAGGAACCGAAGCTTGAACGATTAGTGGTTTATAGGTGCTAATTCGTGGGACTGCTGACCCTCGCCATTTGGAGTTGCATCGAATTGAGCGAGAGGTGATGTACGCCACTTGCCGTTCTCACCGTTTAGGTTTTTGTCTTCACAAATGCACAGGAACAGGGTATCGATTACCGTCTGGAATTATCAAAAATGTCTCAAGTTATTCTAACACAATCAGACTAAACCTCGCTATTAATTTCGAGCTCATTACAACTGAGGTCTTAATGACTGGTTAAACTTTAAAAAGACATAAAATTTATTCTCAACATCGCTGAAGAATAGGAAAAATGAAGAAAAAATAATAGAATATAAAAAGATAATCGAATTATTTATAATATATTATTTTTCCTCCATTTTTCCAATTCTTCAGCGATCTTGAGAATAAATTTTATTTTATTTTTACTTTAAGCAGTCATTGAGACCTTAATTGTGAGCGGGGATCGAAATATTGTTGGAAATTAAATCATGGGCTCTGTATGCAGAAGTTTCAAATTGTCGGATTCCGAATTTATAAAATCGAAAAAACTCATAACTCACTGAAACCTAATTTGCTAAATAGCGTTTGAAGTCTTATTCCATTACGAACAAAACAAGCATAAGAACGAAGTCACTACGCCATTATAATTATCGTGTGGAATCGTCACAAAAAATCAATCTAATTATCTACTAAATAAATAAACAAACCGAATAAGTTGAAACGAACCGTTACAAAATTTAATTAAACTTATCGTGAATTATTAACTAAGCAGCGACGTTTTCTTACCTCATATAGAGAGATGATACAATGCGCTATGAAGAACGAAAATACGCAGACGACAAATATCGGTGCTGCGTAAAAATGTAATCGTGGATCCTGTCTCATCAACAAGAGGCCTATACTTCCAGTAGCCGCCATCACAAAACATTTTCCCAAGAACAGTACAAAATCTCCTATACCATTAATGACAGCTATTTGCAGAGCATTGCTAACGAGTGTTGTAAAAGCCTAAAAAATGCACAGATAAAGTCTAGATCATTATTATTTCTTATAAATTTAATTCATAAAATTTATATTTGACATCAATAACAATTTTTCATTCTGTTCACATTCATTAGTGTTAAATTTACTCACAATTCTAGCAGCATTGCAGAAATGTGTTCCCTCGATAGCGATAACCGTGTACGCGTTATGATTCATATACCGAATAAATTTCTCCAAACAGAAGAAACAGCAGATGCAACATTTCAAGCCACACTGAGCGCACGGTGAAGTTTCCTTGGTTTTCTCAAATCTATAAATGAAGAAGTTGCGTAAAAAAACCTGTAATAAAATTGTCGCACTATAAAGTCAAATTTCAGGGAAACAAATACCAATCTTACTTTTGGTGCAGGTATGTGAGGATCAGTCGTGGCAATTTGAATATTGTGATGAGGAATGAGCCACAGGCAACAGATCCCAAATGATAGCTAACTAAGTTTCCCATTGCAGCACAAACCGGCGAAGCGCTGGCATCTTTGCCTCTGCAAGTACAGGTCTCGATTACTTTTTAATTGATGTATCTTAAGGAGGGTCGAGCGTTACAATGTCATAAAAAAAAACATGCTAATTTTTTTTTACGCATTGATATGAATGGTCTCAGTGTAACTGCGAAGTTTGAATGCGTTCGTCTTCACCATTTTCGAGAAATATTTTTTTCTAATTTCCACCACTTAACATTCATTCATATAGCAGATGCAAAATAAGCGATGAATTTTAATATTACTAGGGTAGTTTATGTGGAAACTTTGCAAACAAATGATTGAAAAATGGTGGACCTCGAGTCGCTCAATATGATCGTATTAGAGCAGGAAGGTCGGTATAATAGAAAAACGTTTCAAAATATATGTATTTTTTTTAAATTTTTTCAAAATATATTTTCCTTGTCTCAAACTAATTACCTTAAGGGAGATTTCCTGAGTCAGATCCACATTAGTCTTTAATTAGATACTTAACTACTAACAAGTCAAATCCCTAATTATAAAACTGAGCAAACAAGCTTGTACAGCGAGTTTATCGACATGTCTATTGCACTCAATTCCGCAGTGAGACGGACACTAAACGAATGGCGGACCTCTCAATTGCAAACGATCTGCTCCGCACCTTGCGCACCACGGAGTCTATTTCCTCCGAGCCTCGCGCTCGACCCTTCTTAATTATAAGGAACATGTTAAAAAGTAACGAAAATTTACCTGAAGTACCAGTGAGCCACGGCGCCGGCGATTACCATATCTTGACAAGATGTGATAAATTCGGATATCCAAATGAGACCAATTATGTAAACCCACCACATATATTTTACCCAAGTGGCATCGACGAACTCGACGAAAGTTATTTTATCTGCAAGTTTTTCGAGCATATTATAAAACATCGCAATGAAAATATTTATCCAACTAGAAATTTTTAACTTCTCGACGAGATATAATCATCTGAAAATCATGGAAATTATTGTAAGCATTGATTTTTTATAATAATGCCAAATGAGTTCGTTTCTAAAAATGTACAAACTTCAAAACTTTCTTTTATTTGGGCCAATTTCATAATTTTTTATAATACGCATAATATGTCAAGGATTTTCTAAACGTTTTGGAATTTTTACTCTTATTTTTTGAACACGTTTTGAAAAATCCCAAATTTTGTATGTTTCCGCAGATTACTTCAATACCACATTTCAAAAGTCTCCGACGATTAATCAGTTTTATGCAACAGCCTTGGAAGATTCTCGAAGTTTTTAAAAGCGTAGAACGTTTTTTGTGAAAATGTTATGGGTCCAAAATAAGAACCGAATTTTTTTCACAAGGGAAAAAAGAAAATTTCGTAACTTTGCGGATGATTTTTCATTTTAATTGAACTGTTTCGCTTCAATATTATTCAGAATTGATATGAAGATGTTTTTTTATTCTCGTCAAGAAGAAGTAGTATTCAAAATCTGTGTATCAATTTTTTTTTTATCGGGAATGGATGTGGAAAATTTTGTTAGTTTAAACAGTCTAACGAATATTTGTTTAATGACAGACATGATTTGATGGTCGTGTTAAAAGGTATAAGTTCATTAGATACTCACTTTCAGGATTTTCTATAGGCAGATCGAACCTTTTCGGGTCCGTAAATGGATTCAATTGGTCCGTTGAACGCAAGAGTTGCACATTTCCGGATACATTCAAGGACAGTACCGATTTTGTACCCGTGTAATCTAACATTTATTTTATGATAAGTATTTCAAACGTTTCAAATAAATAGAATAAATAAACTATGTGTAACACGAAACTGTCACAATTTAACTGCCGAATTTTCGTGTTAACACATCAACCGTTAAAAAAATAAGAGCACTTACTGGCTGTGGCGAGACTGAGAATGACTATGACCCAGCAAACGTAAAATATTATAAGGGCCGAGAAAGTGAGAAGCGGCTGTAAAAATAATCCTGGAAGCTCCGACAAACATTTGGCGCTTTCCTTGAAAAGTGCAGCCATAAAGCTTATGCGTTTCCTTATGATACACACGAGAAAGAGCAAAATCACCTGAAAATAAAAAAGACGTTCAATAAAAATGCAAGACCGAATCAAACGTCTGATTTTCTCCACAATTTTCGACAATTATTAATTGATAAATTCAATGAAGTGACTAACATGTACGGCAACATCTTTGTAAAATAATTTCAAAACGTTGCTTACATGGATTTCACTAAAAATTCAATGTTTAATTGAACTTTTTTATTTTTTATTCAAGTTAAATCATAATTTTTTATAAATTGTAATTAAATTCCCGTATTCATGAAATTACAAAACTTTCTAACAATCTATTTCGCCTGCCATGAATGAGAATTTGTTTTAGGAGTAAAATTAAAGTTACAGTACTGTAAACGAAAAAAATGTTTATCATTTTGTCTACAAACAGAATTTCGATGTGTGAATTATTCGTTAACTTACAGTGATAATCGTTGCTATGATAGCAAAAACCAAAAACGCTCTTTCATTTCTGACGGATTCTTCTAACAGTTTATTAGGATTGGTAGCATCTAATGTTCTTTTAATCCCTATGTAAGTCCACCATAACAAACCAGTTCCACCTGAAAGAAAGTCGAATTATTATTTTTTATCTAAAGTAAACTTGTAACTCTCGTTATTCTTATTGCAAAAATGTAAGCATTACGTACCTATGCAAGCCACGCTGACGAGAACCATTACAATCCACGTCACGACCGTCGCCAATAAATTGAAAATTGCAATCATGAACAGCGACAAAACTGGAAGAGTGTTTAAAAGGTTAAAATCCATATCTAGTAGAAAGGGAAGGTATCAGATAAGCAAAAGTGAATAAAAAAAGTTTCGTACAGAAAGCAAGGAAAGATAATCCAAGAATTTCTCTCCAAGTTTTGTAAAGATCACCCAAAATCTGTTCAATTACGTCCCAAGAGTTGAGAACTCCATACAAATTAGAAACAAGAGTAGCTGTAGCTTCTTTGAGAAGCTCTGGTATACATCTGTTCAAAATTGGGCTGCTTTTATATACAGGGTAACTCGGACAGTAGCCAGTTTTATTTTTTATCTGGCTGTCACAGGCTGAGAAACCAATACTTGGGTGATCGTGGCACAATTGTGAGCCTGTTCTTGTGTAGAATGCACAAACATCATTTATATTCTCCATCTTTTGGTCTGGACACTTTTTCACACAGATCTTTATAGACTGTTTGACATCTTTCATATCAAGAAAAAATAGATACCTGAAATAATTGGTAATTTTAATTAGTGATGAATATTATAATGAATAATAAATTGATAAATGGCAAAAGTACAAATTTTAACTCCATTATGGAAAGAAAGTTAAAAATCAGGGTTATTCCCAGACAATCTTCTTTCTTATTTGGCTGAAAGTACTATTTGAAAAAATATATACCTGTGGTCCAAAAAACTCATAATTTTTGTTAGGTCGTTAAAGTAAAAAAAGCAGTTGACCAAATACATCCAAATAATTCTCAGTTAAGCAATGACTAAATTCTTCTGATATAATTCTAGGAAGTGTTTATAAAAGATAGGAGACTCGTTTCATTCCAGAATAATGCATTTTATGCACAGCTGGGAGTCAATTTGAAATATGTAATTATCTAGGTCTTTTAAAAAATTTACAATATTGGTGAGTTTGTGAATTAGTCTTATGTATTAAATAAGACTATTGAACTGTCATCTGTATAAAGAAATGTATCCACAATCCAGGGAAATATTAATAGTGATGATATATGAAAAAAATCAATTAATTATTTTTAATTGTCAACACAGTGAATTTTTATTGCATTTTTTCCGAAAATAGTTGTTAATTGTGTATTGATTTCAATGCAGGATTCGTCATTATGTGCCTTGAATCATGCTCTTCAAATTAAACACCTCTGCATTAATAGTGCTAATTATTCGATAACTATAACATGTTATTGATGTTACTAAAAAATGCCATTATAAACAAATGATTTTAATTATTGAACATTGGCAAATATCCAAGTGGACAAATAATTAAATGTATTTTTAAATAACAGAGCTATGTCATATATGAATTCGTATCAAATACTTCAAGGTAAAAAGTGAGCAAAAATGGACCGGAAATTGCCTAATTGAATATTAAACAAACAAATTTCTCTCGGGTTAAGAAACATTCTGAAATATAATTATAATCAATAAATTTTCACATAAGTGTTGAAATAACTCATCCATTATTAATCAAAAACATCTACTATGCTCCAAAATGCAAAATTCTAATTTTGCTCTCAGTGGCCAAAAAGATGTATTTGAATTTCCCTTTTCAGCTCAAAAACCTTCTAAACCCTTTTATACTTACGGTTTCTCTGTCGTGTCCTGTCCTGACAATTCCATGCTTCCAAATTTGCTGTTTTTCATGCCGCAAGTGTTGCCAAAGCTGTCGTAGCCATTTATGAGTCTCACTGGATTTCCATAGACAAGTGCAAATGCCGCTATCAAAATCTGTAAAGGGAATCATCGCAATACTTCTAATTGAATTTAAGTAGATTAAGTAATGACTGAGGATCGCTATAATAACACCATAAAAATACAGGAGTACAGTTTTTAGAACTATATTGAACACCGTTGAAAACGTCATTTATAGAAGCGTAACCGATGTGACAAAGCAGAGAAAATAGAAACTATTACTAATAGCGAGAAACTACTATAATAACACCATAAAAATACAGGAGTACAGTTTTTAGAACTATATTGAACACCGTTGAAAACGTCATTTATAGAAGCGTAACCGATGTGACAAAGCAGAGAAAATAGAAACGATTACTAATAGCGAGAAACTATAGAGATATAAAGATTCACGAAGGTTACGTACCATAAGACACCAAAACGCTATGAAAAGACATAGCCAAAAAATATCGGTGCATCCTCGAACACGCGTAGGATCTGGCCGCTGTTCCTCTTCTTCTTCCGCTCCGCAACACGACATTTTCTAATGTACTTTGTTGTCTACTTTAAGGAAGACAGTTCGAAATTTGACTGCCTCTCTGCACCCGAGAAGCTTAGCCGCCCGACTCGTCATAAAGTCGATCGTAATCGCGCGTCGTTGGATCGCAAATCGAAGCGCGTACTCATTGATTCTTCTCTGTGTGTTGGTGATGTGCACTGAGCGTGTGAGTGTATACTCATTTTTCCGTTGTTTTACTTACAACTTAATTTTTATACGTATATAAACTTGGGTTTTTATTATTATTTCCAAAAATAATAAGAAAATAATGACGTTATTTTCTATGTTCCATTAAATAAAACTGCTAAAAAATGGCCCGGCCCTTCATATGACGCTCCTGATCTTACAACGTATCGTTCCCATGGTTACAGTGATAGGATCTTAGCACGCTTTAATTTTTCATCATCTACCATTTAAGTTCTACTAGCTTTTGTTCAAATTGTTGTACTTTCGGCGGTTAAGAAGGTTCGTCAGTAAAATTGAAAATGCACAGAGAAATCTGAAATAGTTACCGCGTTTTAAATAATTCATGACAAACTCACATGAATTTTTTGGGAATTTTCGTCTACATCGTTCACACAAAATTAATTTTTTTATGCATTCATTTTCACATGGGCTCTTATGGCATATTTACAAATTAAAAAAAAAAATTGAAATAATTTTTTACATCGTTGAATTTTTAAGTATTTGGTGGTATCAATTCTTTTTATTCGATGTAAAAATTTTTTTCAATTAAAATTTTTTTTTTTATTCGTAAGTATGTTATAAGAGCCCATGTTAAAATGTATGCATAAAAAAATTAATTTTGTGTAAATCATGTAGACGAAAATTCCCGAAAAATTCATGTGAGTTTGTTATGAATTATTAAAAACGCGGTAATTTTTTTAGATTTTCCCTTGCATTTTCAATTTTACTGACGAACCTCCTTAAACTTTATATTATCAAAGACTTGATCCATGTAATTTTCAGAATTTGTGCGAAAAGTACGAATCCCTAAAAATTCGAACGCGAACTTAAGAATTATACTATGTTTAACATAACATATATCGAATGTTTAACATAACAATATATCGAAGCATAACTAAATTTGGGGTCAATAAAATTTAGCAATAATATATACATATTGCAGACATTGTGTTATATGTATATATATTTCTATTATTTGCACAAAGACTGCTAGCAAAATAACGTAATTTGCTGTTTTTGTTTATTAAATAATAATATTTATAAAATCTGACACGACTAAAAAAAGGCCTGTTCCTATAAAAGACGCTCCTGGCAGAGCACATCATAAATACAATATAATGTTTCCATGGTAACAACGATAAGAAAACTTGTGACCCTTTAATTTTTATCATCTAACCAATCGAATTTTACTACTTTTCGTTTCGTACGATTTACGTCGACCGTCATAGAAATATTATATTTATCAGATACTGATTGTACGCTCGTCGCTTTTATGTTTCATTTTTTTACTGTATTCAAGGAAATATGATGTTCCGCTAGACAAATAATAGTCGAACATCGTAGAATCTATGGAATTCTTCCTACAGAAGATAGAAACCGCGCTCAATTAAGGACAAGAAAAGATTTCCTGACCTTAAGGATGTATGATACGTACAGTCCCGCCAAAAGTCAGGTTCAGAGAGAATTTCGATCACTTCCCGATGGAATAAAAATCGGAAAAAAATAAAGCATATAGAACGTGCTGAAAACATTGAATTCGCATAATAATAATCCCAAAATGTTATTAACAAATGGATGAAAAAAACACTTATTGTTCAACAATCAGTCAACTTAACTTTTTTTCTAATCAAAATGGTATGTTAGTTTATTTAAATGCATACGAATTTTTTCAGATTTTTTTCTTTATTTTGATTTTGATTTTTTTTATTATAAAAAATGTGCTCGAAATAACGAAATCAATCGACAGCATATTTGGTCGGTGGTTGGTTTCCCCAAAATGCTGGTTGTTTTCGTGTACAAAACCGATCCGGTTAGTCTTGGGTTGAATTTTGGTTGCTTTCGTGGTTGGTTCATCTGCTATGTTTGCGTCCAGGAGGAATTGAACCTGCGATCTTATTTTGAGGATAATATAATTACGCGACGAAGAACGACCGGAGCTACAGATATCTAGGAGGACAGACAGGCTAATAAGCTCTAAAAGATGCATCCAAAAACGGAATGGATTTGTACAAAATGGAATTCAGGAAGGGAGATACCGAAGGAGGGCATAAATTGTCTATTGCTGCAGGCAACTGCAGTCTCTTGGATTTAGGGCCGAGTCCTGAGCTCCTGAGAAGCTTTACAGCATCTCTTATCAATAGAATTGCAAAACGATTTGCAAGATTGCCTCTTAGCATTACGAAGAGTCTTCGTAGCCAAAGCGAACAATCTTTAAACCTCCGAAAAATTGTTCACCGATTTGTTGTTCTTCAATCGCTGAAGGCTTGAATACAATTCTTAACTGTCCTGGTGCAATGATCATTCCACCAAGGACATTTCGGAATTTTGAAGAATATGGAAAGGTCAGAGACAAGCGACCACCTGCATCACAACAAGCGCAGACGATATTGTAGGAAAATTTTGAATAAGACTCCGCAAGCTTAGAACTTCAGTTATTGGGAGCACTAACGTCAATAGAGTTTGATAAATGAACACCAAAAATTTCCCAATCCAGATCCACAGTTGTAAGTTTACATTGAAGCTCAGTATTCCTCTCTAATTCAACACCAATCGCTATACGCATAGGCAAGTGGATCACTACCCAAGGATTATCGATCAACCGACCAAAAGCAGTCTAAAGTTGTATCAAACAACATTGGTTGTATCCTGAGTGCAGAATGAAATATATCCGGCGAAGTTTAACGACCGGGACGACGAACCATAGTAGAAGTCCCGTCATTCAGCGTGTGACAAGATTTCAGGAGCCAATGAAGTTGTGGCAGCAACCGTAAGATTTTTCCGTTGCTCCGTGATTGGCTCGTCGGTTGAGCGAGCCGAATCAACATTCGTATACAGAAAAATCGTTCATAAATATCGTTAATATTTCTGTATTCCGGCTAATAATTGTGAGTATGAGTGCATTAGACGAAAGTGAAAGTTCGCGTTGCACTAGGGATTATTGCCTCGTTCTAATTTATGCGTCGTTCCCTCTCTGGCGCACAAAATACTAAACATAACCTCAAAAATGAAACTTCTATTAACCCCCATTACGGTGTTTCTAACAATTAGTGAATAATTTTATGGGAAAAATCGGCTCTGTTTCTTAGTGATGGAGGAAGATGGAGGCAAGAGGATGAGAGGCAAAGCCCGTGGACGTGCACGCGGACGAGCGAGGGGAAGAGCGAGAGGACGCTCCAAAAAAGTAGTCAAGGTAAGTTTGTAAACAAATTTCCTTTCGAAGACCGATTTCAACAAGCGTTATGTCCGTTCAGCAAATTATCGAGAGCGACGAGGAAGATGTTCCACAACCTCCCGAAGAAACTCCTATGGAGACAGCTGAGCCTGAACCAGAACAACACGAACCGCAACAGACGCAACAACAACAACCGGCCGAACAACAATTTGACTTAGAGGCTGATATCTCGCAACTCGAAGCTCCAACCTTCACGACTATAAATCGGGGTCCGCCTGAACCTATGCTGAGACTCAGTTGGGCCCACAGAGTCAATCTCATAGGCGAAAAGGTCCTTAATCCGATGATACATTGCTGCGACAAGTGCTTGAAACCAATACTCATTTATGGACGTATGGTGAGTAGTTTTGAGGGCTATCGATAAACAATGAAATGAAGCGGATATCAGAGATATTTTGTGACGAATATATATTTTTTCAATTGTTGGTATTATGCTTGAAAATAAAGTCTTGTGGCTACAATATTTTTTTAACTACTGATCTTTTGAGGATTTAATTGACCTTTTCTTACAATGATAAAAGTCCTTTCTATTTATTTTTAATGTCAAAAAAAAAAATTAAAATAGATAAAAAGTCTTAGAAAAATGGGCTTGTTTAGAAACGTATATAAATTGGTTAAAATCTTTTTAAATTCACGATTATGCGTTTTTACCTGGGTTATAGGCACATGTGATACAGAAAACACTTGTTAATTGGCTCTTAGTTTTGTAAACTCAATGTAAACGTAATTGATTTTCAAATGAATTTAAAATGTCATAAAATCTGAAACACTTCACTGATAATTATCAAATTTAATATGTAGCAGCGCTGAGTATGATTGTTCGTCTAGAGAAAATTTTTATTGGTTTTATGATATAAATTTTTGGACAAATTCAAAATCCTATGAGCATAGAACCTATCCGTAGATTTAATCCAAATTTAATGGTGATTGGCTTGTAGCATAACTTTATTTATGAAAAAATGTTAAGTTTTATGAGTACAAACTTACAGAAGCTAGAGAACATATGGAAATATTCCTAAAAATCAAAAAATTAAATAAAAATAATCCTGTCATTTGAATTTTTTAAAAGTGATCTGTCTGTGCAAAATTTAAACTCAATTGATAACGCAGTTTTTAAGGCATTGAAGTTTGAATTTTGCATTCCAACCAAACAAACCCACACACACACATACAACAATTTCTCTAAACCACTTCAATCAACGTTTCGGAACATAATACATGAAAATCTCTATGAAAATCTTGAATAACGAAAAATATGAAAATCAACCTTCCCCTATGAGGAAGTAAAAATAATCCCAATGGCCACCCACAATCACTATATAAGCCCCCTTCCTTCAACTACCACCAAAAAAGTACCATCACATGCTCATTGCATCCACAGATTCCTTGTAAGCACGTTTTTTGCTTATCGTGTGCAAAAAGAGAGGACAAAGTGTGCCCACGTTGTTTGGAGAAAGTGTCGAGAGTCGAGCAAACGGGATTGGGAACTGTATTTATGTGTACCCATGGTGGTACCAGATACGGCAACGCAGGCTGTAGGAGAACGTATTTAAGTCAGCGAGACTTACAGGTACACAACAAACCAATCTCTCAACGACCTCTTCCTTATTTTTTAGAAAAAAGTCAGCCCCTCTTTTTTTTCCGGAAAATTCACTCGTTCTTCCTTTTTTTTAACGAAAAATCTCAGTTCTCTCTTTTTTTACAACAAAACAGATTTTTTTTCCATATTTTTCTACAAAAAAACTCAATTCCTTTTCCCTTCCTTTCCATCTCAGTGTCTTCCCCGTCATTTTTTTTACAAAAAAAAAACTCATTTTCCTCTATCTTATAAAAAAAACTCAATTCCTTTTTCCTTCCTTTTAATCTCAGTTTCTTCCCCCGTATTTGTTTTTACAAAAAAAAAAAAAAAACACTCATTTCCCTCTATCTTATAAAACGAACTCAATTTCTTCCTCTCTATTTTACCACAAAAAAAACCTCGCTAATCACTAAATTTCCAGGCTCACATAAATCATCGTCACATATCAGCTCCGCCCCCGCCTGTGCAGGGGATGCAGGTTGACCAGTCGCAGTACGTGCACTCGAAGACGGACATGGACGCTCAGTTGTCAAAAGTATCTTCGGTATCGATGCAAGGGAGTCGCATGAAGCAAATAGCTGCGCATATGGTTCAGCCGATAATGGGCAACGATCCTCGTGTGAATTCTATGGTATCGCAATCGCCTTCGGAGCACAGACAGCAACACCGACCGCAGCAGATGATGTCGATACAAAATTACTCGCAAAGTTCAGCAACCCAACAATCGAACAATCCACCGATGCGAACAAATCTCATAACCGTGCCAATACAGGACACTACCATTACTTCACACGAGATTCATTCTCAACAAAATCATCATTACTATCCTCCACCGCCGCCACAAGTGAATTACGGCGGTTATAGTGTTCCTCCACCCGTTTCACAGACTCAGAGTTATTACGCTCAACCGCAACATACTGCTCAGGTCTCGTACGCACCGCCGCCCCCGCAACAGTACGTCTCCTCGGCGCCGTCCTCGATAAGGCCAACTCCTAGCGCTTACATGCAAGAAACTCAGTATCGTCCGCAGCCTCAACCTCAACCGCCACCCCCGCAATCTCAGTGGTCGCAGCATCAGCAACAACAATTCTATAGATGAGATTTGTTGCCCTGTTAAAATCTACTTTTCGATAGTGTGCTAAACCGGCTTTATTTCGAGGACTCGAGTTCACAGTTGTTTTTGAAGTTTCGCAATAATTAAAAAGGAAACGCACTTTTGTGTTAAGGATCTATGATACGTAAAGTCCCGCCAAAAGTGAGTTTCAGAGACAATTTCGATCACATTACTCCAACCCTAGCAAGTTAAGCGACCGCTGCTTTTTAGGGGAAAAAAAAACGGACCAACAGACAAACCGGTCTGTTAGGGAATAAAACGGACCGCAAAAAGCAGTAAAATGACGGGTTGCCTTTTTCTGTTAATTGTTGGGGTCTGTTTTTGGTTGCAACAACCAAAAAGACACCGAATTTGTTATTTAAAAAAAAAACTATTGACTTTGTCGCACGTGAGTTTCAGAGACAATTTCGATCACTTCCCGATGGAATAAAAATCGGAAAAAAAAGAATTCATATAAAACGTGCTGAAAAGATTGATTTCGCATAATAATAAACCCAAAATGTTATTAACAAATTGGTGAAAAAAAACAATTGTTCAACAAGCAATCAGTCAACCTGTTTTTCTAATGAAAATAATATGTTAATTTATTTGAATGCATACGAATTTTTTCAGATTTTTTTTCTTTATTTTGATTTTGTTTATTTTGAATAATGCGCAGAATATAGCAAATTTTGGACATGCGTTTCAAAAAAATCTTGAATGTAGTTGATGATTTTATGCCAAACACAAAAAATAAAAATACAGAGAAAAATCCGAAAAAATTCGTATTTATTCAAATAAATTAACATATCAATTTCATTAGAATAAAAGTTAGGTTGACTGATTGTTTGTTAAACAATGGTTTTTTTCACCAATTTCTTAATAACATTTTGGGATTATTATTCTGCGAAATCAATGTTTTTAGCACGTTTTATATGCATGCCTTTTTTCCGATTTTTATCCCATCGGTAAGTGGTCGAAATTGTCTCTGAGACTCACTTTTGGCGGGACTGTACGTATCATACATCCTTAAGTGTGATTGGGATAATTTAAATCGATTATTCCAATCGAGCTTCAAACACAAGTTTGTTTGATTTTTAAACCTCGTTCGAAGAGGTATAAATTCATATTCTCGTATATCTCGAGAACAGGGCTTCGAAACAGCATCAAAAATCGAATCAATTTGCGTGTGAAGTTTGATTGCAATTATATGTTCAAGCCTTTTTCAAGAGATGTATTAAAATTTGTATTCATATGCCGTGAATGAGGCTTGACTTATAAAAAACGGCAGCGATTGTAATTTGTGCGAACTTCTGAATAGCTTAAAAAATTAAGGGAGAGGCACTTCATTATTTTTTGCAATGCATTCATTGTCTTTTTCCAAATTTCTTGACAATTTATCTCTTTTTTAATCGGCATTTTTTTGGAGCTGTTCAAAAGCTTGGACGTTATTTTATAATCGCGGAATGTTTTTATTGAGGCAAAATCACAAAACCACTTTTACCATGAACGGGACTTCTGAAAGATTGAACATTTACTACTCCGCTTTTGAAGCAATTTCATGACCTCGTTTGGATGACGAATTTTTATGAGTTTCGTGTCACTGATGACTAGTTTTTTTATAAAATGAGTTTACATGAGAAATTAAAAAAAAAGGAAGACTTGCGACTGCGAGAGAAGAATTCGAAGACTTCACGCTTGAGATGCACAAATGTTACTTTGCTAGTCTTTTTCGGAAAGGTGGGCAAATTTTTGATTTTTTTTTAACTGTGTTTAAGAATTTTGTGGCTTACAGCGTATTTGCCAAGAAGTGCAATAATTACGCAATAATTATGATTTCAGTCCTAAATGAAATGCATTATAATACCGTTTACTTTTTTTTTTTCGACTTTTCCATCGACTTTATATTTTTTGGTGGCTCGAATTACTGACGGAATACGAAATCATCAGTGACACGATGAGGACGCGCAGGGATGGACGATATTCAAATAAAAATGTATTTAAAGTCGCATCATGAACAAAATTTTGAATTGATTAGAGTTGAACTATTTCGCGACAACGGAAGTTTCTGAAAAATATTAATGACGTGATACTAAAAACATAGATTTTGGATTATTATAATGTCAAAAGGTTATCGTTTTACTGGTTTTTACATCATGTAACTTTTTTTTTTTTTAAGGTTTTTACATAATCCCTCTGTGTAAAGTCCTTTTCCTGTAAATTTCTGATTAGGAACGCGGAAAAGTCTGACTCAATTTCACCAAACCGCGGTCACCTATCCACGTATTGACGTGTTGTACAGAATGCAACTTATCATGAGAGATCAAGAGATCGAAATTTCCTAACGATGCTGAAATTTTGTCTTTTTTTTTTTTTTTTTTCGAGAAATTGTTGAAATTATGCAAATAAAAATTATTTTTTATATAAATATTTTTGAAAGTTCTATTCCGAGTTTTGGGATTATTAATAGAGATTCCAGAAAATCAGCTTAGAAGTTCTATCGAAAATGGGAGTTCTAAAAGTGTTATGAAATTCTAAGAAAAATATGCGCGTTCGAAAGAATCGGAGACTTAATTGGATACAGAAAAGTTTCCATATCGACTTTAGTAATTGAAAGAAACATTTTGATAATGTTTGACATTATTATTATGATACGAAATCAATGTTCGTAGTATGTTCAATGAACTTTCTTCCAGATTTCATTTTTGATGCAAATTACCAAAACTCTAATCGAATCAATCTTTCGATAAGAAATGTATATATTGAAGATTCGCAAATTAATTTTCAGGTTTAGTAACGCCGTATAATTCTTAAGAGCGACAATAAGAGTTTAAAAGATAAATGGATTTTAAGTACTTTTTGTTATCCAAAGAAGAATGGCGATTTTAGCATTCTAGTTTAAATAACTGGTAGTTATTCAAACCGAAAAATATTTTGAACACTTTTCTTCAAAATAATATCCATCCTTGCCAAAATCTACAATTCGCATTTGGCCGTTGTTCGAGTAAAGTTGTGGTTTGGCACTACTTTTCAGTGAGCAAAAGCAAAAATTATATACTCTTTAAATGACGATAATCCTGATTTCTCGGGGGTTTTATATAACATTTGTTTTTTCAAGAAACCAAAGTACAATTAACGGCAGTTGACGCTGCGTCACGGTTGTACAGCAATAAACATGTTTTCTTAAAACATTTCACTCATTTATTACCCGTACATATTTTTTCTTAAAAAAAAAATCGTAATCGATAGACATTTCATGCCTAGATAAAAAGATTCAATTAAATGCCGACAAAAAAAAATGTCATTCGAGCCAAATTATCGTCTGAAAACGATAAAATTTTCCAATCAACGTGATTTCAACGATACGTGCAAAAAAAGGAATGTCGCTTCGGTGATTTTGTGTATGAGTGACGTTGCGTAATAAGGAATAATAATAAGTTAGGGTTTTAGAATTTGGTATTGTACAGACAGTAACATTTGTAAGGTATGTACAAAAGTAATCACATGTATATAACACTTAAATATATTGTAATAATAATTATTACATTAGATTCCTCGAGGGGTTGTTTTTTTTCTTTTCTTTTTTCGTTTATATCAACTAAATGTCCATTTATTCATACATGCTATCTTTGCCTTTCACTTTTCAACGCTTTTACTTATGTCTCGACGATATCGTTCGGTAATTGACTAAAAAAGAAAAAAAGTCGACGATTTTGTTTTCACGTTTTTTTTTCTCTTTTTTTTTTGCACAAGCGTTGCTTAAGTACGAGGCCAAGATTTAATCGCTTCTGAACATTCAAATATTTGAAGATGTTTTTTTTTTCTTTTTTTTATATTACACATAAAAATATTCTTTAAATTCAATCCATCACACTTACGTCTCGTTAATATCTCCGCGTCTCACCATTTTTTTTTTTTTTTCAATACCTTGTTCCCCTTGCGCTTTACATGATACACGCCTCAATGAACTTGCAACTCATTCGCACGTGACCGTATATCTCTAATTCGTATGTAGCAGTTTACGCGTCGCTAAATTCGCATTTCTCTTAAGAAGGCATCGACAGTATAAATCAATAGTTCACTTAAATTACGGAAAAACATGTTCAGGCACTTTTTCAAAGGGCGGAGAAAGGGAATGAAGATGAACTTGACTTAACGAGATTTTACTTAATGTTAAAAAAATTATGTACCACTAATTTACAAGAACAAAAAAAACAATTTCACTCAAAGAGCAATTGAGACATATTAAGAGCATTTCCTTGAAAATCAGATTTCTAATTTTCGCTCGATCCTGATGAGAGACATTTCTTTTTTGTCGTTCAAAGCTATTTTATAAATTCGCCAAATAATTACTTTCCTTTGATTTTCAAGTTTGAGAATACATTCAGTTGACTTTTTTTATGAACTAATTGGTGTTATTTGCACATGATGAATATCATCAGAAATGTTTGTCAGTATATTTATACGGTATTTGACAAGAAATAAAATGAGCCATCGCTCGTCACAATCGCACGGCAATTACAAATTTTTATCCCAAAAAACCGTCTATAATATCTTGGTTCCCCTTTGAAAATATGTAAATTTTTTTAAATTTTCGTTCGCGATTAATCTGACGGTACAGTCGATGCCTCATTAATTGGTGGAATTCTATCGAGGCAGGAAGACAAATAATTTTTCCTCATATAAAGTACGGCATTTGGTGCAAGACACGGTCATATTTATGTTTTTCTTTAAAGGATTGAGTGTTTCGAGTGAGGAAATGATTATTTACATGGCTATAGGAAATCAATTATTATCAAGGAGTAAACGTGCGAAAGAGTTGTTCGACATTAACAATGCTGTATATTTTTCTACAGGAAAATTGCCGGTCCTGCTGCTGTTTCAGAGATAAGCATAGTTTCGAATGAAACAAGAATACAAAAATAATTTTCTCAATCAATAATTACGATATTCATGCAAAAACCATTTTTTTTTTCGATTTTTTAATAGTTGTGAATAACTTAGACATTTTTTAAAATGACAAATAAAAATGTTTTATCTGTGTAATAACCCGTAATTATTTTGACGCTAAATGATTTTCAACACTTTTTCATTCAAACTATGGCTATCTCCGTGATGTATAATTTTCTACAGAAATATGCTAGAATTGCGCTCATGCCCACATTTTTTAATCATCAATATTAACTAAGCCGACGGAACACAATAATAAAATCCGAGAAAATGTGCGAAAAACGAGAAAAGAAATTCAACATTTTTATATTACTATCTCTCATTTCAAGCTTTCTGATTTCAGAGGACCAACCAACATAAAATTGTAAAACCCACATCTGTTCTACTAAAAAAAAATAAGTATCGTCCAGCTATAGCGAGATTAATTAAACTTTAACTTTTCGATGAATTTCGATTTTCTAAATTCTCTTCCATCATAATTCCTTGATAATCTAATTTTTATAACTGCAGATATGTAAAAAAATATGAAAAATAACGTGCAGATCGATGTTGGGGTTTGAAGCTTTGCTCTTGTTTCTCTTACGTTCATTTTCATAGCCTAATCCCGTATCAGACAACCCGTGGCAACAAAGCAAAGTGTCTGAGATAAGAGAAAGAAAACTAAACTGATAATTGTTATTTGCAAACTAAGAGCCTTCCAAAGATATTAATTTTGGTAGCATTATTCTTTTTTTTTAAGCAGTAAGAAAAGAGTCGATACATTGCGCCAGAGTTAGTGAAATTGTCGATATTCGGGAAGGTTTTAAACGCGAATAGCAGATTTACAAAAAAGAACACAGTCTCGGAGTCGTCTTATCGCGTATCGCCACGAATGAATCCCGTTTAACGAGGAACATTTTCTTTAGAAGCTTCTTAACAGTCTGATACGTAAACCTAATGATTTTTTTTCTTTTTTCATCAGTTTTTTCATGCTTTTTAGTCAATTAAGGATAATCACGTACTGGTGGACGGATGACTGTGAATATTAACATTCATCTGTGGGATTAGAGGCGACGCAAGAGGTTTTGGTGTACTCGATTCGGGAATGGGTATTGAAACCGCTGGAGGTATTGGCGAATGTTTCTTACTCCTATCGTGTTGCCACGGCTTCGCATGATCTTTGCTCAGTCTCTCGCTCAAAGCTTTCAAAGCTATTTGACGACGTCTTTCGCTGTCCTGAGGATCGATTCCCGGCAAATTTATGACTAGACCTGGCGGCGCATTCGACATGTCGAATCTTCGCACGATCTTTTTGCACAGCCCGATACGCACGAAGAAACCATGCACACTGTTGCTCACCACCGCGATCGGGGGTTGCAGAACATTTGGGAAGAAGCTGCAATGGAAGATTTGAATAAAACATCGTTATTCTTCTAGGAAGCCCCAGGATTTTAAAAAAATGGTTTGCACGTTTTAAAAAAAATATGATTGCTTAGGATAATTCTTAACATATTTGTTTTGCCATGAAGTTGCAAAAAAATTTGCAAACATTTTTTTTTGTCAGCGATTTTCAGAAAAATGTTTAAGGATGTATGATACGTACAGTCCCGCCAAAAGTGAGTTTCAGAGACAATTTCGATCACTTCCCGATGGGATAAAAATCGGATAACAATAATGTATATAAAACGTGCTGAAAAGATTGTTTTCGCATAATAATAATCCCAACATGTTATAAGCAAATTGGTGAAAAAAACAATTGTTCAACAAACAATCAGTCAACCTAACTTTTTTTCTAATGAAAATGATATGTTAATTTATTTGAGTGCATACGAATTTTTTCAGATTTTTTTCTTTATTTTGATTTTGATTTTGTTTATTTTGAAAAAGGCGCAGAATATAACAAATTTTGGATATGCGTTTGAAAAAAAATCTTGAGTGTAGTAGATGGTTTTATACCGAACACATATCCAAAATTCATTATTTCGCGCACATTTTTGAAAATAAAAAAAATTAAAATCAAAATAAAGGAAAAAAATCGTATGCATTCAAATAAATTAACATATCATTTTGTTCAGAAAAAAAGTTAGGTTGACTGATTGTTTGTTGAAAAATGGTTTTTTTACCAATTTTTTAATAACATTTTGGGATTATTATTCTGCGGAATCAATCTTTTCAGCGCGTTTTGTATGCATTATTTTTTTTCCGATTTTTATCCCACCGGGAAATGACCGAAATTGTCTCTGAAACTTACTTTTGGCGGGACTGTACGTATCATACATCCTTAAAACCCTTTTTTTGCCATCAATTTTCCGAAAAAATTTTTAACAATTTTTCTCGTTCATCAATTTTCCGAAAAAATTTCAACCCTTTTTCCTGCATGAATTCCAAAAAAATTGAATATATATTTTTTGGACCTGAATTGCCAGAAATATTTATATTTGTGCCAGGAACACATTTTTGTGTTCCTGGCATAAAAAACCAAGAAATTAACTGGCGTAAAGTTCGTCACAAATTAAACTCATGTTAAATATATGGTTGCAAAGTACCTTGCGAATGTAAAATTATCAGCCATGTCTCCCCTGGTGCCATTGTTATGCCTTTGATAAAACCTCAAATAAATCCAGGAGATTATAACGCCGCTGAGAAACATTGTTGGATGAGTTCCCTCGAGCAATCCAATGACCCACAGCATTAAACTGGATACCCATACGGTCATTGGAATATTTCTATTTGTAATTTTTCCTAGAGGAGTCTTAATTAGAATATGATCTGGCATAATCTGCTTAACAGCAACACTGACACCTGCAATAGTAAATATAATTATGCAAAAACTAAAAGAAAATTGAATTAATTTAAAATATCAAAAATCAATGGGTGACTAAACTTCAAATTTGTTACAAAATTTATGAAGGTTTCTCTTTTTTATTTCTCCAATTTGTTTTTCATTTATTTAGAAGCACTAAATGTTATCACTAGATTTTATTATCTTTATAACAAACGCATTATTTTTTATATACTCCAATTTTTTATCACCTTTGCAAATGAAATAAAATGTACTAGTTTATGCAAGAAAACATGAAGCTGACTCATGTTGTGATATAATCTATTTTCTGGAACTACAATCAGTAACGGTTACTGTATTTCAATACATTTATTATAGGCTGCATTTTATCTATCCACTTTGCATTAGAATTAAATTAGCCGATCTTTTTCAAATGCAAACTATTGCAAGTATTATTGAATTACAGTTTTTGATAAAGATTAATGTTCCACTTACAATTTCTTATTACCTCAACATGAGAAATAATAAAAGGCCATGGAGCAGCAGCAAATTCAACATTTCTATTGAGCAAATATAACTGTTAAACTACGGACCAAAATATCAAATATTTTGTTTTTGTATTAAACAAGTATATAGCAGAAAATTTTTGTCGAACTTCAAAAATTTCTATAAAACGAGCCGCAGATATCCTTTTTCAAGCTACAAGTAGCCCATTATTTTCAGCAATGAGTTCAATATGTGATACACAGAGCATTTTATTCCGATTTTGCTTATATAAGATTCTGTCTTTATTGGACTCATCTTTTTTCATAATTGCTCTCTATTTCCATTTTCTAAATGCAGTATTTGTCTCACATGCGCAATCTTTAGTTTTTTCACCTTAGTTTCAATTTCAACGCTCACGTATTACGGTATTTTGATGCAAAAGTTTTAAAATTATCGTATAACACATATAAAAAATCAGCGACGAAATAAAATAAGAAAGATTACCTGCAATGTAGCCTGTAAGTCCGTGGATGTGTATACCAAAGAGTAGATCAGTATTACTAGTGCACATGTAGAGAAAAAGATAAAACAACGTGGAGAGCACAGCGACACCAAGATTAACAACAGCGAAGAAAGTCATCATCTCCATGGCACCCCATAAAGGCTCGATTAGTTTGCCGCATAAACCGACGGTGACGGCGTCTACGCATATTTCCCAGAAGTGGATTTCGAGAAAGCAGAAGGTGAAGGCCGTCCATATCCAAAAAGCCGGAGGTAACAAGTAACCTGGTGTGACGCTGAGTGTGAATACCGCCTGATCGATGTACGATAGGCAATATGAGAAAAACACTACGACTAATATGAACTTGACACTGGTGCTCGTGTTGCCGAGGAGAGCGGCGAACTGTTGTCTTAGGTAAGGGATGTCTCGGCCCAGACCCTTAAACGCTGCCATTTCTACCCCGTATTTAGAGCAATTCTTAACCTCTTCCTCGCGAAGAAGGCCCAAATGCCCTGAGCTCGAGCTGTCACCTGACGTTTGCGCCGAGTATCGTCCACGCACTGTCTCCATTGCCATTTGTATACTGGTATATCAGGTGCGGCTTCATTTTCGAGGGACCCTTCGTTATAGGGTATTCGAAATTCGTTTCTGCTTTTATTTCCTTTCATTTGTATTTTTATGTGGTTGTGTTGATACTCAATTGGTACTCAATTTTTATTCTTTCGTTTAATTTGTAACATTTGTAATATTGTGAACATTAGGGTGTGCAAAAAAAGCGATATTTTGTAGCGATGTTTTGTAAAATATCGTAGAATACGTCTTAGTGAAGATCGTGTCAAAAGCGGAGCTCATAATTTTAATTCTTACAGGTCCATTATCGTGTTTGAAGTTTTCCCATTTAAATAACACAGGGAAGTCATATTTTTCCATTCTTTCTCCTTGCAACCTAAGAAGAAGTTTTTTTTTCATAAAATCATTGACTACACATTATGAATCATTCAGTTTTGAACGAAAAATCTTTTTGAGTCGAATTTTTATCTTCGGTATTTGATTTATTACGGAGCCTTGAAATTGTTTCGTTATATTTGCATTTTTATTTATTTCTCGTGATGTTTGTAGAGGCTGTTTTTAGGTAAGCATTTAGTAACTTCAATGAGGTTCATTCTTGAGGCGCCCTGGATTATATTGGATATCTAAATTTGATTTTTGAAGGTTTATTTGTTTTTCGTTTGATTTGTATTTTTATTTATTTATGTAGAGGTCGGATGGGGTTGTTTGGAGGTAAACGTTTAGTAACTTGATTAAGCTTCATTCTTGGAGTATCCCGAGCTATAGCCCGGATAAAAATTATTATATATAATTGTATACGATTATGATTTTTCATAAGATAGAAAATTGAGTTTCCGAAAACTTGACAAGTTTTTTTTAAACGATTTTTTTATAATTCCTTAGAAATATCATTATTCGAAATGTTCCCATTAGTATCCTGGATATGGTTGATTATTGAGAAGGTCTTTCTTTTATCGCGCAGTACTCAAATACGGATAGAATAAATCTTTTGATCTAAAAAGTATACGTGAATTATTCTCAAACATCTAACACAAATAGATTAGTTAGTAAGATGCTATAAAACTGCCCAATTTACTATTGTTAAACATAAGTACGAAAATCGGCTTCTATATTATCTTGTATAAAGAGTTTAGAAGCTTATTTAGCCGCGGTCACGACAAAGATGGGTGACCGATACGAAATTTTTGTTTCTCGGTCGATTTCTTTTTTTTGTTTTGGCTTGGAATGATATATCATAGGTGTATACGAACAGAATCATTATTTAATTAATTTGAGGTACAATTGAAATCAGTTGTATATTATTATATATAATTATATAAAATTAATTTGATTAACACTAGGATGTTATTGTGGCTCGCGCGCTACGTGCGCTTACTTGAGGGTCTTAGAAAAATTCGGGTTTGTGGTCTCACCAACCCCCTCGAATTTTCGAGCTTCGAGGTCTATTAAGGAACTTGGACAAATTCAGGCTTGGGAGTCCATTAAGGGACTTGGACAAATTCGGAATTGGGGACCCATTGAAGGGCTTGGAATAATCCGGGTCTTACTGAGCCCTCTCCCTGTCGGGGTCTAATAGACCTCCCTGAATTTTTTTAAGTTGTTCAAGCGAGCGCGCGTAGCACGCAAGCCACAATATCATCTTCTTGACACGGCGACGGCGACGGCGAGATGTTTTTATAATGTAGAAAGATATATATAACCATATAGCGACTAAATGTATACTAAATGATCATTTATGAAGCGTTTATATATAATCATTTTTTTCCGCGGGAGGATCCGTAAATTCCATTTTTGAAGATTTTATATTTTGTCTTTCGATTTGTATTCTTAATGATTTATGTAGCGATCATTTCACGTTGTTTGGAAGTAAGCATTTAGTAACTTGATTGTGTTTTTCTTATGAGGCACTTTGGATCATTGGATACTTAAAGTTCATCTATGAAGGAATTTTGCCTATCCACGATTAAATTTTTATTTTATTTTCATCTGTTTTTATTAATTTTTGCAGAGGTCAGTTAAGTGACTTTGAAGGTAAACATGGAGTTTCTTGATCGACCTTCGAGTTACCTTCAGTTAAGGTTTTGAAACTTCATTGTCGGATTTTTTTCCAATGTTTTTAGTAATATTTGTGGAGGTCGGTTAAGGTTATTTTGGGATAAAAATCTAGTTATTGAAAGTTCATTTTCGACTGGCCTTCTGTGTTAAGGCTGCTCAAATTTTTTTTTTGTTATCATTATGACTGTTATTTTGTTGAGTGAAGGTCGTTAAGATCATTTAAAGGCGAATTCCAAAGAACTTTGTATAATTTTCTAATATTATCCGTGGCGTGTGCTTCGTTTTCCGTGTCGAACGAAACTTATAAAGTGGGACTAGTGCGTACTGTTCGAAAGATAATTGGGGTCAAAGTTGTTGATTTTAGCGTTGGCCTTAATATAGCACAAGAGGATTCAACGCACAGATAAATCAAGTTCGCGTGAAATTTATTTACTTGTGGGTAAATAATATGACGTTGATACTCAAGTGAACAAAAATTGAATATTTATTGGGACTGGATCATAAAAAACTATTGATACTATTGATACTATTGATATTTAAGTAGATACTTTTTTTTTACAGCATTTTTTTAAATCCGTGATACTTTGCCTACGCATAGAGGTTTCATTTTATTCAATTTCACTTTTCAATTTGTTTTCTCCATAACGAACTGCCAGAATAAAATTGTGTCTTTTATACCGTCGTAAACGGTAGCGAATTGACTTGTATATGACAGAGCGGTCATTACTCCATTGTTTTTTGAAACTATTTCATTCACAATCATTTCTTGGAGGTAAAACGTTTTTTTGAAAATTCCGCAGGAAAAGTTCTCGTTTACTCCGTAAGATGCTAATTGAGTATCTTGCGCTATTGTAAGTACAAATAACGTTATTGTATTTGAGTAATGCATGTATATTATAAAATCTGCGCTTTATAAGACGTAAGCTGCATGTCGAAATTTGGGGTTAACGGCTAAACTTTTTTTTTCAGCACTGTTAGGCAGCATAAATTATATTGTCGGTGTTACGAACCGGCTTAGTAATTGTGGAACTGCAAACGTCAGATTTGATAAATGCCAGGGGTTTGTCCGCGTTGTCTTCGCGAGGTTTACTTCGCCGAGGAGAAATTGGCCCTCGGAAAAGTCTGGCACAACTTCTGCTTCTCATGCCGTTCGTAAAATAATGAATTAATAACATCAACTACCTATATCAGTATATTGTAGTTTAATAATAAGTAACACATTTTTTTAAACATATTAAAAATTTGGAATACCCAATAATTTTTTTGCAAATAACATTTTTCGGAATCGACAAAAAGGAAATTTTCGACGTGAATACATTTTCTTAACGCGATCCAAAACTCCTTTTTTTATTTGTACCTGCTCAGTAGGTATTAAAAACTGTAATCCAATTTATTCAGAGGTGGTTCGTGGTTAAGAGAGAAATAAATTAATTTCCACTGAATTTGCGGTTTTCTAAAATATTTATGAGAACTGAATGAATAAGCTGACAATTGTTCCCTAGCAATCTTGACAACCGTTGTTTTCAGCCGGTTTACCGTAAACGACAACGTCAAACAACCGGGTGGTATTTTGCAGAAAAAAACCGGCATTTGGTCGTAACAACCTTGAAAACAACTGTCCGAAAAATGTTATTTGGTTGTTTTTTCGTTTTTCCGCGGTGAATCGAAAAAAACAATCAAATAACATTCTTCAGGGCGGTTGTTTTTACGGTTGTTACGACCAACTGCGCTTCTTTTTGTGCAAAAAACCACCCGGTAGTTTTTACGGTAAAACGGCAGTTGCTGAAATTGTTAGGGTTATAATCGATTACATTTTTTGAAGCTGTGTTTCATCACCTTGAATAATAGTATATTACGATACAAGTGCGATGGAACTTTTTCTAAAAATGGTAAGTTTGTAGCACGAGCTGAAGGCGAAAGCGGAAGCACACGAGTTCCGAACAAGTTTCGCGCACGATTTTCGAATACAATTTTATTTCACGAGTGCGAGAAGTAGGCACTTCTCGCACGGAGTTGCATAAACTTACACACTACACACACAAATGTGTTACACACAAAATGAAAAAATTTAAGTAAAATTGTAATTACATTAGGTCTAGTTTTTTAGATTGATTTATAATTTTCATAAATATTATACATTAAATCCGTCCGTCATTAATTTTCGCTGAAGGTAACTGTAGAAAGTTGTTGGACAGCTGGACCGTAGCTACTTACTCTGGAGAATTGTACTGTAGAAATTGTCACAATCGTCTATTCCCTACAAAATCCGTTCGCCCTACATTACCGTCCGTCGGCAGTCCAATTTTTCCAACCGTCGATGCTGTAGCTCTCGCAGTTTCGCCCTGCGAATCACTGACTGACTGTTGCTGCTGCTGTTATTGCAACGACGAGTGCGACCTTATCGACCCTCGAAGCGGCGACGAAAGGCTCAGCGGATCATCGAATGCCCCGGAAGCGAAGCAACGACTGCGCAGAGGTGGCGGTGAGGACGAAGAAGTTGAAGCTAATTTACCTTTGGAAGCAAGTTGCACTAAACAGAACTCTGATAACGAGGATTCCCAACTGGATGCACAAAGCTTCGTAACTACTTTATGTGACCCCCCCTCAAGTCCAATTGCAGTCACTGCATGGCACGATAGGCATCATTCGGCTTCACAAAGGTTGGACATAATAATCACTTAGCTAAGACGAACATATCGGAAATAAAATTGCTTGCCCCAATTCAGACAAATTTTTTTCAATTTTAGTATTTCGTTACCCAGTAAATATACAAAAATCGGTTTCGTTGTTGCTATATTACAAGTTCTCATTCAGTAATGTAATTTTTACATAACACTTACAACGTTAGTTTACTTAGTAACTGCGAAAATCGGTTTCGTCGCTGCTATTGTACAACCTCGATTATCAGGACTACGATTATGTGAACCTTTAAGTATCTAAACAATGAATTAGTCCATCCGAACGCTGAATTATCCGAACGTTGGTGCAAAAGATACATTGTTGCTCACTGCGGTTCTTTTCCTTTCATTTATGTCTCTTCTAATGGCTAAACATGACAGGTGCATGTTTATACGATTAGTGACTTAACGGAACTCTATTTGGACTTCAGTGTCTCGACATAATTGACTTTCGATGCACCATGTCTTTTTTTTACGAAGAAAAATTTTAAAAAATAAAAGAAAATCTGTTTTCGGAAGACGAACGTATTCTATATCACAACTGCGAAAAAACAACAATTCGAAAATCGCGCCACACGTGATCTGCGGCGATTATAACAATCTGAAGTTGGCATTATGTCAAAGCCGTCGACGACCAATCAGAATGCTAGAAAGGTGGCTTCAGTTTTCGATATTTTAACTTTCGATGTGCCATGTCTTTTGAAAGAAGATTATAACTTTCCATTCAGCAATGTAACTGTTATGTAACATCAGTGTTAGATAGTATATAGTGGTAAATTGTAATATAACAGCCAAGAAATCGATTTGATACGCGATATTTATTGTGGTTTCTTTACTCTGTATATTTATTGAGTGAGAAGTTCCTTTACAATGGTCATTAATACACATATAATAAAGGTTTATTCGGCATCCTCATAGCACCTTAAGTCGACCATCTTCGGCACAGCGACGTCCCATTCGACCTTCAAGTACTCCCGCAGCCGGTGAAATCACTGCTGCTCCTGAAGCTATCATTTGTCACTGTTTGGACAACCGGAGACCAGGTAGTCCTCGTCGAACCAATCATAAGCATCACAGTTGTCCAAAACGGTGTCAACGATATCACTGCCGTGATATTCAAAGAGCGGATAAAATTGTCGGATCTCAAAACCGAGGAAAGTTTGTTAAGGACTATCGAGAAGGAAATTTCGTTGCAAATTATCGTAATCTTTTAAGGTGAGAGAGTGCCTTTCACATATGATTTATTATAGACCGTTCTGCAGTTCACTTTCAGATTCTCATTCTTGGACGAGAGTTTAAACCTTTTGCTTTATGATGGGTAATTAATTTGACTGGTGTTTAATTTTTTTTTCTAATTTGTTAGCGGTTCAATTAGCTGCTTTAAGAAATTAATAACGTAACTGGATCAGCTCTTAACATAAAAATGAATTCAGGGCCAGGTTAAAAAAAATTAGGTGAATATATGCTGATATCCGATTAGATATTTTCAATTTTCCTAGCAAGGTGACGGACGACGAATGGACCGAAAACGGACACGTCTATTGGAGAACGAAAAGGACTACAGAAAAGGCAAAATGGACCGCTTTTTTTGTTAAAAGCTTAGTCCTTGTTTTCATGCAGAAATCGTTTAAGGACCGAACGATTTTTTTTTTTTCAAAATAAGTATTAACTTTACTGCAATGAATTAAATTAAGCGGCTCTGTTTTCATATGTTGATTTTATTCGACTGTACTTGGTAGTTTGGACTTGGACCCGGAACACCCTGATGATCTGAATCGAAATCTTAGACCATTTGGCTATTTACACGTTTATAAGAAACGCGTTTGTTTGTCTCTGTGAAGTAGAAAGAAAGTATAAGGAAATTTCAAATATGTTATAAGTTTTACATGTATAATTACGTCTGAAATTATTTAATCATTACCTTGGAAGGTCCGTCGCTTTAACGATGCGATGAATGTAATTTACACATATTCCATGACAAGAACTTACAGAATTTATTGCGCGTCAATGTATGACGATCAAAATGATCAGGTACACATTTATGAGCGGTGTTTTTTTGTTTTAATAACTCCAGATGCGATCATGGAAATGCTTCAGATTGTTTCACTTTTAAGCTTTATTATACTTGAACCCTTCGAGGCCGGGGCTGACACGTCTTAAAAACTTCCTATTTGAACAAATTGAAAAAAAAAATAACGAAAGTTGGTCGTAACGACCGTAAAAACGACTGCCCTAAAAAAAGTTATGCGATATTTTTTTAGATTTACCATGGGAAACCGAGAAAACAACCGAATAACATTTAAGGGTGATTTATTTCACGGTCTTTACGACTGATTGCCGGTTTTTTTTTGCAAAAAACCACCCAGTTGTGTGAAGGTGGTTTTTACGGTGAATTAGCTTGAAACGACGGTCGTCAAGATTATTAGGGGACGCGGATATCCGGAATCCGTGCGCGAACGGTTAAATAGAGAGTAAAAATGTGTATTTACGAAGATGTGAATAACCTTGTGGTCCAAGGCTCAGATTCATATCCACAAAGTTCCAGGTTCGAGTCCCAGCGATGACCAAAAAAATGTTAACCTTTTTCCGCGATCAAGTAGTACTAAGCTGACTAATAAGCTTAAATATGTGAAAATCAAAACGAAAATAAACTTGTTCAATCAAACGCACGACAAGGTTAACAGTTTTGTTTTCTGAACAACAAATTCGGTGCCTTTTTCGATTGTTGCAACCAGAAACAGACCCCAAGAATTAACAGAAAAAGGCAATGCATCGTTTCACTGCTTTTTGCGGTCCGTTTTGTTTCCTAACAGAGCGGTTCGTCTGTTGGTCCCTTTTTGGTTTTTTCTCCCTAAAAAGCAGCGGCCGCTTAACTTGCTAGGTTTGGAGTAATAACTTACTTTGTTTATTAGGATGTACCCCACAAATTCACGACAGCGGTTTGGAAAATATTATTAGCACTTAAATACTTATAATCGTTTACTATTCTAAACCAACCCAACATAGTTCGTCTCCGATCATGTGTCATTTGTTGATCAAATGATCCACAGTTTTTTGAAGACTTCAACTAAGCGATGACTTAGGTGTATCCAGTCCTTTCGCCGAGAGATTCCCCTCATCCGTCATTCATTCTCACCATAAGACAGGCAATTGCCATCAGACCACAAAGAATCCTATCGCCATTGATCCTCTAAGACGAAAAACTTTGTACCCACCGTTGCCGCCGCACTATGTGACTTCTCTCCGAAAACGAATCTCAGTCGATACAGACAACAAGTTCTCCTTAGAAAATCAGGTGGCTTCTTCGGCTATGCAGAAAATAGTTGATTCCGAACGTACCGACGTCGACATAATAACCTTGGAGCATTCAGCCCATCAAGAACAACCTATCGTATCAGAAGATCATTTCTCAAGTTTCCCCACTAACTCTCTAAGTATTGATGATCCTGAAGACGATGGAAGTTATGAAGAGGAGTACCGGTTGCGTGGCGGCTGCGGTGGCAGTGGGGGAAGTTCCGGTTGCTGTTGCAGCAGCGGCACGAGAAACACAAATACAACGTTCGATCGTCGAAGTTCAAGTCCCTGCAATAAGGGATATCAAAGCGATAGGAGCTCCACCGTTGAAGCAGTTTGTGGTTGCAGCGGTGCTAGAGGGAGGAGCGAATGTGGCGCCATTAGTGGAGGTTGTTGCAACAGCGAAGTAGAAAGTGGTCATTCGCCGAGAATAGGTGGTTTCACCTCGAAGTTCGGACTGGAACGATGTTCAACGGGGTTCGAGACATGTCCGTCAAATCCTCCGGATCCTTGCTCGGATACGGCCAATCTTTCGCCGTGCAGTGAACGGGCCTTTTCGTCTCCTTGTTCAGGCAGAAAGGGATGCTGTCCACCTGCAGGTAGGGTTGCCATTTTCGAGCCGATTAATCGGAGAGTCGATCTTATTGGTGGATCAATGAATCAATCTTTATTGGTCGATAAGTGCACTAAATCGATCTATGAAGTTCAAGGTCGATCCCAATGTGATCTGTGTTGGTATTTTCGAGAATTAAAGCTGTTATTGTAGAAGGAAAAGTTCGTGTCCAGCTAGTATAGAAAGAAACCTTGTTTTTGTATGATAACACGTTTTATCAGGGAGTTTGTTGCGTTTATTTCCTTACAATTTTACCTACGGAGTAGTTTACATTTATCCATAGTGATGAATTTCCACAGAAGTTTATCTATAGATAGTTGAACATATTCTCATAATAATCTTCAGCAATAAAACAACATCGATTATTCCAAATAACTTATTTGTGGCAATGAGTTACAAAATCATGGACCACATAAATGATCGATGGATCGATATTTTCGTATTTGATTAATGAATGAATCGATGCTTTGGGAACCAATACGTTTTGATCGAACAGATCGATTTTTTGGTAACAATCTGGCAACCCTATCTGCAGGCTGCAGACCAGTTCGTCGTAGAAAAGCTCGCTGCAACACTCCTTGCATGGGCGACATGCAAAGCTGTGGAGGAGGTGGATGTTGCGGCGGAGGTTGTCGGGGAGGTTGTGGGAAACCTGGCCAGACCTGTTTGCCATTGAGGCCTTGCGCAATACCACCGTGCAAGGTGCCACCTCGATGCGGCGAATCACCGTGCGTTCCGCCACGAGGATGTTCTCCTCAACCGCCATGTTGTCGAAGTCCGGTGCTTCCCGGAACACCGAGTAGCATGTCGGGAAGCGGTGGCTCGAGTTGCTACCGGTAAGAACTCGACGCAACTGTGCTCCGTCGCTTTAATCATGAATTCGTTATGTGTGCCCAGGTCCGTGAGTCCTGGAGGAAGATCTTGTGGCGGAGGAGGTTGTTCACCCAATCAGGGCTGCCAACAGCAAACCGACGGGTTTGGGATTGGCTGCCAACCTAAGTTACCTAGCGGATGCGAGTGCTTAGGTGGGGGACAGGACTGCCAACGTTGCGGGCGTAAAGTCTATCAGGCGGAAATGCAGGTAACGTGCATGGGTTCTTCAGGATTAAAAAAAAAATTGTTTCTAGTTGCGTTTCCCCCCTGCTGCAAGCAGTTCGCCGGGGATACTACGATTTTTGTGGCTACAATAGTTGATGCTTGTTTCTGGTAGTAATTTTCATACTGGATAAAAAAGACCGACAGCAGTGGACGCGCGGTCGGTGTGTGGGTCCGATGGTCCCCGGAGTTAAGCAGCATTGTTTGCGGCCATAACTTGGATGGGTGACCGCTTAGCCGGGCACTGGTTTGCCCGCCAACTGCTGAGCGGGAGACAGTTTTTCTGAGTTTCTAATGTATCCTCATACAGTACAAACTCAGTAAAAATAAAGCCGTCTGTATCAGCCAGGTTTTAAGCAGTTTCCCTGTCCCCTCATGCAAATGCGATACAGTAGTGCATTAGGATGAGTGGCTGCGGATAACACTCTAGGGGGGTCTCAATGAAGGAACTGGGAAAGGGGTGTAATCTATGAAATGATGGGGAAACAGGGGAGAGGGGTAAAAACGTAGAAGCCTAAAGAAGCCATACGGAGACAAACCAATACTGAACAAAAAAGTTCATATGAACTATAGTCCTAACTGCTCTAGTTTCCGAGATATGAATTTTTGAAAATTGAATTTGGTGTAATTATATGACTGTTGGTCGAGTGGTGCGGTAAACTGACATCTTATTGGTCCGAGTCGTGGCTCTCATTGGCTGCTGATCGCGTGGTAGGGTAAACCGGTATCGCATTGGTCTTTCGGCAAGCGGTGGGGGAAACTGGCGTCTCTTTGGCTGTTGGTTTAATGGTGGAGGAAACGGCGGAGTTGATATTGCATCGTTATTTAGTGGTTATTGAATAGGCATTCACATTATCGGAGGATCTTAGACTAGATTTTTTATTGCGAAATAACTCTTGATTATTGTTGTTGATTTTTCACAGTCCTTTTTCTTACCGCAGATCGCTTCTGGCGTGCCTTATCACAACATATGCTTCAGCTGCTTCTGCTGTCGGAAACCTCTAGAAACTTTGACTTATCACGAAAACTGTGGGGAAATCTACTGTAAACGTGAGATAGTTAAATGGTTATTTAATAATTAATTACTGTGGTAGTTTTTAAGTCGGTAAAAAGGCTTTCTTCTATCGTTTAGAATGCTACGTCCGAAATTTTGGACCTCAAGGATATGGCTACGCTGGCGTACTTCAAACACCTATGTAAATCATGAAACACCGACTTTTCAAGCCACTGGACATTTTTCTGCGATCTCAGACGAGCGACTTAATCATCTCTTGTTACAATTTTTAGTAAATATTTTCATGGGAATTTATACTCATCTATAACACAGAAAATTATAATGACTTACACTTTAAAAGTTTATTCAACAACAATCCATTTTGCGTGACCTTTTTATCAGTTAGGATTCGTAATTGGAATCTGTAATCGTTTTATTAACGAAATCCCTAATCTGATCCGAAAAAAAAACGCTTCAGTGTAATTTTTTAATAGTGTATTGGGTTTTGAACGAAACGTCTCTAAATAACTTTCCTTGCTGTACATTCGTATAACCATTTCACTTATCCGAAAATCCTAGCCGTATAAAAAAAATATGAATGCAAAGTTTATCAAATAAGGCACCGTTTAAAATCGAAATTCACAATTCCTTCAGGAAAACCATTAACAAGAATTTATCCTTGTACTCTCGATGGAATCAAGAATAATTCAACACTGCTTCCCACAAAAAAGAGCTCTAGCAATGAAGAATAAGTCATCGTGCATATAAGAATTATATTGCGTTTAATTAATTAAAGCTCCACTTAAATTTCATTATGACAACTCTGTTTTACATAACCACCTGTAACGTGTTTCTTTCATTTGAGTTCTTTTTTCCCTATAATGTAATTATGGTTCAACTCTTCGAAAAAGGTGTGACCATAAATGGAAATAAGTTGACATCCCGAGATAGTACACGTCGGCAAGTTCACGAGTCTTCTTTGACTTGCGAATCTCTACTGTACGTAACGTATTATCTTGTTCTCAATTTTTATTTTCTTGCGACGAAATTTTAATTTTATTCTCCAAAAAATGGTATGACCAATAAATATAAACAAGTTAGATATTTCAAGATAATACACATTGGCAAATTCTTTTCGTTAGCAAAAACTAAAATCATCTCTCCTTGTTGTTATAGTTTTTATTTCTCCGCAACTAAATTTCGGTTGAACTCTCCAGAAAAGATATGACTATTAAACGTAAACATGTTAGATATCACAAGATAGTACACGTTAGTAAATTCACAAGTCTTCTTCGACTTGCGAATCGCTACTGTACGTAACGTATTATCGTGTTTTTAACTTTTATTTTCTTGCAACGAAATTTAAATTGAATTTTCCAAAAAAATGGTATGACCAATAAATATAAACAAGTTAGATATCTCAAGATAATACACGTTGGCAAATTCTTTTCGTTGTCAAAAACTAAAAAAATCCTTCCTTGTTGTTAGTTTTTATTTCTCCGCAACGAAATTTCGGTTCAACTCTCCAGAAAAGGTATGACTATTAAACGTAAACATGTTAGATATCAGAAGATAGTACACGTTGGTAAATTCACGAGTCTTCACTGAGCTTGCGAGTCCGTACGCTTTAGTGTCGTACGGAAATAACATTTCCATATGCATATACGCACCCTCTCGGAAGCTGCCCTTTATCGCCCGCCATTCGTGCTCGTCTAGCTGCCAAGTTCTCTTCCTGTTAGGATATACGTACATACATATACATATAATGCTCTCGCTCTGTCCCTCCACTCGTGGGCGTATATCAGGACTTTGATTTTTCATGCATATCGTATGGTGCACGTTTACCTGCGGTATGTACTCCGCATATGTACTCATGTACCTCCTGTATGAGCGTCGATCTCTCCTACCCTCTCCCTTTTTTTCCGTCTCTCTGCGCCGCCCCTTCCCAACATTTCTTTTATTATTTATTCACCGATGGCCCTTCGCCGGTGTATAGGAGGATACGCGGCTCGTGCGCACTTCTTCCCTCACAAATATTGTGCCATACACGCGTGAACGTCAATGCTAGGGTCACATTGACGGGATGTTGAAAGGAATGCGAAAACGTACCGGTGCACCAGCGAAAACACGGACAGGCTAAAAAGCGGAAGGCAAGAGAAAAAGAGAAAGAGAGACGAAGCGAGAACATAGACCGACAGAGAAAGTCTGCTGGACCAACGGAGAGAAAGGGTAAAGGCGAATCCAATGGTGGGGATCATCTGGATTGAGAGAGGGTCGAAAAGGGTGAGACGGGAGTGCGTGAGGGATGGAAAGTATACGAAGATCGAAAGGAGAACTGAAAGGCAGGCCAACGCGCATTCCCTCTGCCTCCTCACGTTCCCCTCGCGTTATCGAGTCCTTCCCTCCTCTAACTCTTCGCTGCTATTCCGTACCTATAGCACAGAGCAAGTGGATAGAGCTGGATTTTATTGTGCGATACGCTATCGACAAAAGAGAAAGGCATAGGCTGTTACCGGGAAAGACTTCGTTTATCGAAGCCTCTCGCTCATCGACAGTCGGCGCTTGCAGCGAAGCTGAATTGCTTACTAAACAAATTAATGGGAACGAGTTATCTCGAGAAGGTAGGTAATATTTTTTTATTGATGAGGCTATTGCTTTTGATAAGGTTGAATTGAATCTCATCAAATACATTTCGAGAACTGACGAACTAAAATTTGAGACGGATGCAATCGAATGGTAAGAATAAAACGTATTTCTGACAGTTCAACCTAAAGAGCTATATCAACAATTTGATGTTGAGATTTTTTTTCTCACGGTTTGATTCAAAGACTCTTTTATGACAATTCAATTCAGACTTTTTTTCGAAGATCTGCCGAGATTTTTTTTTCAATAATGCTATAAACTTAAAATTTCTTTGAAATATTTGAACTCTGACCGTTTTGAAGAATTCAACCTAGACTTTTTTACAGTTTGTGGTGAAGCTATTTTTGATAATCCTATTTCAAGGTAAAGGCCCCTTTCTGTTTGTATACGTCTATTTTGAAATTAATTTTGCAACAATTAAAAAAGAAATTGTAATTTCTTTGCTTCTGAATTTATGTATTGTGAATTGCCCTGATATACTTGAATCTGGGGATGCGCTCAACCATCGGGGCATTGGTACCCTAATCTTATAGACTGTTCTTGACAATTCAGCCTCAGAACTTTTTTTGTACTTGAACCTAGATTTTTTCTTAACGGTCTATGAACTGTCGATAAAATACTTCAAGTGTATTAAGTATTTTACCGATAGTTCAACTTTGAGTTTTCTGATCGTACAACGAAAAGCTGCATGCATTTGCCTGACCAAAATTAATTGAAGGAAAAACTTAGGAGAAAATTGTTCTCAAAGGTGTCATTTTCGAAAGATTAAGGCGGTGAAAAAATCATATTTACAGTTCTTAATACGAATGAATATTATATAGTAAAAACCGCTAACAACGAATTTCGCATTTATCATCCATGAACTTTTTATAGTAACTAGGCTAATCACATGCGCTGGCGCGCGTGCTTCAAGTTCTTTTGCGCTGCTGCGCTTTTATAATATTTTAAAAAGTCACGGGCGTTACAGCGCTCGTCCTCTTCTTGTGTCAAATTTGACACCAAACTGAACTTGTTTTTCGCGAACTTTCTAGCAACCAATCACAGCGCGAATAGTACTCATGAACTTTTTAAAAGAGAGATAGAAGTAAAAAATTGAAGAAAAAATCACTCCTAGCCACAGTATCCTCAAATAAACATATTTTCAAAAGTCCTTTGTAAGCTGGTTGAATAAGCTCAAAGAATATTCAACATTTTTCGAGAAAACAATATTAACGTAACCCTTTCACAAACTCAAATCTCAAACAATATACCGTAACAAAAAACGGTTTTATACGGCGAAACAATTATCCTAATTGTTTTCTGCTACAGAATTTCTCAAACGTGAATGCCTAGAGCAGCTTCACCGTAAATTCGTGTAGTATAAGCGAGCGAAAAAAAAAAAAAAAAAAAAAAACAACGAAACCCGTCTCGATTTGACTGAGTCGACGACGAGGTAAAAGAGCCAGCAAGCAAGAGACGGAATAAAATATAGAATCGCCGTGCGAGAGCATAAGAACGAGAGGAAACGAGAGAACGGGAGAGAGGAAAGAGTGAAAGCGAGTAGTTGCTGGTTTATCGAGTCGCTCCTCGTGCGGAATTGCGCCGAGGAACGCGAAACGTTCCGACGGTATAACTATAGTATATGTATGGTGTATACGCGGCGAGAGGCAACCGGCAGAGCTCTACGACAGTGGAGGGGGCGTTTATATAGCTTTCAAGCGCAGAAGCTTAATCTAATTTCAAATATAAATCTGTTCTCTCCCGCGTGCGCCGACCCTCTTTTCTTCTCTGTCCCTCTCTCTCTTTCTTTCGCACGAGAGAACGCACCAGCGGCTGCTTCGGCTGCTGGTACTACGCGGTACCAACCCCTACGGGCTTAACACACTACACCGCCAACGAGAACAATAATCCAAGGGCCTCGACTCCGTAATTCTTTTTCCTCAACGTGTACACTATTCCTCCTCCTCCCACCTCTTCAATTTCGAACTCCACTTGCTTTTTCTTTATACGATTTTCGGTGAATTAAATGAATCTTTAAATTGTTCCTTCGGTTCTGTAGGCACTTCGCCAGGAATCCTACGTTTTTTTTTTTTTTTTACGTAAACCAATAATTGCTGTTTCTTATTAAGAGAAGGTGAAAAGAAAACGATTTGTTACGCAGGAAATTCGATTTTTACTAGTTACCGTTTGTGCGCAATTTTTTTTTGTTTTTTATTGTTCTATGTAAAATATAATTTAGAAATTCGTTAGCACGTATAGACGTCGTTCAAATCGAAATTGTTTTTCCGATTTGAACGACGTCATTTGTAACAATATAGAGAAAAAGGGTAAATGAATTGGTTAAAATTGTTTAACTTTTTATCTGCTGAAAAATTTGCTAATTATTTTTTCCACCAATCGCTTTTTCTTTTTATGATTTTTGGCGAATTAAATGAATTCTTAAATTGTTACTTCGGTTTTGTAGGCCACTTCGCCAGAAATCCTACTTTTTATTACGTTAACCAATAATTGCAGTTTCTTATTAAGAGAAGGTGAAAAGAAAACGATTCGTTACGCAGGAAATTCGATTTTTACTATTTACCGTTTGCGCGCAATTTTTTTTGTTCTTTATTGTTCTATGTAAAATATAATTTAGAAATTCGTTAGCACGTATAGACGTCGTTCAAATCGAAATTATTTTTCCGATTTAAACGACGTCATTTGTAATAATATAGAGAAAAAGGGTAAATTAATTGGTTATAATGGTTTAACTTTTTATCTGCTGAAAAATTTGCTAATTATTTTTTCCACCAATCGCTTTTTCTTTTTATGATTTTTGGCGAATTAAATGGATTCTTAAATTGTTCCTTTGGTTTTGTAGGCACTTCGCCAGAAATCCTACTTTTTATTACGTTAACCAATAATTGTAGTTTCTTATTAAGAGAAGGTGAAAAGAAAACGATTCGTTACGCAGGAACTTCGATTTTTACTATTTACCGTTTGTGCGTATTTTTTTATGTTTTCCATTGTTATGTATAAAACATAATTAAGAAATTCGTTGACACGTATAGACGTCGTTCAAATCGGAATAATACATTTGGAATAATATCGAGAAAAGAATGTGAATGAATTATTTCAAAATGGTTTAACATTTTTTTTAATGAAAAATTTCTCTTTTTCTTTTTATGATTTTTGGCGAATTAAATAAATTCTTGAAATGTTCTGTAGGCACTTCGCCAGGAATCCTGAGTGTGTTTTAGAAAACCAATAATTGTAGTAAATTGATTTTTTTAACGAAGAAACACGATTCTTAATATTTACCGCTCGTGCGGGATTTTTTATGTTCTTCATTTTTCTTAACACTTCAGACAAAAATCAAATCGGCAAGATACATTTTTAATAACATTGAGAAAACATTGAAAATCAATTATTATAAACTGGTATAACATTTGTTTGGATGAAAAATTTGCTGATTTTTGCTGACTTATCTTTTGTTTAGAATCTTTTGACTTCTTTTGTCTTTCCCTTTAAATGGTTGAAATGCTGCGAATCACGGAATCACGCCCCATAATCATACTCTCAGTTTGATAGAAACGGCCTTAGAAAATATTTACAAACTAACGTCAAAATAAAGCAATAAAAAGATGCAACGAATGAAAAAATAAATAAATAAATTCAAAGTTTGGCGACCTTTTCTGAATGATAAATATTCCTTACCATTAATATCCTTAGTATCTTGAATGATATTGATATTTATCTTTTGGCAAAGTACATATATTTTAGAAAAATGTAACATATCGTTAACAAGTACGTGTAAACGTGCATGTATTTTTCCCTCAGTAATATTGTATTTTTTCGGCAATTGAGCTCCGCACGTTCGAACACGTAGAAAGCATAAAAAAAGTATTATGTGTTGGATGAAAAATACCCTAACAAAATTGTACAACCGAAAGAACTGAGAAGTATCTAGTTGAGACCGTGAAACGACATAGAACTCGTCAGAAACTGACTGTAGAGTCAGTTTGAAATTAATAACCCTCATTTGTCTGCACAATGCTTGGATTTGCAGTTGAGTCCCTGGCTTCGTGCTCTCGTTTTACACAGCATTACCTTTACAACAACGCATGTAGCACAACCAGTGACGAGGGGATGTCGTGCAACACACAAATGCCAGACCCCAAAACACCCTTCGGATATTGTCACAACACAACGACAGGGGAAATTCGACGACGGCGATGGGACTTACAGCATTTTATAAGGAATTATATTAATAGCTTGTTTATGGTATACGAGCCTCTTGCGGCGCCATTACCTGCTTCGCCCTTAAGATTCTCCATATTCACCCTCGGGAGCACAATATGTAGCAAATAATAATAATAATATGACTGCCAACCATATTATTATTATTATTATTATTTTCTACAAATACAGGTGAAAAAAAAAATTTATGCAAAAAAAAACTTGGATGAAACAAGTTGAAAACCTCGTTTTTTTATTTTGTCATATTCCTATGTTTTTATGTATTTATTGATTTGTAAAAATTAATTTAATTAATTAATTGACCATCTTGAGAGTTGACGGATATTCTCAAGTTTCTCTCCTCATACAACTATGACGAAGGTTTGTTCTGTCCCCTTTCTTACAGTTCATCACAATATATAAATATTTTTATTTCATTGAGTCCTTTGTTTTTCTTGTCCTTCTATGAATTTTCTATTTTTTTTTCTCTCCTCTCGTCAATTTCTTGCATTCCCTTTTTCGCTCTTCGTTTTTCCCATTATAGTTGCCGGATTGTCACAAAAGAATAGATCTGCAGGGTTGAAATTAATTGAGACAGCCACAAATCAGTTATTTCAGCCATAAATCGTCAAACCCTATTAAACAATTTGACATAAATGGTGGATAATCTTTCGATGCTACCTGGGACGGCTATGAAATAAATTAAGGAAAAAATCGTTTGTACTCGCTCTATACACAGATAGCAATCTGTAGGCCGATTACAGCTGCCAATGCAAGAGTGAATGAATCTTCAAGACACCGACTCGAATTGCAAAGTTTAGTATGCCTGTGAAAAAGCCGATGAAATGCCAACCGACTGATTTGCTTCCCTTCGCAGAAAATCTTCAAATTGCTTCTTCAAAATCTTGTATTGGGTCGAAATATGAATGTCAAAATTGCGGAAGAGCAGAAAAATAATCGTCATTGTTAGCAGACAAAAGGCATAAGATATCAGGCTGAAAACTTGAATCAGGTTTATAAAGACACAATCATCATTAAATGCTTGTTCGTGATCAATATGTAGATAACAGAAAGACGTGTCAAGTAAATGATGGAGATAACACTTACCGTGAATATTACTCCGATACAGGAAAAAAGAGCTCCGAAAAAGGAGAAGAACTTAAATGGTTTATTGGTAACTTTTAAGAAAACCATTTTTTTTTTTCATGTAACGAAGAAAATTGCACTGACTTACTGAGCTTGAATAGGTCACACAGCATAAAATACTGGATTAATTCTGCACTTGCTTCTTTGAGAAAAAAGTGCGGGTCGGTAATTTCACATTTCTCCGACATTTCAGTTAGCTTCACTATTTAGCGTATTCATTCACTAAGTGAGATATGGACTTTACGGGCTTTTTTCATCGATGACAATACTTAATTCAGTTATTGATTCCTCAGGAAGATTGTACCAATTGAAGAGGGAAAAAAATGTTAAGAAGTTAGTCATCAGGTTAAATTTTTTTTTAAATCACCTTAAATAGTTGATATTTTCCAGATCTGGATTTTAACTAACCACAGAGTCGAATTTTCCGTAACCGACTTCATTCGTTCAAAATTTCGTCAAAAATTCCACCCGGATATTGCACATTAGTTATTCACGTGTTTTCAACCAATGTGACATTCTCATAGATATATGTTCTATTTCCTCGAATACTGCTCAGTGCTTAGTCGAAATCCAGACTCGAGGAATAATCCAACAAAAACCCCTTTACCTCCAAAATTAATCGTAATATTTTCCTCTAGTTTCCCTGCTTAGCAATGATCGGGATGAGTTTCGCAGAAAAATCCCTCGCGCTATGATTTTAATATGCGAAACTTTCTCGTTGCTCAGCAATGAAACAATTGGAAAATATTCCGATAATTTTGGAGGTCTCGCACCGAGAGAAAAAGTTTCCTTGATTCAAAGAAATTTCTTTGAAATCCCAACCAAAGAAATATTTCTTAAAAATCAACGAAATAATATACTTGATCTAATATTATCTTTTCTTTGAATAATGACAAATTCAATGAAATGTAGTGACATTGAATTAAGGAATTTTTTCCTTAAAACAAAGAACTTTGTTTCTTTGTTTTCAAAGAACCTAGCCTATAAAATTGCGTACCGCGAATCGGCAGACGTTAGGTTAAAAAATCACTCTCCATGCCAAACAACGTTTCTCTGCGTTTTTATTAATTAATTTTTAAAAATAAAAAATATATGTTATGTTACTCATTACATATTTATTAATTTTTTTACTACATCAACCTCATTGTTTACGCCAGTCTCTCTTATCTCCGCCAAAATCGCATTGGAATTCATCGAACTCATTGCTTACCGTCTACCTCACCTCGTACTGATTCAAAAACCGCCTGTAATAATATTTTCTTTACCAATGGAGGATCCTATTAAAACCATCACGACTTTTCATCCTGATGTCGGATGTTACTAAAGAGAAGGTTATGTTTATGGCACGTTGCAAAAAGTGCAGGTTACGCAACAATTTACAACAGCAATGACATTCGACAATTTTCTCGTTGTCTGGACGAACAATACATAGATAATATTGCGTATGTAATATATCTTTTAAAAATATGTGTACTTACATACTTTCGTTTTACCAATCCTTTCTTAGGCGCACTTTACATTGTCGACAATAATGGGCAACTATCGCCGTTAACGATGTAAACACACTGAGCCGGCGCCAAACGTATAGCGGCCACCTCGCGTCTTTCGTGTATAACTAATGCACTGTTTAGAACTATAGCCTGTAGATGGACAATGATTCCCAGACACAGGGTCTTATTAGCTTCAACGTCGAGGATATCAGAATTTGATATTTTGTATACGTGAAATGTTCGTATTTATTTCGAAACCAATTCCGTAACTACAGATTCTATTAATAAATTGAGAGATGAATATCTTCATATCTTGCGAATCGTAATCACCGTCTGTTGGAAGTCACGACCATTGTCAAGCTTTAAGATGTTTTTGAGACAATTTTGCGTATAAATCCTTACAAACTTTGGATTATTTACAGTACGGTTTGAAAACCGAAATATAGTAACGATTCTTGTACGGCGTGCAACATACAGTAAAACACGACACAGTGCTCTATAGGAAAATAGAGAAATAGACGCCAGAAGCGTTGAATACACCGAGTTTACTATACTAAATCGGGTAATGATTACCAGACTCTTCTCTCCGTGCACCTATTTCTTTGAATCGAGGAAACTTTTTCTCTCGGTGCAGGATATCACTATTGACAATTTTGCAATTTTTTTACTGCACGATTATAGAAAGCATGACTATAATGCGTACCATACGTTGACGCTCGCAGATCGAATACCCAGAACATTATGAGCAGTGGTGAGATGAACCGTTCCCCGCGTAATCGTCGTCAGACACTCGGACGATTGCGTGAAGAATTGACGACTGGCAGAGCTTACCCCTGACCCATAACACGTTTGCCCTTCTGCCATTCACCATTCGCAACGTGAAAGGGGTGCTTCGTGAAGCTGCTGCACACGCTCGTCTGATGTCCCCCGTTGGCACAATGGACTTCACTCCTTAATGAGCCCCGTCGAATCGTCGCGAGTATTCGATACAGATTAACGTGGATAATCACTGGATATAATGGAGAAAGATGCAAATCGCGCGGCGAGCGATACAAAAACATAGCGGAGAGTCCTTGATCTTCTTACGTATATACTTAGAGTGTAACAAATTGTTATTCACAGCTGCGGTGAATTTCGTGCACGAAAAATTCATCACGATGAACTTAGTCGAAAATTCATTTATATTTAATCGTGGGCCTGACTTTTTCATGCAGCGCGGGTTTTTATTCGAGAGATAATTGAGAAAAGTGACTACTATAGAAATTTTAATAAAAAGTACCCTCGCAAACTTGACCAACTGTACATCAACCTGATTTCAACTGGTTGAAATGTGCAAAAAAACCAACACGTAACCAAGCACATTTCAACTATTATATAAGGTAGAGATTATAATTTGGTGGGATTTTGTGAAACTAACTGATGATCCTACTAATTACTATGATGTGCCAAGGTTGGAATTTAGTACGAGTTTGTAAAATCAGCTGTTGAGGAGGCATTTACGGTTCATGCTAATCAACCAACTTTCTATTATAAACTTTGATGTGAATTACAAAAAATGTATCCCCCACGAAAATAAAGTATAGTGCCAATTATATTTTTCTAGTATTTAAAAAAATAAACGTGATATATATTTGGAATATATATGGAATATATATGGAATATCTAATTTTTCGTAAAGAATATATGTATTATATGAAAAATATATTTTCGAATATATTTCAAGTATACTTTATTTCCGTGGGGGTTATATTTTTGCACAAATCAATCGGTATAGGAACACGGTTGATTCTCGGTTATACAACACGAGTCCCATCGAAATTTGACCCAATATCGATCTTTTTTCCAATCCTACCGAAATCCTACTGAGATCGAACCGTATTCCAATCAATAAAACGGTAGGATCAGACCGCGAGGGTATACCAATTATGCGTGTTCGGATAGTCGAAAGCTTTGAAAAGTGTCTGCTTCAAAGAATGCATTCCATTCCTCTTAACTACTATGCCTTCTCGTTAATATTGAGTCCGTGAAGAAAAAAATATATTAATTCACGTCGTGAACAGGCAGCTTTCGATAAATTGCTATAACTTTATTCGCAAAGGCGAGAGTATTCGGTAATAAAGTAAAACGAGAAATCGAGTGTACATAACCTATACGTCAGTGCGGATTTCTCGCTATGCACGCTCGTCATCTCGTCGTCTAGCGTATATATGGAGCATTTCACGTCACATCAGCAGGCCCTTATTTTTTAATATGATGTTATTCTACCGACCCATAAAGGGCTCGGGAATTTTTTCAGATGTTTTTACCACCAGTATCATTTTTAAATACTCGAAAAAAAAAATGAATTTCAAAAAGGCCGTTTTTAAAAATCGGAAAAAATTCACACTGATTCTATGATTTAAATTATGATTTTTGAGCGCCATGCGATAATGTGATCTCAATGTTTACTATTTTTTCCACATCTTTTTTTTTCGTGTCGCAATTTGATTTTTAATTTTTTAAATCAGGATCACTTTCTTAACTATTAATAGATCTTAATTTCTCTGAAGATTGTAGAATTACCCAAATGCCTGAAAAAAATTGAAATCATTAAAACAAAATTTCGCAAATGCATTTCGCAAATGCATTTCGCAATACAATGTCGCTTGGATTTTGAAATGCATTTGCGACATTTTTGGCATTTGAAAATGCCATAAAATCCGAACGACTTTACCGATCAGCACCAAATTTCGTACGTAATAGGGCTGTCTGGTATTTTTCGACCGTAGAACATTTCGGTTCATTTCTTGAGATTCGACGTGATTTAGAGAAAGAAGTTGTTTTTTCGAAAAATTTAAAATTCCATAAAATCGGAACCGCTTTACCGATTTCGCTGATATTCAATACCAAACATTATTCAACGTGTCTTTATTTACAAAGAACTATTTAGCTAAATTGGCAAACTTTTACGAAAGTTAGAGCAATCACCACATTTTTTTTGAAATTAAAAAATTCTATAAAATCTGTATAGATGGATACATTCATTTGAAAATTATGTCAAGTACAGAAGAGTCAATACTCTAGTTGCGTGCCAAATTTAAGCTCGATCCATCGTGCCGTTCGTGAATTATGAACAATTGAATTTTCGGTGTCTGGAACACACGCACACACACACGCACACGCACATGCACACACATTTCCTAGACCACTTTTCTTGACGTTTTAGGTGATTCTGAGTATGTTAACATAAAAATATCGAAAAAAAAATTTCACGAAAACAAAGCTTCCTCTATGCGGAAGCAAAAATGGACAATATCGATGAGGGTGAGGGTCATGGCCTGCTGATTTGACGTGGAACGCTCCATATATATATATATATATATATATATATATATACACACACATGTGCATATAGCTGAGCGGCCGCGCGTTCACGTCGAGCACATTTAATTTGCATCGTATAAATCGCGTTTCCGGTCGAGCACGCAACGCAAACACGCGTACGTTTTGGCAGAGATCCCTTGGCGACTGAGCACGGGTAGTCCACTCGAAAATCATGTATTTAGGTGGTACGGGGTGCCTGCGAACGCGCACGGGTCTCTCGGCTTGACGCAGTATGTAATAGTAATAGTATAGTCAGCTCTCACACATGCGAAAGGCAGAAGCAGCGCTCTAGTCTCTCGCCTTCGTATCTCCGCGCCTCGGCATTGTTGCTTCGGTAATTTATGATTCGATAAATAAATCAGATGCGCAGACAAGCCGCGGTGTTGCACCCGATGTCGAGGCCTTCATACCCGGGACTTTGGAACCCTCGTCGAAGCACTTGTAAGATTTTTTACGAGGGCTGAAGCGAGTTCGCAGTAATACCTTTTTGTACATACCAAATTGGGTACATATTGCTATGTAACATATACCGAAACATGGAGGCGACATTTCCCTCTTTACTTTCTCATCACATGTAAATTGTGTAATAAGAGAAAGTATGGCAATCCGAAAAAAAATCGACTCTTGGATTTTGATGGTAATACAATTTTTTTAATATGGGCCAGAAGATATCTGCATTCACCTTCAACAAGACGTGGCGCCCTTCACTTTCATCGCACGAGGATCAATTAGGGCTTATTTTTCTTGTCTTTAAATTATCTAGATATCGTTATTTTTAGTTTTTTTAATCGACTTTTGATTCAACGATACAAGCAAAAAATGCAGATGTAACCTTTGACAAGCCGTAGCGCCCTTAATTCTTATCTTACAGAAGTCAACCAGAGTTTTACTTTTTTCTCTCCAAATTTTTTAAATGCCACTATTTTTAGATTTTCAATTTTTTGTTGTTGTTGAACGAGGTCACCAAAATAAAGAAAATAATGGTGAAGTAATAAGGATACCACATTTTTTGCGGCAGTTAGAAAAAATGTAAAATAAGGGGGAAAGAGTATCTGAAAATGTTCAATTCTCACTTCTCCAACTTTGGCAGCTGCGAATCATGTGAAACTCAACGAAAGGAATGAGTCTAAGTCGGATTCGCTATTCCATTTGTTTAGGAGTTATAACTATTAGTAGCAGGAGCCGTTCCATCAAAATTTAAAAAGAAGATATTAATTTCTTCGTTTAGCTTGTATACCAATATAATTTGAACTGGCAAACATGAATTTTCCATTCGTTATAACAAGAAATAACAAAATTTCACCAAACACCCAAAAATGCTATTGATGCGATTCTTTCATGTTCCATCACAATCCATAAAGATTATTATCAAAATTCATTGAGATTTATAATAATTGCTAAATCATCCATGACATATGACCTCAACACGAAATTGTAGTAAAAAATACCTTAGAATGTATTTAGGCTGGTCACTTTAAAAAACGATTTCTTTTTCCACAAATGTAATACCATGGCATTTTTTCTTAAGCAATCACAGTAACCACTTAAAAAATAAATTTAATAGCTACACCGTAAGCAGGAGTTTATCAAAGGCGAAAATCTTCTACCATAACAGTTCAGTTCATTAATTATTTCGACGTCCGTAATTGATAAGCCGTTTAATTATATAACGAGGAGCCACAAAGGCTCCAGATCATAGGATAGCATTTCCCGTTTGAGATCGTGAATATTTGTCTTGACGTACATGTTACGTAAGGAGCAGCTAAACAAGACCCGCAAATATGCTTAGTTTCATATTGCGTGTGATATACACAAGCCAAAGGATTGCGCTTCTGTAGTTAGATATGTATTCGATATGCTATGTATACCTGCTCTGAAGGTTGGTATAGTAGGTAGGTAAGTACCTGCAGCGCTATAACAATATCAGGTCAATATTATCGAAGACGTGAAATAATCGGTGGGGTGAAAACCGAGAGCGAAATTTACGAGCGCGAGCTATGGCACTAACAGTAAGGTCTGTATATATTTTTCCCTCGGCTATTTACTTTTTAACGATTCTCTGATAGCAAACTCCACGATGAACGTTTATGAATGGCGACGTAGTTTATGGGACAAGTATGGGTTTTAGATTAGGTACACAAGTGCCCCCGAGGCGTGCCAATCGCTTCGGCGGTTTGGAGACCCTTTCACAAATTATTTAATAGCCGTTCGATTCACTGAGTGACTGAGCAACGTTTATAACGAATTTTTTAGACTCGTAAAAATAGCTGTATCTTTTATTGGATGACTGTGGTAATAATCGAGTCATCACATTTTTTCAAGAATTTGTCGTTTTTGTGAAATTTGCCCAAATTTGGTACGGAATAGCATTGAACACGAATGCGTTTATTTATACCTTTTTTTTCCCCATAGCTTCATAATTGTTGTCGCTAGTTCTATTGGGCTGAAATTCCAAAACGTCGATCGATTTCCACGAATATATTTCCAGGCTAAGGGACGTCGTTTTTTTTATGTTCTTGCCAAATTTTAGTAAAATTGGTAGAAAAGTTTTCGAGATAGAGCGGTTTAGCTTTAATAAAATTTTAGGTGTGTTACACAGTCAAACAGTCACACAGTCAAAGAGTCAAAGAGTCACACAATCACAAAGTCACACAATCAAAAAGTCACACAGTCAAAAAGTCCACAATCAAAAAGTCACACAATCACAAAGTCACACAATCAAAAAGTCACACAGTCAAAAAGTCCACAATCAAAAAGTCACACAATCAAAAAGTCACACAGTCAAAAAGTCACACAATCAAAACGTCAAACAGTCACACAGTTGTACAGTCACACAGTCAAAAAGTCACACACTCACACGTACACTCACACTCACACTCACACTCATATGAGAGCATTTATAAAGTCATTTTATTCTTTTCCAAAAAAACATGCCTACGATTGTCATAATTTTTTCGCAATTATTCCGTGTAGTGCATTATTATAAAATCAGAGCGACATATTCAATAGGTGATTTCACGGATTTATTTCGAAAAGCGTATGTCAACCTTTTGACAGAATAATTATATAAATTCAATGCTGACCTTTAATTAATGTTAGTGACATGTTCGTAATTGCTATTATACGGTACATTATGTGTTGCGCATAATTCGCGTTTACAACTGCACTTTACATAACGTATACCCTGCTATTTATTTCTCGAGTTCTCCGATACTTTGCCCCGTGTATCCTACGCGTACACCGGCCGCGGTACGATCGAATTATATACATATATATATAGATTGAATACACACCCAGTTACTTTACGAACTCGCATTGGTTGTGCGGAAAAAGGGTTGTGACTGAGCGGAGAGAGAAAATTTAAACCGGGCATAGAACCGAGTCTAGAGTGGGAAATAAAATAAAATCAGAATGGTGTCATATGCGTCTGCGCTTGCATGATAAATGTAGCGATTTAAAATCGAAATTTCTCTTTCGTGTTCAACGTACCCAGACGTTTGACTAATGGTTTAGCATTAACTATTGGAGCATTATATTCAACGGGGCGCGGGTTGAAATTCTGAAAAATATATAACCGACCCCGGACAAGAGATTGATACTTCACGTATCCTCGATTAGCTCGCGTTCACTGCGGCTCACTGCTTTTTTCGTCTATGTACGTACGTGTGCCAAACCCATCAAGCCCTCGGAGTCAAAATCCGCTACCCCGGCGTTAATGACAATAATCGTGGCTTCCGATTCTTCTCTTTTTTTTCTCGTTTCTCACCCTTCAATGCATTGCGATTCGTTGAGGAATAAAAAATCGTTTTCACCTTCAGGACATACCTTGTGATGACACTGGGCGAATCACGCCAGTCCATGATCATTTTTCATCATCTCGAGACTCATACTTGTGACAAATTTTTGTACAATTTTCCTTCGTGAATGATAATATTGTTTTACAAGAATTTTGGATGCGTTGATCTTTGGGAAATGATATAGTTTTGCAGACCGATGCAACAATGAATTTGAAAAATATGAGTACTTTATGATAATATATAATATTATATTTTTAACATCATTATTTTTAACTTAACAATGTAGAATATGAAGTATTGTGAAAAGTTCATGAACATCGGATTCTCTAGACCTTGAAGGCTGAAGCTTCTTTTGTTGGGATTAACAATATTAAAATGAATATTCGTCACTTTTTGAAATCAAACTAATGGGAAGATTATACTTCCTTGTTATTCTTGGTTAAATGCGTTTTTCTTAGACGGAAAAATGTAAGATGCTTTTCTGATAAAACTTCAGCGTTTTGCTTCCTCATAGAGGCAGCTTTGTTTTCGTGAAGAATTTTTTTTTCGAGATTTGGATGTCAGGGCACTTAAAATGTTCTGAAACACCGAGAAAAGTGGTTTTTACAACATGTCTGTATGTGTGTGTGTGCAGATTTTCTTGTACGCACGATAACTGTCGTAATTTTTTACGGATTTTCTTCTAATTTGACAGGCAAGTAGGCTATTGTAAAACAACGTTTGGGATTGTATTTGACGCTAATCTGCTGAAATTTTTTTTTCTACATTTTTTAAATTTTGAAAAAATCGTTTTCAGACTATAACTTTCGCAATTAAAAAGGCACCAGGCTGAAATTCTGTATATAAATGGACTACTTGTGAAATATTATGTGTACCAAATTTTTCGAGAATCTGTCAAGCCGTTTTAATATTATTACAATTTTAATTTTTTCAATAATCTCTGCAAATACTATGACTCGTGCAAATTCTGAGATATCCGGCTACAATTGCCAATATGATTTTACGATTATTGATTTACAATTAAGATTTTGGTCTAATTAACTGTTGACATGTCAGAAAATTTTGATTTTGGTGAACAAAAAAAAAACTTACGAAAAAAAAATGTTTTGAAATTTTATACAGATTCATCTTAAATTTTTTTCACACTTAGACGACTATTTAAAAGGATATTTGGTACGAATTTGACACTAATCGGTCGAGTAGTTCAAATATTATGGCATTTTGAATTATTTGAAAAATCTCATTCGTGCGCTTGCCCATGCAAATTACTAGGTATCCGGTTTCAATTCAGTTTACATATGGACTATCATTACACAATTTTTGAGTAACATTTTTTACACAAATCGGTCGAGCGGTAAAAATTTTACGTTACTTTGAATTTTTATAAAAATGTCTTCCGACTATAAGCAAAATAGAACCTTGCAAATTGCTTCCTCATTATTTTTTGCTTTCTACAAAACTCTATGACGAAGCCGAAATTGATCAACATACTTCCTCATAGAGGTATCTTTGGAGAAAGCTCAAATTAATAAGGAAGCTATTCGCAGGGTTTTACTTTGCAGGCTTTTTTCAATTTTAAAAAATGTAATTCTTAAAAGTTTTAAGCTCTTATTTATTTGTTATATCTCCTCCGCTAATGTATAAGCAATGTTAACAGGTTGAATAATTCTGAAAATGGTAATGATAATAACAATAACAACAACAACAACAACAATAATAATAATAGTAATAATAATAATATCACACCGAATTTTTATTCGAGCTATTTTTTTATAAAGATCTTACTTCGTGTCTAGGAAGATGTTGCGAATGGAGCTTAAACTTCCTTAAAAAAAACCCCTTGCTAAGCAGTCAAGCATTAGGAAACTCTGAAGAGAGCGCCCAACTATACATAAAGCTGCTAAGTAGGATCGGAGCAACCCAAACGTCAAACCAAAACTGGTTGACACCTAGGGCACTATAATAGATGTATATGGTACATATATGTATCCGTGTATGTATATATACTTGTAAATATATAAGGATACTTGATCCAGCACATTGTGAGCCTGACGTGATGGCGAGGTGGTCCCGTTTACGTCCGCGCTCGTATGGAGCGTGCTTTACCGAGCGTAAAATGCTCCCATTCTCTAACCCATAATAGTTGCCGTGTTCTACGAGCGTCACTCCTTTTATTCAATACAATAGCTAAACGGTGCACTAGTTGCCTTACATATTCGTGTCTCTTATACAAACTATCTGTAATAATGTGCTCGAAAGGCTGCAACGAAAATACGTTCCAACCGGTACGCACAAAATAAAACCGCTAAATCAGTAGACAAGCAAGCAAATATATTTTCAAGAGATTTAAAAATTTTTTTAAATGAACAAATTTTTAACGTGGTTATGTTAACATTTTTTTAATTGTCACTGAATAGTTGCTTGTTCTGATGTAATGAATAAAATAGTTTTTTTTTGTTTCCGTATTTTGTATTTTTTTTTTTACGTTTTTTGACATGCATTTTCAAGACACAGAAAGAAAATGCCTTTTTTTAAAAATAAATCTGGTGAATTTGGACTGTCAAATAATTTTTTAGGAAAATTGTGAAGACAGTTACTTTCCAAAACTCTCTAGTTAGCTATTGCGTTTTCATAAGTTGTATTTTGCCATTTGGTTGATGGAATGATAAAATATATCATTGGATACTTTTTTTTAGGTCTTTAATTTTTTATTGCTCCAAGATTTGTTAAGTCGTATACAGTGCATAAGATAATGAAAAAGTGTGAAGTCATAATTAATTTTTTCAATCAAACCACTTTCCTAAACGTGATACTAAAATAAAACTAGGGCTCGAGTATGATTTAAAATATCATATTTTTGGTGATATATTAAAATGTTTTATATGATTCAGATACATCATGAAACATATACAAAAATACATTACTCATATATATTACACACATATCGAAATATAAGAACCAGATGAAGAACGTCGACTTTCTTTATAGACAAACATATTTATCAGCACATACTCTTCTTTTTGTGGGATGAAAAGAGAGAAATCAGGCAGATGGGGAAAAAGTAGTAGATATAGTTATGCCTAATAAACATAAAGTGGTGAACTGGATCGAAGAGAGAATGAGAGACAAAGAGAGAGTGAGAGAGAAATTGCGAAAAGACAATAAAACGCGGATGAAATTGAAGAAGGGCGAGTGAAAAAGGGGGAGCCTTGGCTCAAACCCTCTGTGACCAAATGATAATCCCTTGAGCAGCATTTTCTTTCATTTCGAATTATTATCATATTATTAAAATAAAAAAAAATAATAATCCACCGTGAAATTTTATTAAAATCGGTTAAACGCCGCGTGCCAAGGCTCACCATTGTCCTCCGATTTAATAATATTAAGCGCGAACTTTTGCGGCATCTCTGGCCGACCGGTGGCACACGCAATGGGGCACTACGTGCGCGCTGGGGTGCGAACTTTGGGGGTGGGAGTTGTTCCAACGTTTTCACGGGATTCACGGCTAATCCTCCTCCCGACTGGCCGACCGAGAATTTTTCAACGACTCCGGTGTGTGTTTCAACTTCTCTCTTCTCCATTCTCGTGGTTTTGTGACACGTTACGCCAACGCGCGCAGTACCGTGAAACTGTAATTGCGACAATTTAGCACAGTATTCAGTTTATTGCATCCTCGCTCTGTATTCAGACTCATTTAGCCCATACTCCCTTTTATTTTCATTAGTGTTTTGTTTTTTCAGATTTATTTTCACTATTTTAATGCCATTTGAAATAGTCTGAGACGTAGAATAATAAGAATGGCAAATAGTGTTTTAATTAGGGTGTCCCGAAATTTTTTTTTTCTGTAATTCCTCGGCTGGTAATTGAAAGGTTGACATGCATGCAGAAATACATTTCTCTGGAAGGGAGGATTTGTAGCTAATTTTTTAGAGGTTGCTCAAGCGAGATTTGCATTTTAATTTCTATTAAAACCTAAAGAATGTATTAAATTTACGGGGTAGTATTCATTTTTGAAAAATTTATTCAATAAACCTTACCATAGGTCATAGTAGGTTGCTACCAATAATTTAAAGATGTACGAGCGGTATAGTCCGTCTACACTGAGAGAAAAGATTTCATTGACGGCAAAGAAATGCTTGGTTTGATTCTTTTTCATTGATTTCAACGAAATATCTATTTTATTTCAATGAGATAGTGCACTTCAATTTTAAAGAGAACTTTTCATTGCCTGTAAAGAAACATTCACTTAATGGGTATAAAATAAAGAAACAATTTTATTGTTTTAAAGAAAAGTTTTCATTGATTTAATGAAAACATATACTTGATGGCAGCAAGTGCTGCGAATTTCGTCGTCCAATGTTAACCGTCTTCAGGGCTGTGTCTCTTGCACCTAACCTCACTTTTTTGTTTTTCGGTTCTCCCGAACGAAAGGCTTCGGGTTTCAAGAAGCCAGTAGTTTAGCCAATTCCTGCCGTACTTCTACACGTTCTCTCAAAATGTAATCTTTATTTGCCGAGTAGTTTAGGAAAAAATAGGTTTTAACATTTCGAGCTGTGTTCGGGGAAGTGGGGGAAAAGAACAGAGACGATTTCTTGGTTTAAAGAAATGTTTCTTTGAATTAATATCACTTCTTTTCATTGAGTTTAAGTCATTCAATGAGAAGATAGTTTTTAAACTCGAGTATTTCTTTTCATTGGCGCAGAATGCCGTGAATCAATGAAATATTTTCTCTCGATGTAGAAAAATAAGAAAGTCAAATAGTGTGTAAGTACGGCGATTCTCTTATCAGCATAAGAACTACCACAATTTTTCATACAATTGGCTCAAATTTGGTAGATATGTGATGAACACGGTTTTGGAATCTATTTAACATGGATCGGTTGAGCGGTTTAAATTTGAGGGCATTTTGACATTTTCCAGAAATGATTTTTTATCTGCTAACTCCTGCAAATAATCACACATCGTTTTGAAATTGTAAACAGGTCCGGATCAATATCAAAACAGAATTTATGTTCATTTTGACAAGAATCGATAGAAGGGTTTCGATTACATGACATTTTTATTTTTCTTAGTCAAATTATAGTCATTTTTCTGCAATAGTCTGAATATACTCTCGATAACTGATTATAAAACATAAACTTGACCGGACCGCATCTGGCGCTGCCCGAAATAATTAATTTTCGCGATACTTAGTGTCGGGAATAACAAATACGAGCAATTTTCAAAATTAAGAAGTAGGATCATACACAGGTGAAAATAATTTTCAAATGGATTTGAAAATGGCGCTATTTGTTGTAATAACAAACACTTTCAAATTGCAAAATTTCAATTTGGCGTTCACTTACCAAGGAATTTCAAAATATGGCTGATTTTGTCACGATAACATTAACACTTTTGCTCTACCGGGCTTTTTCACTTCTGCTTCGTTTATTCCCATCAAAGATCCTAAATTGTATGGTCCAATTGATTTCCCTTTAGTTATTGTGTGGCGTGACCGTCGGGACCAATAGATAGCCTCGTGGATGAGAATCAGAATGACTTGGGCTCGTCGTTCAACATTGTGCAAGGGAATATCTGTCTCATGATGGTTGAGCGATCGAGAGGCTGTTGCCGCACCTCCATGCATAGTCTAGTACTACAAGGGCTATGCAATATGTCACCAGCTGCACTCGCACGCGTCGCATTTTCCGCTGCGAAAACATTTCAACGTATCTACCATATATTTTTCGTGAGAGATGAAAATGACGAAACGAAAAGTGATCTTGGTTGCCTTTTGCTACAAACGGACATAGTACAATGCTGTTTGTAGGCTTGCCGATGCTGATTCAAAATATGCCGCGAAGTCGAACGAATTGACATCATTAGCGGATGTCTTCAGAGAAATCTGGATCATTGTCGTGTCCAAAGACGAAGAGCATCTTTTTCTTGCATGTTCTCAGCCATGTAATGACAAATAGATCTGCAACGGCACAGAAAGATAACTATTTTTTTGCTCGGATATTTCTAGTACAACGCTTAAGTGCAGAGACGGGTTTTTAATTTTGTAATTTTTTAATTTATTTTAATTTAGTTGAGTCTTGGGATAAATCCCCTATTTTTTTAAGAGTTTTTGAGACTCTTAAGGATGCAATGGATCATTTTATACTGCCTTTTAATTAGCTTCAGTGTGAAAACCTTTTACTACCTTCCGATAGTTTTTATCAACCGATATCAGCTATATCCGTTGTTGCATCGTCAAATGCTATTACGGCGATGTTAGGTCTAGACTTTATTTTTCATTTTTAGTTCGAGGAGGAAGCTGCGCATTGGTAACATTTTGTTTGTAAGGTCTTTATGATGGTAATATAATAGAAATAAAATCCTGATACTGCAGATGACACTCGACATTCTTCGGCAATTACAAAATGACTACATGTCATCTCAGGTCTAAAACAAGGTAACATTTTAAAGTCAAGAAGGTGCGAGCACTCCAATTGGACAAATTTCTATTAAGGTAGGTTCATTTTTTCGGCTATTGGCGACAAAAGTCGATAGCCGATAAAAATAAACCTACTCGACATTTTTCGGCAATTACAAAATGACTACATGTCATCTCAGGTCTAAAACAAGGTAACATTTTAAAGTCAAGAAGGTGCGAGCACTCCAATTGGACAAATTTCAATTAAGGTAGGTTCATTTTTATCGGCTATTGGCGACAAAAGTCGATAGCCGATAAAAATAAACCTACCTTACATTTAATTGCGGCCGCAGCCTTGCAATTCAATCAAATTTCAATTATACTGAATACAGAAATCCTTGTCTAGTCTGTCATTATGAAATGTCCAAGATCGATCGCCCAACTTTTAGGCTCTATTCTCATGATGCCAAGAAGTTAAGGGATTTTTTAGATCGAGCACGCTCGATTTTCTTGTAACGTAATGATGATCTAGATTCCAGTCACATGATTAAAAGATCACGTCTAATGTCTCGCTAACTTGCTAGATGCCATTTCGAGTCTAAAACAAGGTGATATTTTGAAGTCGAGAAGGTGTTAGCGCTGTAATTGTGACAAATTTCAATTGTACTGAATAAAAAAAATGTCTACCTTTTCTGTCTGTATCAAATTTTTATGATAGATCGTTCAATTTGTAGGCTCTATTCTCATGATGCCAAGAAGTTAGGGGAATTTAGAGATTAGACACGCTCGATTTTCATGTATCGTAATGATAATCCAGATCCAGTCACATGATTAAAAGATCTCTTCTGACGTCTCGCAAAGGGCCAATGAAATCCTTCGACATGGTTCGTCCTTCCGGATAGTAATGATAATTTGGAATTCCGTTGGATCGGCGAATCGTTCGAGGCGTCGCTGCTGTCGAAAATGGCTGCGTTGACGCAACGAGACGAAATCGGATGACAGATCGACTGGCGATGCCACGGAGAGCCTCGAAAACGGAACTAAGCGTGCGATGATGGATTATATGGACAGAGATAGTCGACGCTCCGACGATCCTGAAAATTTGTGCGTTCAGAACAACCTCGGCCCCTGCAACCAACACCTTTATGCCGTTTTTACGCCACCGAAGTCGCAGGGACTTCATTGTCCCGCAGTGGCTCGTCCTCGATCCTCTGCTCTTTCGTTCACCCGACGCTTTTTCCGCCTTTCATTGTCGGTGTCCACGCGATGGAATAATTCACCAATTTTATGGGAATATCTTGACGGCTAAAGGGACCAATGCTGTGCGCCCGTTTACCTACCGGACCGGGTTGAATCTACGAATTGATGGTGGCCTTGAACATCTTGGTGCATCCAGGAGAGAATGGCTGACCTCAAGACATCAGCTCGATGGAAATTTAATTTGCTATCATGTGTATGTGGGTCATTACATACCGTTTCGACCTGCGTCGGACCCTCGACCTCTCAGATTTGGTCGAAATTTTTTATATCATTGGACCAACTTCAAAAAGTACTGGAAAATTTGTTCAGATTTTTTTATTTCAATTTTTTTCTTTAGCGATTTTTCAAAGCTAACTGATTTTGGCCCAAATTTAAAAATCTGAAAAAATTCTGAAAAATTCTGCATGAAATAACAAAATTTTTGAGCCTAAAAACAAAGTGGGCTGGGTTTTGCTTCTATTTTTTTATTTTTCTATAAAAAACTATTTAAAAATTTAGAAACGAAATAGGAAAAGTTATCAAATTTTTCTAAATTATTGCTTTCGAATGATCACTAAAGTAGATTGCTATTGAAATCGGCCTCAATCGATTAACAGGAAAATATTAGTTTGGTGTAGCTTTAGCCGTTAGTTAGGAATGGACAGAATTGCTTGGGAGAAGGAAAGGAAAGCCGCCAATCGCCGAAGCAATTCTATCTATAACAGGAAAATAAGATACCAAGATTTTTTTATTAAACTTTTTCAATTTTAGAGTGAAGATGTTTAAACCTTGATAGCTTATTTTCCTGTTAATCGATTGAGGCCGATTTCAATAGCAATCTACTTTCGTGATCATTCGACATGTGTCCCAAATTTGAGCTAGATTGCGGATATTTTGAGACCGTTTTCGTGTTCAACGAAATTACTATAATTTAACCATTATTATATTTAACCATTACTACAATTATACTAACTGTTACACTCCAGAAAGTGATCTCTATACGAAGCATCCACTATACTATCCGATAGTATATTTTTACTATCGGGTAGTATCTATTTCTTTGGGTGTACATGACTTTTGAACAGTTGGTTTTGCTTTCTCGTGAAAGAAGCTTTGTTTTTCTGATCTTTTTTTGCGAATTTTCATGCCAATACATTCGGGGTCGACTAAGATGTCGAAAGAAGTGGTTCAAAAGATATGTCTTTGTGGGTGAGTTAGTGAGCGTATACGGGAATTTCCTCAATAGGACAATAGCTGTCGCGGTCTTTCCCATAATTAGCTGAAATTTGGTGCGCAAGTGCGGTATGATTCAACACGGTTTGGGATCGTATTTGGCTAAATTCGGTTGAACGGTTCAAATTTGAGACCACTTTGAAATTTTCCAAAAAAACATTTTTAATCTCTAACTCGTGAAAATAGTCGCATATCAGTCTGAAATTTTCTGTAAAATTCGGACTTCTGTAAAATCATGCTTTGATGTCCGGCTAACATCAAAGCATGATTCATGTTTATTTGAGCAAGGATTGATAGAGTCGTTTCGGTTTAATGACAATTTGATTATTCTTCTGATGACTGTAAAAAATTCAACTCTTGAAAATTTCGAGTATTTTTTTCTGCAATGCTTACATTTATTGGTCATTTATCTTATTTAAGATAAATATTTTATGACACTTAGAATTTCTTCAAAATCTTTTCCGCCTGGTAGTTCCCGTGAATAACGATGTATCGGGCTAAAACTTTATACACAAATGGTCTAACATGGAATGATAACTAGCATAAAATTCAGATAGAATCGATTCAGTGCTTGAAATTGTATTAGAATTTTGATGTGTGCGATTTCATCATGCAATCATGATTTATCATTAATGATTTTTTAAAAATATTCTAGTACATCGATGAATAATAATTCACGTTTTCGTTAACTTAATCTGCGTTCACTCATCTACGCATCCCGTACCTAATTCGCAGTACTGAAAAAACAAGAATGAAAAGTGTTAGTAATACAAAGCTTATAATTAATTTCGATAGCATTAACCAACCTTGTTCTCGCCACATTTGGTGCCTGGTAGAGGAATGATTTCGCTTATTTCACATTCATTTGATTTTTCAGCCTTACAGCCCTTGACCATGCATATAGAAAAGTCCGGAACCTGTTTTTCAAATTATGAATTAATATTGAGACTGTTACTAGAGATGATTTGATGGAAACTCACTTGGCACGATTTTTCAAACCCGTTGTTTCGACATTGTCCATCCAAGGTTAGCCACCTGCCAGGCAGCACTTTTTTGACTGGCCTAGTCCACAACGGCGTATTGTCCAAGCATCGTGATTTCCCTAAACTGTATAGAAATCACGAATATTGTTATTTGAAAAATTGTATCCCAAATATGCATAAATACTCTTGGCAATGAAACAGCCCTGAATGCTAAACAAATAATTTGAGCATATTAATTTTAATGAAAAAAAAAAAACATTTATCGAAGTCGAAGAGTGTATTTTGAAATCTGCTGCTTTCGGAATCTGCTAAGTTTATTATGAGTGCATTTTACTCGTTTGTTAGTGGTCTAACCTAGGAAATAATTTGATATCACGTGATATGTTTATTAGGATGGGTAAAAAAATCGATTATTATTTTTTTTAAATCTGACACACGAAAAGTAGTTGGTTGGTATCTCTAGAAAGTACTCACCAAGTATGAGCTCTTAATATTAATGGGAAGATTACGCTCATCATCGATTTGCATTTCCAATTTATTCTCATATAAACATGGACTATAGAACCAGTACTATTGCTCATATTTATAGAAAATTGAACGTTCTATAAAAATGGTATCTTATACTTTTTTGATAAATCTAACCATTCAAAAGATATTCAAGGTCAAAGAATGAAAAATTTAAAGAAAAATAACTTTTTGTTCTGAATTTTGTAGTTTACTGAAAATAAATTACTGACAATTGAGTTTTTATTATTTCTATAGGAAATGAAAAATTTCCTATAGAAATAATAGAAACTCTATAGTCAATAATTTTTTTCCAGTAAGTTACAAAATTCAAAATAAAAAGTTTTTTTTTAAATTCTTTAATCTTTGACCTTGAATATCTTTTGAATGGTTAGATTTATCAAAAAAGTATAAGACACCATTTTTGTAGAGCGTTCAATTTTCTACGAATATTAACGATGGTTCTAGTTTCATAATCTGTTGGTGATAAGATATGATAATTTTTATATGAGACTGAATTGAAAATGCAAATCGATGATGAGCATAATCTTTCGATTAATATTAAGGGTTCATACTTGGTGAGTACTTTCTAGAGATACTAAGCAACTAGTTTTCGTGTGTCTGATGAAAAATGAAAAAAAATTATCGATTCATTTTGCCCACCCTAATGTTTATGATACCAGCGATCCAGATCGTTCATTACGAGCGCAATTCAGATCGTTCATTACGAGCGCAATTCAGATCGTTCATTACGAGCGCAATTCAGATCGTTCATTATGAGCGCAGATCGGATCTTTTATCATGACCGCCCTTCAGATCGTTCGTTAGTAGTCTAACCTAAGAAATAATTTGATACCATGTAATACAAAACAGGTGTGTAATATAAAGAGTGTACTAATCACATAAAACCGGACGTTTCATTGAAATTGACAGCGACTTACGCGAAATATTCGCGGAAATATCTTCTGCTGCATGAAGACCATTTCAGACTTTGATGAGCAAATTGAGCTGTTGCCGCCATTGCGTAACCCTCCGTATAATCACAGTCAGCCGTGGCACCTATACCCTCATCGTGGTGTACACCGAAACTAACAAATTTTAAAGAGCAATGTTCAATTAGAAATAGGTTGTGTGAACAAAAAAAAAGGATAATGACAAATGGAACGTACAGATGTGCGCTTTCATGGATCGCCGTATCCACTCCACCGAACATCCAGTTATAATACATAAGTCCGACGCTGTTAATAATATTGTGTCGCTGTGCTAGTCCTTTATCGGTACAAGCAGCACCTAAGCGAGCGACTCCTAGAATAATTTGAAGCGTTAAATTCAAATAATGAGCTGTACGAAATGATGCTAAAAGTTGAACTTTATAGACCCAAGCTCGAACTATAAATTTCGCCCATCGCTTCACATTTATTGAGTCATACTGACCTAATAAAGCTTCGCAAGGATCGGTTTCTCCGCTACAAAGTTTAATCCTGTGTAATTGTAAAAAAAATGTTAAATTATAAATCTTACAGTATCGAATTTTGTTTTATCTTCAGGATGTATGATACGTACAGTCCCGCCAAATATGAGTTTCATAGACAATATTGAATAGACGTTTCATAGACAATTTCGATCACTTCCCGATGGAATGAAAATCGGAAAAAAATGCATAAAAAACGTACTGAAAAGATTGATTTCGCATAATAATAATCCCAAAATGTTATTAACAAATTGGCGAAAAAAACAATTGTTCACCAAACAAGGAGTCAATCTAACTTTTTTTCTGGTGAAAATGATATGTTAATTTATTTGAATGCATACGAATTTTTTCAGATTTTTTTCTTTATTTTAATTTTAATTTTTGTTTTTTCAAAAATGTGCACGAAATACCGAATTTTGGATATGTGTTTGACATAAAACCATCTACTACACACAAGATTTTTTTGCAAAACGCGAATCCAGAATTTGTTATATTCTGCGCATTTTTCAAAAAAAAAAAAAATCGAAATCAAAATAAAGGGAAAAATCTGAAAAAATTCGTATGCATCCAAATAAATCAACATATAATTTTCATTAAAAAAAACTTAGGTTGACTCCTTGTTTGGTAAACAATTGTTTTTTTTTTTCACCAATTGTTAGTAACATTTTGGGATCATTATTATGCGAAATCCATCTTTTCAGCATGTTTTATATGCATTATTTTTTTCCGATTTTTATCCCTAAGGGAAGTGATCGAAATCGTCTCTAAAACTCACTTATGGCAGGACTGTACATACATTCATAAATTATTTACTTACGTGGTCATCGCTAGAACCATATCGTAATGTTCTAACGGAAATCGGTCTTGTTCTTTTCCGAAATACGTCGATATTTCGTGTGTTCGAGCAGCGTTTCCTTTGATCTTTATCGATGTATCTTCAGCAATGTAGGGAGTTGCCGCATCGTCCTAACATAATCGGGGGAGGAACAAAATAATTAGACCTCGAGGTAAAAAATCCATCACTCAATTCCTACTCACCGCCGATACAATTATTCCAGCGATGTTCAGGTGAATTTTTGGGTTATCCAGCATAGAGTAAACCATGTCAACGCCGTTCCAGAAAGCAAGCATGAATCTCAAGGCTTGGGTGATGGTTTGATTCCTGGTTTCATTAATTTGAAAATCAATTATGGGTCTCATGGACATGACCTTGCTATTTTTGTATAAGTACACGAGCCAAAAAAACACTGCAAATATTCAATTATTCTTTTATAACAATACTTACTTTGAAGTTAAATTTTTTATCTCAAATCGAATTTAACTTCTAAAATGAAAAAATTAACACGACTTTTCAGTGAATTTACATTTCCAGTCTCAAGCCTGAAGTTAAAAACGAATATAAGACCCAACCTATAAGGACTAGTCATTTGACCCTTCAGTAAGTTTTGGAATGAATAGAGTATCTTATAAGAATACTTTGTTTAAAGTTAAAATTGCAGTCGCAAGCCTGAATTGAAGTAAGCAGCTTAGTTCGAACTGGGGATTGAGAATTGTTTCCTTAAGGGGATCCTAATCAGTCACCTAAAAATAGCTATAAGAATGAAAATTCTGTAAATGATACACTGCTTTCAAAAAATCTCAAAATGAAATCTCATTAAATACATAGCAATTATTATAATTCTGCAATTTTGTAAACTTTTCACTTATCGTAAATTTCAGATAAAACCATTGAATAAATTTTAGTGTTCGATGTTTTATCTGCCGAAGAGTTCGTTCTCGATTGAATATAGGAATTTTGATTTCAAGTCTTTATGACAACGCTATGATTTTAAATTTGTAAATAATTTTTAAAAAATTAAGAAAACACTTAACAATTGGTGACAAAGAATCTAATTTTCACTGCATCCAGAATCGCTATATTCAACCCAGAATGCACGCTTCGACCGTTAAAATAAGACTACCAACACTAAAATTGGTTTACCGGTTTAATCTGAAAGCTTCGACAAGTGAAACATTTTATATTTCACTTCACACTTTTCTTGTGTATTGCACGATTTAAAAAAATTGCAGAATTATGTTTTTGATGAACTTAATGAGGTGTAAGTGCAACATTTTTTGAAGGACCACTTTGAACACTTAACATTTTTCTTCTTATGACTTGTCTCACGTGATTTAGTCCCCTTAAGTGAGTTTTCAAATACAGAATGTGTTTTATAAAAATAAAGAAGATGCTTAAATTGGTCGTAAGCTGTTTCGGGCTCGCTTTTACATGTTTTCTGAATAAGTGGTACCTTATAGCATTGTGATCGAGAACAAGCAATATTTCGGGATACACAGCTTCCGGTTGGATTCGTCTACGTTCCCTGGAATGACTTTCACGTTCGTCTACGTGCTCGTACACTATATCATATTTAAGTAATTAATAAATAAGATTATTTGTACAATAAATTAACTGATTAAAAACTGTTGATTTTTATGGAAAAAAATGTTAATAGAGAAATAATCCAATTCGGATACTCATTGCGATGACCGCTGACTGGATAATTTGTTAAACTCACCACTACGCTTAGCATTTTTAGCTGAAGGCGGTGATTTAAAGAGTACGTAATAGCCAGTGACTTCATCTGCATCCGGTTCAATGGATCTTTTGTGAAGCATTGGCGTCTCGATAAAATGATTGTCTCCAACTTTTAGAACCTGGTCCATCAATCGTTTGGGCAAGGATTTTATCGCATAGTCTGATGTAACAATACCTTCCTGAGGATTGTTTAAAATAAGCAAGCATTCGATTGAAACAAAAACAATAATATGTAAAATTCTTTGAGGGACAAAACGCTTTTCGATAAAAAATATTTACAATGATAGCCTCGTCGTCAGGATCGGCGTAAACTACTATGGCTGCTTCGTTCTCCACATCCTGATACATTTTAAACTCTCCGACTTCCTCCATTGCCTGCGAAAATTATTAATATTAACTAATAGTCAAATTGTATAAGGGGCATTACATACCGTTTCGACCTGCGTCCGATCCTTGACCTCTCGGATTTGGTCGAAAATTTTTATATGCTTGGACCAACTACAAAGAGTACTGGAAAAAAATTTCAGATTCTTTTATTCCGATTTTTTTACTGCGATTTCAAAGCTAATATATTTTAGCCAAAATTTACAAATCTGAATTTTTTTTCAAAAATTCTGCATGAAATAACAAAATTATTTCTGCATGAAATAAAAAACTATTTGAAAATTTAGAAACGAAATAGGAAAAGTTATCAAATCTTTTTAAAATATTGCTTTCTCCTGGAAGTTTTTTTGTTTTCGTGAAAAAAAATGCGATTCATCGAAAATATGTTCAGAATGTTACGTTAAAAAAGCATATCTGGAAAAAATATCCGGTGCATGTATATGTGCAAATGTGGGCGTGTGTGTCTATGGGTGTGTATTTCGTGAAAGCCAGTGAACACGTAAACGGTCTCAAATTTTCAGCAATCTAGCTGAAATTTGGGACACATGTCGAATGATCACTAAAGTAGATTATTGCTATTGAAATCGGTCTCAATCGATTAACAGGAAAATAAGCTATCAAGAGTTAAACTTTTTCCCTTTAAAATCGAAAAAGTTTAATAAAAAAATCTTGATATCTTATTTTCCTGTTATAGATAGAATTGCTTCGGCGATTGGCAGCTCTCCTTTCCTTCGCCGAAGCAATTCTGTCCATTCCTAACTAACGGCTAAAGCTACACCAAACTAATATTTTCCTGTTAATCGATTGAGGCCGATTTCAATAGCAATCTTCTTTAGTGATCATTCGACATGTGTCCCAAATTTCAGCTAGATTGCTGAAAATTTGAGACCGTTTTCGTGTTCACGGCTTTTCACGAAATACATATTTTAGGGAAAGCAATATTTTAGAAAAATTTGATAACTTTTTCTCGTTCGTTTCTAAATTTTTGAATAATTTTTTATAGGAAAAAAATAGAAGCGAAACCCAGCCTACTTTGGTTTTAGGCTAAAAAATTTTGTTATTTCATGCAGAATTTTTGAGAATTTTTTCAGATTTTTAAATTTGGACTAAAATATGTTAGCTTTGAAAAATCGCGAAAAAAGAAATTAAAGTAACAAAAATCTGAACAAAATTTCCAGTACTTGTTGAAGTTGATCCAATCATATAAAAAAAATTCGACCAAATCTGAGAGGTCAAGAGTCCGACCCAGGTCGAAACGGTATGTAATATGAATATTTAAAATATATATGCCAACGCACTTTTGGGAGTGGATCGTAACGAATTTTATTGTACGCCTCCTCATCAGTTGCCGCCGAGTATACAGGTGTGTATTTCGTCGCCAGGTATCCAGCGGTAGGTGTGAAATTTAAATTAATTTCCTTATCTTCAATCTCAACTTTTAAGTGTATTTCGTCGTCGGCTTGACGTCTTCTTCTCGCTCCTGGTAATATCATGGATAGCACTTGGTATTCCGGAACTGAAATCCAAATATATATAGCTGCTGTACACTGAGAGAACGGCATATCGTTGATTAAACCATGTCACATGATAAAACGAATATTCACTGTAAACAAATTTTTATTGAAAATTAATATACCGGTTAGGGTGGTCGTTAATTTTGATGTTGAGTGATTTTGTCTTAGACACCCCTTCATTTTCTTTTGAATAAATTCAAAAAAATCTGGTTAAAATTTGAGAGCTCTATCTCAACGGGAAAACGTGCCTGTGAGCACAAACACTTTCCCATTTAAATAATATAGGAGTTTCGGCACAATTACTTTGAATTTTTTTTCCGAGCCCCACAAAAGCGGGAAAAATCCAAATACTGCACGAATTGTACGTCGAGTAGTTGAACTTTGTACATAAATTTCAATGGGCATTTTATCATTATACTTAACACACTTAAGCTACTAAAGTCATTAAAGCCGGCAAGAGCCTTTTTTACAACTGACTTTGAGCTCGTTTCATTCGGTTACTTAATGTGCAAAATAATTCGAAAAAAAAAGATCACAAATCGATTGAAATAAACCCTACAGATCCGTTTCTCTGGTTGATTCAAATGGGAAAATGTTTGTGCTTTCAGGCAATTTTTCCCGTTGAGATAGACCTCTCAAATTTCAACCAGATTTTTTTGAATTTATTTTGAACAAAATGAAATTAACGACCACCCTAATAATTTCCTTATATTTTCTATAACCATAAAATATAGACGTTCCTCCTGGCAACTATAGTGTATAGTTACATTATCGTCGGGCTAACTACATATTTTTTTAAATGACCAGATTTCTTTCCGAGTGTATTAGTTTGTTTATTGAACAATGTATTATTTTATCATTTTTTTCAACAATTATATATTTAGAAAACAATAGTACCTGAACCGTCATCGGTGCCAAAAGTTTGAGATATTTCTACGGGTGTCATCATCTCGTGCACATTCGAAGGAAAAGCTGTGGTCCAAACGACGTTAACTTTTAACACCGTGAGTATGAAAAATATAATTATTGAAGCCATATTTGATTAAAAAAATATAAGCAACTTTCTGAATTTCTCGTTTTTATTTTTTAATTTCTGATATTAGTCATGGCTTTAGTTTGAACGTTGATAATGAAGTGGTTTTTCGGCAAGTGACTTCGAGAATTTATTAGGTTTTTCCAAGGTTGTTTAATAACGTTGTATTGATAATATCGGTTGACCGATAATAGATACGTTTATTATCCATTAATACTAATTTTATTGCTTCCTGTTTTTATGTAAAAATGCGTAGACCTTAAAGCAATGTCGTGAATGATAACCGTTACCTTTAAAAATAATCTAACGTTGTGAACATCGTTGTGCATAAGGAAGTAGGTCATAATGGCGTTCTTGAGTAGACATTTTAGTCAGGAATATCTTTTGCACGATCTTAAATATTGTTTTTACAATCATTCAGTTGACAACTGTATTGTATAATTTCAAATTTAAATCTACAGACATTGTCGCGTTATATATCGAGAGCGCTCTCGATATATAACTACATGTCATGCCTCTTTCGTTGATTTTCATGAGCAGACGTGCTTCAAATTTCACATGCTATAACTCTGGGTAATATTTTTGCCGGAAGAGCAACAAAATACCCGATAAGCACTCGAACGTGAACAAATATTCATCTACATATTGGGCCAATCGAAGAAAAAGCATTTTTCATAGATTTAAGTTTTTTTTTTGACCCTAGAAGCTTTTATTATAATAAAATTGGATGCTTATGAAAACTAGTGTTGACTCTATTCATTATCAAGTATAGTTATATAAAATATAGTTTTCAATGGTTTCTCAATAATGACATCTTGTAGACCAAGTTTTGTTCTGAAGAAAAAATGAAAAAATGTGTTTGTATCTAAGCCTTAAAATAATAAAGGAAATATTATAATAAATAACTGGATTAAAATAAAATAAAATAAAATTATTGCACAACATAGCATACGAATGTTTTAGGAGAATAATTATTGTTAAGAACATTTGAGAAAATGTTGACCCAAAACTCTGTAAAAATTTCACGAACATTTATTGGCGTTAACATTTATTGACATTTTATTTTATTTGTCGAAAGAAGATACCTGAACACGTGGAAATTGAATTCTTTAAAAATATTTTCTTTCATTTATTCATTTTTATAACAGTTCATAAAAATTCGTAACCAACAAATTTTTCTGTTCTGTTTTTGGCAAATCTAAAGAGAGATTCTGTGGCATGACATCTGATATCGTCAAGACCTTATCATAGCTATCTTTTTCAATTCGGTGAGCACTTTTGAAAGCAAAGAGAAAATTGAACATATGTAAATCGAAAAAAATTTATACCCAATTAGAAATTGTACATTTATGTGATACTAACTTTTCAGGGGTCTCAAGATGAAAAAAAATATATCGTTTTTCGGTAAATTTTGAAAGTCCATCTGCTCAGAAATTGTTTGTTTTTAATAAAATTCCCATTTTTGTCTGGTCGAAAAATAAAAAACTTTAAATGCCCCCAAAACTCATTGTTTCACATTATTTATTAATCGAATTATGTTGTCATCAACTAAATACTTGTCAGTTTCTCTCATCCATTCGGCAGAATTAATTTGTCCACAAAACTCCGAAAAACCATTATTAACTTGACAGAAAAAGTTTCGCCAAACTAAATTTCAAAGGGAATAATTTAAATTGACTGAAAAAATCCTGTAAAATTAATGACGATATTTGGTGAACATTTCTACTTTCAACATTTACAGAAATGAGTCGTAGATTTAAAATGACAAAAATTGAAAAATTCGTGTTGTACCCAAAATATAAATTTCAAGAAAGAACACTTTTACGATGTACTAGTAATGTTACAGCCCGGAAGCGGTTCCCATGTCGGATCGTGATGCAACTATTACTGAAGGCACGTTGTATGTACGAGTAAAATGTAACAAACGATCTTCATGAAATGGTCGAGTCATTTCCTGGTGAATGACGGTCCTCGTGTCGACAGCTTTTCGAAGGGCACAGCGTGATTCCGACAATTACGATAGGTGTCTGTATATATCGTTGTGCTTGTGTGGCGCACTCCGGGAAGTCACAGCAGCCGCCCATCATCATCACCGCGCGGTTCTCGAACAAGGGAAGGGGTGCGCGCCCTGCGAAACGATACTAAAGGGAGAGGCACGACCCTCTTTACCTTGCTCACTGTTTAGCCCCTTGTCGATCTCTCGCTCGCTCTCTAATGCTCTCTCCCTCAGACCCAACAATTAGTCGCTTGCTTATGTTTTTGATTAATGGTTGTCGCTGCTGCATCGGGCGGATATGTATATATATGTATGTCTATATGTATTGTGTGACCGAGATAAACGAACCGGCGAATGAAACCAGAAGAGGTAGAGTGGAGAGACTGCTTCGCAGAAATGTCAGAGTGGAAGTGAGAAGTGCTTCTGTGTATATAGCTATAGTAGCGGCATATTAAAGTATATAACAATTTGTCGGTTTATATTAATGGTTGGATTCTATAATGGTGAAATAATCATTTCAAATTATTCGATGTAATTTTGGGAGTCGCGATAGACTCGGTAATAGTGGTTATAAAAATTGAATTGAATAAAATTAAAATGAATAAATAACAAGCCTGCAAAGTAGGACTTTGCGAATTGGTTCCTTATTATTTTTCGTTTTTTGCTTTCTGCAAAGCTTTCTCTATGAGGAAGTATATTGATCAATTTTGGCTTCCTCATAGAGGAAGCTTTGCAGAAGGCAAAAAATTATGAGGAAGCAATTTGCAAGGTTTTACTTTGCAGGCTTGATTACACTCAGAAGACATTTTTATAAAAATTCAAAGTGACGTAAAATTTTTACCGCTCGACCGATTTGTGTGAAATTGTTACTCTAAAATGGTGTAATAATAGTCCATAAGTGAACTTAATTGAAACCCGATATGTAGTAATTTGCATGAGCAAGCGAATCGAACGAGATTTTTCAAATAATTCAAAATGCCATAAAATTTGAACCACTCGACCGATTGGTGTCAAATTTGTATCGAATATCTTTTTGAATGGTCGTCTAAGTGTGAAAAAAATTTAAGATAAATTTGTGAAAAATTTCGAAAAAAATTTCTTCCGTAAAAGCTTTTTTTTCATTTTATTCACCAAAACCGAAATTTTCTGCCACGTCAACAGTTAATGAGACCAAAATCTTAATTCGAAATCAATAATCGTGAAATCATATCGGCAATTGCAGCCGGATATCTCAGAATTTGCATTAGTTATAGTATTTGCAGACATTTTGGACAAAAAATTCAAATTGTAATAAAATCAGAACGGCTCAACGGATTTTTGCAAAATTTGGTACACATGATGTTGTATGAGTAGTCCATTTATGTACAAAATTTCAGTTCTGTGCCTCGTTAATTGCGAAAGTTATAGCGTGAAAACGATTAAAAAATGGTGTCGAAAAAAAAAATTTCAACTGATTCGCGTCAAATACAATCCCACACGTAGTTTTATGATAACCTACTTGCGTGCCAAATTAGAAGAAAATCCGTAGAAAATTACAACAGTTATCGTGCGTACAAGAAAATCTGCACATACAGACGAACACAGACATTTCGTAAAAACCACTTTTCTCGATGTTTTAGAACATTTTGAGTGTCCTGACATGAAAATCTCGAAAAAAAAAATTTTCACGAAAACAAAGCTTCCTCTATGAGGGAGCAAAAATTGGTTACCATTTATATACTTACTGCGAAATCACGATTGCGATGTTAAATTTATTTTTGGTACAATTATTTTTGATAATTCGCCCCAATTTCATCGTGAACGGGGATCGATTGTTTGAATTTGCTTTAATTTTCATTGCAAAAGTGAATTTATTATATACATCTGTAATAGCACCGAAGGAAAAGAGAAGACATTATATTTGAAAAAGTCTCTATCTAGCTAACTGTTGGGTGAATATTTCGAAAATTTAATAGATTTATTAAAAACTTTATCATTCTTTTGAAATAACATCGGCTTGAAATATAAAGAAATGTTAGAAATCATTTCGTTTATCATCGAACGCTTTTGCAGAAAATTTTGCAGGTATTTATGAGCCTTTTATATGAAGTTCTATTAATTTTTTGCTATTATAACACATTCTCTTTCTCCATTGAAAAAAATAAAATGTTTATACATTTTTTAATCATTCAAAAATAAGGATTAAGAATTTTTTAATGTTATCGTGCGAGTAACCCGTACTTAAAGACGATAAAGAAATTTTTGTAAACTATTTTTTTCTCAGGACGAAAACATGTTATTATTTTCTGTCGAAATACGTGACTGAAAATTCGTGTGATTCAATTAATGTAAACTGACTTATATATACAATAATTCCCACGTTTTTATTCCTGCAGCTCAAGATAAAATAAAAATAAAACAATATTCAACATTTCTATAGATTAGTTCGTCTCATCAGTCAACAAAAAGAAAAAAATCTCCCAGTTCTTCAAATGAGAACGCATTCAAATATTGCCACCACAATCAAACATGGGAACATAAAAAAGGTTGTACCGAAATCAAAGTTGGGATCCGTCGTGTATATTGCATCAATTGCGAGCAAATATGAGCACAAATATGCATACACTTTTTTTCATTGTTGATGCGTATTCATATATGCATATGTACGTAGTATGCCTAAGCGTTAGGCGAACACGTGTATCATATTTTGAATGCATAATGAAATGCATATGGGGATCTCCCATTCAAACGGGACTCAAAAAACTCCAAATCAAACATACCACATACAGTATTATTATAATGTATTTGGTGAGGGGATATTTACTTTTTTTTCGTTCTGAGGTCAAAGGATCAGTAGGACCAATGGTGGACCATTTGTATAACGACTGATACAAATGGTTCACCATTACATGGTACATGTGCGACTGATACATGATCTCTAATGATGAGCTTGTAAGTAGCTGAAAATACCCAGCGATCTTAAAATCGTTCCCTTGGTAATAAAAATCAGGGACATTCAGTGACCCAATAAATATTGTTCCAAAATACTCTTCGAACCGTATAATAATGAAGGTGCTGGACGTTCAAAAATGTATTAAATTGAGGATGATAAGCTGTAGAAACTTTCATATAAATTATTATCCCTTCGTTTAATATTTATTTACAGTTATGTGAACCGAAAACAACATTTCTGTTGTTTTCTAGATTATTCATAAAATGCAAGTTTGAAAAACTCTAATCGCTGGAAATTATTAGATTACTAGGTTTATGAAGTACTATAATTCTTCGTAACGGAAAAATACGAATGATTCATGATTAGGCGATTAGAAAACTTGTTTTTTCTGAGAGCTAATATTCTGGAGTTGTCCCTTGCTCACTTTAAGAATGAGATCCTCGCTCTCTTATCTAACTAGTTATTTTATAATGGATAATTATTTCAAGGCTGATTACTTGATTAATTAGTTAATTATGAATTGTAATTACTCTTATAGTTAGGTTTTTAGATTATTTATGCTATCGGTATTATATTATCTACCTGTTACAGTCATCGATATTTTCTATAATATGAATACCATGGAATGTCATGGTATTCTGCGATTGGCTTTTTTACCCGTTAGATTGAAATAAATAAATAAATAATTATTGCATAAATTTGAAAATGTCCTATAACGATTGCAGTTATTTGTTGACAAAAATATATTACATATATTTTCATTCAACAAAAGTTCACTACTGTCCCTATTAATAAGTGGATAACCCATCGAATAATTAAACCCATATTTGAAGAAATTCTAGAGAAAAAGTGATTCTATATAAGAACAAAAAAAAATCTTTCACATAGATATTACAGACATAATACTATTATAAATGGTGGTACAGGAGTGGACAGCATTACAACAGCTACTCGATGTATGGAATGACAGTCTCTCGTGTGGCTATCGGTATTATATTATCTACCTGTGACCATCGCGATATTTTGTATAATATAAATACCATGGAATGTCATGGTATTCTGCGATTGGCTTTGTTACCCGTTAGATTAAAATAAATAAATAAATAATTATTTTACAAATTTAAAAATGTCCTATAACGATTGCAATTATTTGTTGACAAAAATATATTAAATACAATTTCATTCAACAAAAGTTCACTACTGTCCCTATTAATAAGTGGATAACCCATCGAATAATTAAACCCATATTTACGGAAATTCTAGAGAAAAAGTGATTCAATATAAGAACCAAAAAAAAATCTTTCACATAAATATTACAGACATAATGCTATTATAAATGGTGGTACAGGAGTGGACAGCATTACAACAGCTACTCGATGTATGGAATGACAGACTCTCGTGTGGTTTACGCAAGCATATATGTTTAGATCATTCGAAACCTCTGAGGTTCTTTTGGTCTGTTTGGCCAGATTAGCTTCAGTAAGTGTGGTCTAATCCCGTTAAAATGTTTGCCAACAGGGTAACATATATATAGCCTATATACCTACACATGCGTGGAGCAACGCCGCTTAAGGGAGTGAGCGATGCTCCAGACCACGAAGGGCACTGTCTGCCCTTCCGCCCTTTGCTCTTCTCGTACAACGTGGCTACATACTCACCATGTTAGCTCGTATTTGCACAGCTTGGTCAAACATCGAAGTGTGCCTTTTAGTAACCCTGGCCTAAAAGAGAGAAAGAGAGACAGAGAATAAATGCTTAAGGGCAAAAATGCGGTTAAACGCAACGCGGGGGATTATACTTAGTGCGGGTCCGCGCGCACGATGAATCCCACATAGCGCTGGGCTGGAGAGGAGGGGAATTTATGAGCGGGAAAAAAAAACGGTCGGGAAAAAAAGTTTTATATGCAGTTACGGAGGTGTATCGAATTCTCACTAAAAGACTAAACGGTGGTCTTCAGCATCAGCGAGAACCCTCTTTCACTTGGGTATTCGATAATCCGGAGACTGTGCACATAAACAAGAAGCCTGCTGCAAGAAAATAGGATTTATGTGACTAAAACCTTGTCTGTTTGGAAAGTTTGAAATTAAAATAAAATAATACACCACATTTATTTAAGAATAAGTATTAATACACTGAATTTTGAATTATGCATCACTTAGACAAGATATCACTTAATATTATTTTTATTGAATTTCAAGGCTGCAACCGGAATTAAATGTAAGGCAAGAAAATACGATTTATGTGACTAAAACCTTGTCTGTTTAGAAAGTTTGAAATTGAAAAAAAATAATACATCATATTTATTGAAGAATAAGTATTAATACACTGAGTTTTGAATTATGCATCACTTAGACAAGAAATCAATTAATATTATTTTGATTGAATTTCAAGGCTGCAACCGGAATTAAATGTAAGGCAGATTCATTTTTATCGGCTATTGGCGACTAATAAATTTAACAGAAATCTCCTTTTTGTTTAAATGTTTGGGACCTGATCAGCGTCCTCTTCAGTTCATATATTTTCTATGAACTGAAGATGACCCTGATCAGGGCCGAAACGTTTTAAGAAAAAAAGATTGCTTTTTAATTTATTGGTCGCCAGTGGCCGATGAAAATGAACCTGCCTAATATTATTTTAATTCGGCTTGTGACATTTAAAGGTTCTTCAATAGTTACTTAAGGTATTTAAGAAAATGTACATACAATCATTACGGAATTTTCTTACGAATTAATTCTCGGAATCGGACGAATAAAAATTAATGGCACAACCCAGAAAGGTAACAAGGTTAGGCACGATGTCAGAATGCTGAAAATAGATTTTTTTCATTTTAAAATTTTTGTTTAAAAAAATGACGAACTGACAATTTTGACAATTACATTTGAAATAGGGTTACCCTCTACGTAAGGAATCCCAACGTAAGGGATTTATAAGGGAAAACGATGATGTCGATTAAGGAGGAGGACTTTTATTTTTTTTTTTAAATGTTAAAAAAGACCAATCAGGATATGTAATAAATACGACTTCACAGATCTTAATTAATCTCATATGAAGTTGGATTAGAGGGAAGGTGAATGTGTGCGGGGAAAAAAAATGCCGGGAAAAGAGTATTATACGCAGTTACGAAGGTGTATCGAATTCTCTTTCAAAGGCTGAAAGGTGGTCTCCAGCATCATCCCGAGCCCTCTTTTTTTTAGCATTCACTAAGCCGAAGTCTGTGCACATGAACTAGAAGCCCGCTGCAAGAAACTGCCTCTATTTGTCCTACTAAATTCTCATCTGTCTAGGAGGTTTAAAGTTTGTTGCCTTGAATTATTATTGAAAACTGCACTTAAAGACAAGGAGATTGGTTGATTTAATTATATTATTGCAGCCACGGAATCGTTGAATTATTCTATTCAAAAGTTTCGTAGCAATCAGAAGATAGTGTTGCTACTTCATAGTACTTTTTGTTAATATTTTTTACATTTTCTCTTGAAGATATTTAAGCTACTCATAAAAAGCAAAGGTGAGATAACTTCCGTATTCTTTTAGAACCGTTTAAATGTAAATATGAGTGTATAGCAAGTATAAGTCCTTAAAACAATAGTTTTTAAAAACATAAATTCATAATTATAAAAATCAAATATTATATATATTTCCTCATTTCCTCGAATAATAATAATAATAACAATATTTTTTCCCAAGAACTGTTCATCCAATCTCGTCTGTAATTCAATATGTCATTTGCCCTGATTAGAGCAATGCGTCATAATAAAATTCTTGAAAAATCTTGTATGAACTAAGTCGTTGTCATTCACAATTGAGAATAGTTATTTTGATCGGGGGCTGTGCAATTACGCGTCTTTTTGTCGTGGGAAACTATTGCTTCAGTGATTTAATTAATTAATGTAGCCAGAAAATCTTTGGATTTTTGTCTTTAGAAGTTTAGCAATCAGAAGATAGTACTTCTACTTCATAGTACTTTTTGTTGTTATTTTTAGATTTGTTCCTCGAAAATATTTGAGCTGTTCACATAAAGCAGTGGTGAGATGACCATTTTTATTTTTTTGCGAGTTTTCAATTGCAAATATAAGTGTATAGCAAGTATAAGTACTTGAGAAAGAATTTCAAAACGATTGAAATCATAATATCAATGACAATAATAGCAATATTTTTTCCCCAAAACTGTTTATCCAATCCCATCCATAATTCGACGTGTCATTTGCCCCGATTAGGGCAATGCGTCATAATAAAATTCTCGAAAAATCTCATACGTACTACGTCGTTGTCATTCACAGTTGGAAATAGTCATTCTCATCGAGGGCTGCGTGATTACGCGCCTTTACGTCGTGGGAAACCATTATTCTAGTGATTTAATTAATTAATGTAGCCAGAAAATCTTTGGATTTTTGTCTTTAGAAGTTTAGCAATCAGAAGATAGTACTTCTACTTCTTAGTTCTTTTAGTTGTTATTTTTAGATTTGTTCCTCGAAAATATTTAAGCTGTTCACATAAAGCAAATGTGAGATGACTATTTTTATTCGTTTGCGAGTTTTTAATTGCAAAAATAAGTGTATAGCAAGTATAAGTACTTAAAAAAAAATATCAAATCGATTGAAATCATAATATCAATGACAATAATAACAATATTTTTTCCCCAAAACTGTTTATTCAATCCCATCCATAATTCGACGTGTCATTTGCCCCGATTAGGGCAATGCGTCATAATAAAATTCTCGAAAAATCTCATACGTACTATGTCGTTGTCATTCACAGTTGAGAATAGTCATTCTCATCGAGGGCTGCGTGATTACGCGCCTTTGCGTCGTGAGATATCATTGTTGCCAGGCGGTACTTCGATGATGAGTGATGAGCTATCGTTGCTCGCCCTCTCCCGAGCGCACACGCAACCCAAGCAATATATACGTGTCCAACAATGCTCCTCGACTCCTATCGATGACAGCCGTGAGCTTTCGATCTTTCATTGAAAAGTTTTTCCCGAAAATGGTGGCGTTGGCACACGCGTCTGTTGTGCGAGCAAAAGAGAAGGCAAAATGGGGAAAAAGAATAAGAAAAAAGAAAAAAGAAAAAAAAAGTGCCAAGTGGGCGGCATAATTCAGCCGTTTTGGTGAAACGGGGAAACGGCCGTCGAGCCATCGAGGATATATCGAAGCCGTCAACGCGCTGCCGACCTCTGCCTCGGGTTTTACTTTTTTTCTTTCCCGTCCTGCGACAGGGGTCCAATTTTTTTTTTCCTGAAATGGGGTAAAAACGATCGGGCTACCGCATTGTCGAAGCGGACTGCGATCACTCCCATTATTATGTAGTCGTCGTGTATATATAGCGTTTTACACGAAAAACGCTTATGAGTGCAACTGGCGTGTGTTATAATATGCCCTAATATCGGAATCGGCTGTATATAATATTCTTTGTAACGCGACTGAGTAATGATCGGACTAGTAACCTCCTGCGGTACACACTAAAATCGATTGATTTATCGAATTTTTTTTTCTCGAGCTGTTCATAATCGCCGCACTGCAGTTTTGCAACCCTTCGCGATAATATACTTTTTTTTTTACCAACTCATACCCCCTTTCTGCCCTCACTCAACGTCAAATGCAACGATTAAATTGACGATAAAATGATTAATTTCGCGGGGAAAAAAAAAACAATGCATGAGGTGAGCTGCGAAATGTTCGGATATTGAAAATATAAACGTGATATGAAATTATAATCAATGTTGTGCCGATAACATAAAAAAATAACGTGATTGTTGAGAATAATAACTTGATGCAGGGGAAGGTTGGCTATAAATAAACAGAATAATAATGAGGGTAGAACGGATATTACGAAACTTATCAATTTTTTGACAATTTAGAACTTCCATGAAAAAAATATAAAGAAGCGATAAAAAAAAAGGATTCTTGGTAATTTTTAGTTAAAATGTTTTTTTTATCAACAAAATATTGTACGTTTTGTATTCAGCCTGAAGTTTTTGATTGAATATGCTTTTCAGATGGTACATTCAAAATAGGTGATATAAGTATTTTCAACTTGAGCTAGATTATTTTCGGGTTTACCGATTGTCGCTTTCTGTTTATTTCTTTAGTACAAAAACGTTCGCGGAAATGCCGCACATGTACATGAGGTCATTACGACACGTCAATGTTTGGGATCATGAGATTGTTAAAAATATCTTCCGAAAAAATAGAACGGGTTATGCAACAATGTTTAATTTTTATTGTTTCATCTCAAAGGAATTCTCAAAAATTCACTATAATTAATGCATTAGGTATAATTCCCCACGCAGTGTTGCAAATCTAGATGAATTCTAAATACAACAAGCATAAATGAAAGTAACTCTGCCATTTTTTCAACGTTATAGGGCTTGAAATAAAACTTTCCATTTTGATCAAGAACGTTAAAAAAAAAGTAATGTCACGATTTTTTTCAAAAAATTTTAGGCGAACACTTAAAAACGATTCTTTTCAATTTTTATACCCTTATCTTTTAGTCTTGAGGGCGTCATAAAATTTCATCCATATTCACATCCACCGCACAAATTCCACTGATGGCCTTAAGCTTGCTAAAGAACCTCAGCAAAAAAAAAAATAATCGCTTCTTTGCTTAAGACACTATAGGCAGAAGATTCGAAACAATATAGAATTTCACGGTTCGACGCGTTTCTATGCCCTTAGGTGGGTTATCGAGCCATATATAACATGCTTGTAGTCGAGTGTTAACCAAGGCCTTAAAGCTTCGAGCCTCGAGGACCCGGCGCGTCTCTCGGTGCTTCCGTCTCACCCTTTCATCCCCATACATAAAAGGGTTAGGTCGTCGTCGAAGGTTGCACACACACATACCTATCTAAATGTCGCTATATACATGAGTTACCTACAAAATAGTACATATCCTGTGTACACATAGTGATAATCTGTAGACGAAGAAAAAGTGGGGTGGTATCGTGGGTTGGAGGTGTGGGGGATGGCCCCCCCCACAAGAGCTGGGGCACCCCCCCATACCAGGGGTGGGGGAAGCGGAACGAGGAAAGGTAGATGGAAAGTTCCTATAGCAGAGAGTAAGAGAAAATCGACGCGAGCAAAGTGGATAAGGCTGAGGGGAATACAGAGGGCAAGCGAAGAACCGAGAGGCGAGTGAGCGTGGAGTGCAGGGGCTGAAAGGGGGTGAGGGGTGTGTCTCAACGCCTGGCCACGACATCACCAATTAGTCACCGACGCTTAAAAACAGCAGGGCGCCTCTGCACCATCGCCACTCCGCTGAGCGCGTTCGTTCACTCCCCCCCCCCCCCCCCCCCCGTACTTGCCGCTCACCCCACTTTAATACCTTTTGCGCGCGACCAACTCCGGAGCCTATAGAGCGAAAACATTTTATCGTCTGCCTCTCCACACTCCTTAAGTGTAACTAAAGTAGAATAGAAGCCGCTTCGAAAGAAGTAATAAACCAAGTCTAATGTAATAAGAAATTTAGTAGTTAAGACTTTGTAATTTGCCTACCAGTTTTTTTTTTTTTTTCGTTTGTGTATTTTAAGATAGGGTAGGGGGAGGGGGACGGGGTGCAGGGCTTAATTGTTAACTCATAGTCTTGCCAGATTTAATAGCGCTATTATAAGAAAAATAAATCGACCGTTCTGAAAGTCAAATTACTTCTCCGATGACTCTGCAACGCTAGCATCGATATATGTAAAAGGTACATGGGGTAATCCGGAGGGGAGAAACAGGCTTTTTATGCTCCATCGTTTTCTGCTGAGTCTGAGAGCTTTGAATGCACAAGTCGTTGATTTATTTGCTTGGGTAAATCTATTTGCTTTTTTTTTTCTTCTTTCTGCGGTGGAAGAATATCGGACTTTTGTTCTTAACGATTATTTAATACAAAATGTCGAGGACTATTGATGACACAGAATACACTTAAACAATGACATTTATTACAGTTATCTATTTTTGTATATCAAGTATTAAAATATTCGGTCTTTTTTGTTATTAAAGCTAAGGTTTCAGTTTTTTAAATGTAACGAATCATAACATACTACCAAATGGCTATTTACCAATTTATTATAACTTGACACAAAGAATTCTTACGAAAAACAATAAAAAAATGTTTATCATATTAATTTTATTTATTCATTTAGATTATCTGCGTTACATACAATTAAATAATTTTTTTCTCCTATGGTAGAAAATACATAATAATTTGCTGCTGCAAGTTTTTTTTTTGTGAAAAACTGTGCTGAATGATTTTCGAACATACCGAAGAGTGGGAAGATCTTAATCTCGATATTCCAATAAACGTAAATAATAACAATCGTAGAACTGATTTTATTTTGATTCATTATCATTATTGTTTTTTAATCTTTATACTATTCACTACTGGAATGTGATAAAATTGTAATACACTTTTCGTCATGAATAAACTTATCAAGAACGTATATCAGAATTGTATAATATTCGTACAATTAAAGGGGTTGCCATACTAATATTTACAATCCGTGACTTCCAGTTCAGCGTTTGAGTGATTAATTCATTTGCGAATTAAATTTATGTACTCTTTATTCCCTTCGGTTTTTCTGTTAAAAAAACACACAAGTTGTAAGTAAATGTAGCATACGTTCTGCAATTACAGCTATTGGGTCCAAAAGTCATAGATAAGGGTGGTAAAGAAGTGAATACAGTAATTAATTTGCAAATTAAAGTTATGTATTCTTTATTCTCTTCGGTTTGTCGGTTGAGGAAACACACAAGTTGTAAGTAAATATAGCATACGTTCTGCAAGTACAGCTATTGGGTCCGAAAGTCGTAGATAAGGGTCGTCAAGAAGTATGAGGTGAATACAGTAATTCATTTGCGAATTAAAGTTATGTATACTTTATTCTCTTTGGTTTTTCGGTTGAGACAACACAAAAGTTGTAAGTACATATAGCATACGTATCGCAAGTACAGCTATTGGGTCCGAAAGTCGTAGATAAGGGTGGTAAAGAAGTGAATACGGTAATTCATTTGCGAATTAAAGTTATGTATTCTTTATTCTCTTCGGTTTTTCGGATAAGAAAACACACAAGTTGTAAGTACATATAGCATACGTATTGCAAGTATAGCTATTGGGTCCGAAAGTCGTAGATAAGGGTGGTGAAGAAGTAGAGGTGAATACGGTAATTTATTTGCGAATTAAAGTTATGTATTCTTTATTCCCTTCGGTTTTTCTGTTAAAAAAAACACACAAGTTGTAAGTAAATGTAGCACACGTTCTGCAAGTACAGCTATTGGGTTCGAAAGCCGTAGATAAGGGTCGTCAAGAAGTATGAGGTGAATACAGTAATTCATTTGCGAATTAAAGTTATGTATTCTTTATTCTCTCTGGTTTTTCGGTTGAGAAAACACACAAGTTGTAAGTACATATAGCATACGTATTGCAAGTATAGCTATTGGGTCCGAAAGTCGTAGATAAGGGTGGTGAAGAAGTGTTAGGTGAATACAGTAATTCATTTGCGAGTTGAAGTTATGTATTCTTTATTCCCTTCGGTTTTCTGTTAAAAAACACACAAGTTGTAAGTAAATGTAGCATACGTTCTGCAAGTACAGCTATTGGGTCCGAAAGTCGTAGATAAGGGTCGTAAAGAAGTATGAGGTGAATACAGTAATTCATTTGCGAATTAAAGTTATGTATTCTTTATTCTCTTCGGTTTTTCGGTTGAGAAAACACACAAGTTGTAAGTACATATAGCATACGTATTGCAAGTATAGCTATTGGGTCCGAAAGCTGTAGATAAGGGTCGTCAAGAAGTATGAGGTGAATACAGTAATTCATTTGCGAATTAAAGTTATGTATTCTTTATTCTCTTCGGTTTTTCGGTTGAGAAAACACACAAGTTGTAAGTACATATAGCATACGTATTGCAAGTATAGCTATTGGGTCCGAAAGTCGTAGATAAGGGTCGTCAAGAAGTAGAGGTGAATACAGTAATTCATTTGCGAATTAAAGTTATGTATTCTTTATTCTCTTCGGTTTTTCGGTTGAGAAAACACACAAGTTGTAAGTACATATAGCATACGTATTGCAAGTATAGCTATTGGGTCCGAAAGTCGTAGATAAGGGTGGTGAAGAAGTATGAGGTGAATACAGTAGGACGGAAGAGGGGCAAAGAGAGAGAGAGGTACGCGAAGCATCAGGCAGAGCTCTTGTGTGGAGCATAGCAGCTGCTATTGACACCTCGATACCCTGACTCAAATGGAACCAGCCAGTAGCAAAAGCAGCAGCAGCACTAGCATACAGCGCCAGCTCGCACTGAGATTCAGCTCCGATGTTATGCTCCGTGGCTCTAGCTAAATGTACCTATCTATACATACTATACAATATGTTTCCTCGTGTATACACGTACTCCACGATGATGTATAGAGTGCAGAGTTTCAGTGGGATATCCTACCGAGCTTCGCATTCAAAACGATAGTTCTGTATTGGGGTAACCGAGAATTGTGCCGATGGGCTATAAAAGGATATGGATGAAAATCTTCGGCTTGAATAAAATGTTCGGCGCAACGATGAACAGTTTTTTAGTTCTTGCGTCATCGAAAAAATCCTATCACCTAGGAAATGAAAATTGCAGCCCGCATTAGAGTGAAATAAACATTGGTACTTCGATATAGTTAATATTATTCGGTCGTACATACTGGGTATATATGATGTCATATTATTCGTGTGTATTTTATTTATCGTTTCTCATTATTTTATTTTTTATATCATTATTGTCAGTTAAGATTATTGCATATTAAAATTTTGGGGCACGAACTTTTGCTTTTTAATGGTTTCAGCGTTAAAAAAATACTTTTTTTGCGATTTTTTTTCTCAAATATGGATTGAGTAATTTAATTCGAATCTTTTGTACATTATTGAGCACACTCTTGCCAATGTTGTGTAATTTTTTCATGCAGAAATATTGAAGCATATGCCGGTGACAGAGCTTCCCCCAGAACGTCTTGGAAAAAAAACAATTTGCAGTGTTCACTATAACTCGGCCGGAAATTATCTAAAAATGAAAAACCATGAAAATTTAGTCAAATTATAATCCAATCTTCCCCCCAACGATCTCTGATAATTTTTTTTTTCATTTACAAATTTTTAGCGTCCATTTAAAGTGTGAACCGTTATTTTCCACAAAAAATTCCGCCATTTTGTGGGTGGGAAACACCCTTAAAGAAAAAGAAATTTAACTAAACGTTGAAGGGAGGTATTTCATATATAGAAAATGTGTACAAAGTTTGAAATAAATCGGTCAAGTAGTTTTTAAATGGCAGTGAACACGGACTTTGAAAAAGTAGTTTTGAAAAAAACGCGTCTGAAGTTTATGAACTAAAAAAGTGAGAAAATAATTTTTTTGCTGCCATTTGAAAACTACTTGACCGATTCATTTCAAACTTTATACACATTTTCTACATATAAAATACCTCCCCCTAACGTTTAGCTAATTTTTTTTACATTAAGGGTGTTTCCCACCCACAAAATGGCGGAGTTTTTCGTGGAAAATAACAGTTCACACTTTAGATCTTTACGTCCGATTCACTCAATTGAACGATTGAGGTCCGGATATATTTTGTCGCCACAGGCTTGTCCGAAGACTCGCGGCAGGACTCGAACAACGTATATTAGCCGAAAAAAGTATTGTAAAATTGTAACATGTTGTAAAATTAACGTAAAGTTTTTGCGGTCGTTCTTAAACAAATATTTACCCCCTTTAGTGAAAAGATTAGAATAAAAATTAAATGATTTAAAAATTGAATTCAGCATTTATCTCATGCACTTGAATAAATTTTCCAACTTCAAACCAACCCCTAATCGAATTCCATTTGTATTTCCATGATTTTTTAATGATCCCTGCGTCGCTTAAAGTATTCCAGGCGTGAGTCTGATATTAGCATTCTAAATAAGTATTACCTGTTAAATATTATTCAGCCCAGCAGATGTGAGTTCTTCTCCATTATTAACGAGCAATTATACCATTAATTATCCGAGGTATTGTACATTTTGCACTTAGCAGACGCGAGAAAAGGCCTCTTTTGTTATTTCGTTCGAGATATCTTTCCGTCCGATTCACTAAATTGAACGATTAAGGTCCGGATATATTTTGTCGCCACGGGTTTGTCCGAAGACTCGCGACACGACTCGAGCAACATGTATTAGCCGAAGAAAGTATTGTAAAATTGTAACATGTTGTAAAATGAACATAAGGTTTCGCGGTCGTTTTTGAACAAATATTTCAAAAATTGGCAAAAATTTAATTCATCCTTTACCTCATGTACTTGAATAAATTTGACAATTACAAACCAACCCTTAATCGAATTCCATTTGTATTTCCATGATTTTTTAATAATCCCTGCGTCCCTGGAATGTATTCCAGGCGTTAGTCTGATATTAGCATTCTAAATAAGTATTACCTGTTAAATATTATTCAGCCGAGCAGATGTGAGTTCTTCTCCATTATTAACGAGCAATTATACCATTGTACCTTACTTGCTCTCAAAACATTAATTATCCGTGGTATTGTACATTTTGCACTTAGCAGACGCGAGAAAAGGCCTCTTTTGTTATTTCGTTCGAGATATCTTTCCGTTCGATTCACTCAATTGAACGATTAAGGTCCGGATATATTTTGTCGTCACGGGCTTGTCCGAAGACCCGCGGCACGACTCGAGCAACATGTATTAGCCGACGAAAGTATTGTAAAATTGTAACATGTTGTAAAATAAACATAAAGTTTTGCGGTCGTTTCTGAACAAATATTTAAAAAATTGTCAAAAATTTAATTCATCCTTCATCTCATGTACTTGAATAAATTTGACAACTACAAACCAACCCCTAATCGAATTACATTTGTATTTCCATGATTTTTTAATGATCCCTGCGTCGCTTAAAGTATTCCAGGCGTGAGTCTGATATTAGCATTCTAAATAAGTATTACCTGTTAAATATTATTCACCCGAGCAGATGTGAGTTCTTCTCCATTATTAACAAGCAATTATACCATTGTACCTTACTTTCTCTCAAAACATTAATTATCCGTGGTATTGTACATTTTGCACTTAGCAGACGCGAGAAAAGGCCTCTTTTGTTATTTCGTTCGAGATATCTTTCCGTCCGATTCACTCAATTGAACGATTAAGGTCCGGATATATTTTGTCGCCACGGGCTTGACCGAAGACTCGCGGCACGACCCGAGCAACACGTATTAGCCGAAGAAAGTATTGTAAAATTGTAACATGTTGTAAAATGAACATAAAGTTTCGCTGTCGTTTTTGAACAAATATTTCAAAAATTGGCAAAAATTTAATTCATCCTTCATCTCATGTACTTGAATAAATTTGACAACTACAAACCAACCGCTAATCGAATTCCATTTGTATTTCCATGATTTTTTAATAATCCCTGCGTCGCTTAAAGTATTCCAGGCGTGAGTCTGATATTAGCATTCTAAATAAGTATTACCTGTTAAATATTATTCAGCCGAGCAGATGTGAGTTCTTCTCTATTATTAACGAGCAATTATACCATTGTACCTTATTTTCTCTCAAAACATTAATTATCCGTGGTATTGTACATTTTGCACTTAGCAGACGCGAGAAAAGGCCTCTTTTGTTATTTCGTTCGAGATATCTTTCCGTCCGATTCACTCAATTGAACGATTAAGGTCCGGATATATTTTGTCGCCACGGGCTTGTCCGGAGACTCGCCGCACGACTCAAGCAACATATATCAACGGATATAGCCTTGCCATATACCAGCCGAATAAACAGCCCTTGCCGCGTATAATTCGGTAATTAAAAACGAAGAAGGACCTAAGTACGAGAGAGAGAGAAGAGAAAACGAGGCTGTTTAAATCGTCGGACTTTCGCCAGGGGGTTCTACATCTCTTTCTCTTGCTTCCTCGCAATTTGCATAACTCGGTACCTCGTCTCTCCTCTTGCACCCCTTTAGTAGCGATGATTCTGTGAACACAGGTAGCACTTCAACCGTTGGATTGCTATATTTATATAGGGGTGTGCGGGGCAAAGTGGGCCACCTAAGAAAAAAATGACTTTATCACGAAACTCGAAGTGTATTGTTGGTGCTTTTGACCCAGAAACTCGATGTCAATGGTTGATTTTGAGAGTCAGGAAAAATGAAAATTTGCGGGGCGAAGTGGGCCACTTCCCCAAATTCGGAAATGTATGATTTTACCAACCGCGTGCGACTTAACGTCATCACAATTGATTATATTTTAGTGGCAATTATGTTGTTGATTAATTTTCATTTTCCGGAGAAAAAAATATCATCGGGAGCAAAATAGAACAGTCATCTAGAATATTTTCTCCGTTTATTTGTAGGGGAGCATTAGCAAACTGCAAGGCATAATAAAAAAATCGCTTTATCGCGATACCCAAAGTGTATTGTTACTGCTTTTCACCCGAGAAATCGATTCCAATGATAGACTTCGAAAATCGACAAAAAAAAATTTGTGTGGGGCAAAGTGGGCCACTTCCTCAAATTCGGAAATGTATGATGTAATGTAATCAAGAGACGCGGAAGCGTCGCGACGCCAAGTATTAAAAAGAACAAACATTTTAAAAATTGATGTAATTATACGTGCGATTTTTGTAAATAGGAAAGATATTATAGTACCCACTTACAATTTCAAATTGCTTCGAAAATGAAAATTTTTCAAAAGTTGCTTTTATAAATGTGAATTTCAAATGTTAGGTAAGATTCGTTACAGTTAATATCTTTTGAAGTTTCTCTTTCGTTCCCTCATTAAGTTGAGTTGTAGAAGCGTATTTTTTAAAAAATATGGGAGTGGCCCCCTTTTCCCCTGTTTTCAATATTTTTATTTTTAGATTTTATCGATTTAAACACTCAAAAGAGATTTAAAAACGTCGTCTATTGGATAATTCGACTGAATTGTATTGTAAAAACGCGTTTTTAATTAAAATTCGGGAGTAGCCCACTTTGCCCTGCCGGCCCACTTTGCCCCGCACTCCCCTATATTAGACATAATATGCGAGCCAACGAAATAGAGACAAGATGGCTAATGTCGTGGAAGTTTTCGCACAACTTTTCCACTACTGAACTACTTTAGTACGATACAGTATCTACGAGGAACAAATAAAATCGCTTCCAGTATAATCGTTCGTATATTTGGATTGTTGTAATTGAAGTGTATTGAATAAAATTGTTTTTTTTTCATCTTGACAAAAAACAAAGTGCAGCTTTTTGTCAAAATGGTTACGACTTTGAAAATGATAAAGTAGCAATTTAAAATAAATATGCCACTTCTGGAAGTCTATGAAATTGTCTGAAAATCTTATCTCACTCTGTACAACCTAATTGGAGGTCTAAACATAATAATTTCAGTCTACAGTACCCAGTAAACCAAAATATTGGTTTCGTTGCTGCTCTATTACAATTTGTGGGAAATTGTAATAGAGCAGTAACGAAACCGATTTTTTTTTCCAATTATTTACATAATTGGAGTAGTCTTCGCTTACTCCAATTGAGTTATATTTCGGAGGTTTTGATGAGTGCCAAAGGAAATTAGAAACCTTCGTTAACCTGCATGGCCGCTATATTTCGGTATTGACGCAGGTCTAACTCGAGTTTTCATGTGTTTCCATTACTGTGAAACTCTAATGTACGTTTTATTCTACTTGACTTTGGCGGAGTATGTATATATTGAATGGATCTTAACATCTATTCAATCTAATATACGTTGTTTGAAAATCATTTAGTCAAATTTATTCATTTATTGACAGTTCCACCTGTCTGCAGGCATTACGTCTATTACAGGGTCGGCCCGGGTCAGTAGCCAGTTCCTTCCAAGGGCCTGGTCCGGATCAGTAACCAGGCCCTCATGCGACCGCATCCAACCTCGCCCTATATATCGCATTCGCCATAGCATACCTGCTAAGGACATAGGGAAAAATTGCGGAAAAATCTATGCCGTTATAACCGGTCTTGAGTTCGTCTTACGGCACCGCAGCTACATCACGATTTTCGTCGAGAATGTTAACACAAACTACAACTGTATACATGTGACCCCCACAGTTACCTGTGTGAGTGCCTCACGTATACATCTGGAGCTTCATTCCGTCGGTGTCTTTGATTTTCGACGATTTCGGCGGCACCATTCATCGAAGCGGCGACCTACCGATGCTCCAGTCTAGCCACTAGACTGGACCACTAGATCACCCCACCGGTCATTTACTCAAAATTCAATGAGTCAGAACGTACAATTAAAGAAATCGATTCAAGATATTCTCTATTCGAGCAGCGTCAACAATTGGTCCTCACTCGCAAATTCATGACATTTCATCAAATTCCCTTACCCACGTCTTTCGTTTGATCATCCTCGAATTCCTGCGCTGTCTTACCCCAAAAAAAAAAAAAGAAAAGTAGAAGCCCAGTGACTTTTTTCCTCCATGCTTAAATGTTCGCAGAACTACGCAATGAATCATTCCTGCAAAAGCAACTGGCTCTGAAACGCCGAGTGGAAAAGCAAGCGAATAGGCAAGCAAGAGCCACTTACAAGCCTCGTTGATGTAATGGCCCTGCGGCGTATTCTCTTCAATGGGTGCGTAAGCGGCCGTACTTACATGCATCTAATACCTCTCTTGGGATTTCTACACTATACTGCGGTTTTATATACGGTTCTATACACATATATATATATATATATATATATATACAGATACACATACACATATATATCTACACGGCGAATATACGGGGTGTGCGCGGAAGGGGCGGTTGACGGCACGCGACCCAACCATACAGTGTGTCCCTCGTTGGTGGCTGATGTGTGCTGCCAGTGACACGACCGACGAGTGTTTCTGATTGCCAACGACGACGACGACGACGACGACGCCGAGGACGAGGACGTGGACGACGTCGAGCGACACACGTATAGCATACTATACGATCCATTACCTACCTAAGCGAAGACAGATAGCAGAAACGAGCCGAAACGCCGTTTAGCTTCCCATGACTTATGGTGTCCTGCTGCTCCTGTGTGATGCTGCGGAAACCGTCCCCTCATACGTGTGACGGTACAGCTCTTATAGTTGGAGTCTATGAGGGTTTATCGGCCTACGATTGTGGGCCAACGATTTTTCGCTTCACCAAATAATAGAGTGACTTGAATTTCTTTATCTTGTAAGAATGAATACTATTTTTAGGTGGAAGATTGTTTCGGTGTTACGCAGAACTGAGAGTTTATTTTGGGAAAAATGAGGTGGTCATTTTTTTTGCGAGGAGGAAATTTTGGCTCCGTCGAAAATGGTCTTAGAAAAATGATGGGCTTGAAATTTGGAAAATTTAGAGAAGGCCTTATAATTATTATTAGGAAGTTAGTTCACTAAAAGCCATTGTATTATACGAAATCACTTTTAAGTATGTTGATCATTGTGTAATTACGTGCAATGCCTTAATTTTCGTAAAATACAAATTAAATTAGAATACCTCTTGTGATATCATTCATCAATCCACGTAATCTCAGCGCCAATGATAAAAAAAAAATTAATTATAAATTTGGAACTGGAGATCGTCGTACCTGTCCAGGATTCCATTGCTCTGTATTACTTCCATCGTCAACTTCATTGAAAAAGATTCCGATTATTTTTTCTTTCACATGGACGAAATTTTGCTATAGTGTAATATAGTTGTTAACAAATAATGACGTTCAAAACCAAAGAATATTCAGAGCAGTTCTGACAATAATTAATCCATTCTACAATATTCTACATTAATCCATTTTTAGGTATGTCTCCCAAAAAAAAGGCCTTTATTATTCGTTAAACACCATTTGTATGCTTCAAGAAAGCTATTCCTTTATTATAAGCCCATTGAGTAAATGTTTATCCACCGGCAATGATGTTCCTTTTCGAATTCCAATGCAATATTCAATTAAAATCAAAGACAAGTCTTTTCTCTCGGCATACAAATCATTCGATTGGTCCAGGATTGCATTAGTTTGTACTTTGAGTCTAATCTGGAAAGATCCCTGGTCAGTAATCTCCTGGTCTTGTGCCTCGAATCGGTTGAGATTTAGCGATCTTCCCAGACTTTTCGGATAACAACTCTAAGCTGTTTGTTGTTCTGAAAATTTATCTCGGTTCTCGTTAGCCGCAGTCCACGTTATCGTCCGTTTTAAGAGTGAGAGAGAGACCCGAGTTAAAATTTAAGCCCTTCGAACACCCTTCGTTGAATGAAAATGGGTAAATACACTGAGAGAAAAATGTGGTAATTTAAAAAATAATATAGTTGGACTGACGATAATTTAACCATTAACTATAATTCCCAGGAGGATCGTCTATATTTTATGGTTATGGCAAATATAAGAAAATAGTTGGATCAACCACTAATATAATTCCCAGGAGGAACGTCTATATTTTATGGTTATAGCAAATATAATTATAGTAGCAATCATCAAAATGATAATAGTTTCAAAAACTATTCTAATAGTTTCAAATATGCCGTTTTGTTGCATATACGATTTCAACGTTCGTTTCCAATAACCTCACAAGTATCGTTTATTGAACCATATTATCATCGCTTCAACCATAAAACATTGCGAGCCTTACTATATTAGTTTTACCATGTGAAATCGTTGAATAAACGATATGCTTTTCTCTCAGTGTAATGCCACTTTTGGAAGTCTATGCAAGAGTCTAAAAACCTCATCTCACTCTCTACAATTTAATTTAAGGTTTAATCAAAATAGTTTCACTTCACAGGAGCCTTGGTTTACTCCAATTGGGTAATATCTGCCATTTTCGGAGGTTGTGAGCAGTGTCAAAGGAATGGAGGAACCTTCGTGTACCCTGCGTATACACTACATTTAGGTTTTGACAAAGGTCTAAATTTTAACTCGGGGAAAGAGAAAGAGTAAGAGCCAGGTGAAAAATGGTCAGCAAGGTGTGCACTTTGCGGTATACATAAATATATATGAACGCAATGGTGTCTTCACCAAGAGCTTTGCTCGAATCCACCTCTGTTGTTACCTCAGCTCTGAGTTGTTCGTGGTAGGCAATAGTAATGGAGGATTCGGTCGGAGGAATGGTAAAATACTCTGGGATTTTTTTCTAATGGTACCTGCACATAGCTTGAATAAACGAACCGCCCACTCGTCGACAAACGCTGCGTCCATCCAGAGAACGAATGCAAAAACCAATGAAGAAAAATCCACGAGTTCCTGTACTGCACATTTCCCTCCCTCTTTCTCTCTCTTTCATTCTCTCCCGTGTTTGTAAATATGTAGCTGTAACCCAGGTCGTTGCCAACAGCCAATCAGCAAACGTACAAATAGGTAAATTGCCCGTCGGTATAGCATTGAAATACCAGAGCAACCCCCTCGAGGGCTTCGTGCTTGATCGTTGGTTGTCTGTGGCTCCAATTCTGACTCCAAAGCATTCTCTCGAGCGCCTACGATGCTGTTATAGGCAACTGCAATTAGATCGGCGTGTAACGAAGCGCAGCATTGGCGATGCAACCGCTCCTGGGTCCACTATATGCAGAGTATATTGAGTACTGAAAAAAGTAAAATACAAAAAACATGTTGAATAGACCCAGAATTGAGCCCGGAGTGAATAGCACGTTGTACATAGATAGTTTGGCTCGGGGCCCTGCTCTCAACCGCAGACTGATCGTGATCGTGATTGACGCGCAAGGTAAACGTGTTGTTTTCCTTTTTTTGTTTGTTTGCACAACAGTTTATATGGAATAGGAAGGGAAATGGATTTTTACAGCAAAGCAAATAACGAACGACATCGAATATCGTTGTGTTACATGTGGATTTGGAACGGCGAAAAATAATTATCGACTCGTCATCGCCAGAAACTGCGCAACTTGTTTTCTATCTGCACTCAGTGGGCACGAGGATATTACAAAATTGATTACAACATTGAAATTGCATCTCACGCACGCACGACTTTCAATAGAGCTGAGGTAAAAGAATCGCTACGTACGCCGATGGCTCCTGCACAAAGGGCTTTTGAAAATTTATATCACATTCATTTCACTGGTTTGGGAGATAAGACGGAATCGGAATTTTATTTTTTGCGGTATCGACGGAAAAATTCATTTTTATATTTCGTCTGTACTGTGTTTTGTTTCTTTGGGAATTTTGCGCTGGCGCTAATATGGAAGAATTTATGACAAAAATAGGTGAACAACTTTTTTTTTTAGGTTTTTTTACGGAGAATATTGGTTTGTCGATTATATAAACTGCAAATTTGTATCCAATGGGCCAAATTACGGAAATATGGAGTCTTACTAAAATATTTTGAATAACTTCATTTTTGACATTTTTGGGAAATTTTGGATTTTACTGAAATTATTATAGTTACGAATAAAAAGCGTAATAACTTCTCGCAGCATTTGTTTCCGTTCTAATAAATCAAGTGTCAAGTGCTAGTTAGCAAATTGGGATACTCCGATTATTGGATTATTAACAGATTTTTTTGGTTGGATCGACGAAGAATTAAATTTTTTGTTTCGGTCGTTTGTTTTTTACCATTCAGTGGCCAAATGGTTTTGCGGTTTTAGGTTAAAAACACAAAAAAAAAATTTATTTCGCTTTACCACAAGAAATTTTTATTTTGCTTTACCACAAAAAATCTTGATATTGCTTTACCTTAAAAAAATCTTGATATCGCTTTACCTTGAAAAATCTTTATTTTGATTACACTTTCGAAGGTTATTCAGGTTTTCCTCTCGACTTTTCGAATTATCGACCGAAAATCCAGCGGTTTCATAATCAGAACTTGATCCTGCTCGAAAATTGTCTGCTTAAGAATAAATTTTCTTCCTCTTGACCATAGCGCCCGTCTTTATTGTAACTATTGTCGGCCACAATTCACATTGCCAGCACGTATTATACTTATTCTTTAGATGTGCTTCTGACCAGAATTTCTTACATTTTCCATTATCCAAGATACATTCCCTGTAAAATCCGCCAAATGTCCTGTTCTTTCCGGAAAAAAATTCTCAATCAGTCAAATCAGAAATTAAATCGCGCTCCTCGAAAGCCGCGATGTCTATACCTACCGAAAAAGTAGTCTGAAAATATGTATTTTTTACGTTCAAGTACCGCTTTCTACTCGTCATAACATTCAACCCATGCTAAATGGTTGAACTTTCTGCTCGCATATTTCATAATCCGTATGGGCAAAAAATAATTAAAATCTCTTAAAAAATACTTCTTTCATTATTTCATAATGCCTGCGATTTTCAGTTTGAGAAGTAGAAAAAGGCAACTGAGGTGTATATCCTTTAAAAAAATTCAGCTACACAATAGTTAGGAAGAATCATTTCAAAAACTTCCCGAGAAGATAAAAGTAAGTCAAATTTATTGCAACCCAATATCCAGGACGTTCCGAACAAAAGTGACGGGGAATGTCGTATATAAGTATCTGCTTGCTCCAGGCGCTCATATAGGGAAGTGGCTGCCTTTGGCCAATCCAATTGCAAGCTGCATTCGAGTCGAGATCGTCTACCGTAGCTGATATTGCAACTGTTAGAGGCTAAACCACGAACGAATTTAGATTGTCGGAGAGTATTACGTGTGTATCGGCACGAGAATAGTGTAGAACGTTATGCTCAGACGTGCGGCAACAATACATAGGCCGAGCGCTTCGCGTTCGGGTCTATAGGTCGGATATAAGCTTCTCGAGAGCAGCGAGCAAGCCTCTTTCATCTTATCGCGGTATCAACGTCAAACGCACCGGGGCAAACCGGGCGCAGCGGCTGCTCTGGCTATGAGGCCCACCCTTTCCCATCCCTGCGGCACACAACACACTCTCTCTCTTTCTAGCTATGCTGCTACGCTGCTTCACAAGCGCAGTGAACGCAAGAGTTTTGAGATCGAGCTCCAAGGCTAACCTGAAACCCTCTGCCATCACCACCACCACCAACAACCACCACCACGGTGGTCTCTAGCCTATCCACTTGGCAACGTATTACCCAGATCCGATCGTGCACGAAATGCCCTCCTAGCTTTTTCATCTCTATCGCTGTATCCTCTGTTTCTCTATCGTTTGCTTGCTTCCATTCTGTACTTCTTATGTGCCTACGGGAGCCTCTAACACCCATGTAATATTTCTACGATCTCCATCTATGGGGGCATGTTATACATCCCGTCCAGAAAATTAGTTGGGGGTCCGACTTGGTCCTTGCTGATTTGACACAGTTCTGTTAGGGACTCAGAATGGGTTCAATCACAATCTGCCACTTTAGGCTGGTGATGCTTCGAAGATCGGGGCCTTCATAGGTTTTCTAGTTAGGGCCTATAAAGGCTGCCCCAAAATAATTTAAAAAGTGAATTTAAAACCATTAAATTGTCCATATTCAATCGATGAATTTTGCTCTTTCAGACAGATATTACACCTTTCTCTACATGCGAATACATATTAATCGCTAGATAAAAACATATTTATATTTTTCTACTTTGGGCGGAATCGAATCCGGAACCCTCCGGATAATGTGGCAACGTATTACCCAGATCCAATCGTCCACGCAATGCCCTCCTAGCTTTTTCATCTCTATCGCTGTATCCTCTGTTTCTCTCTCGTTTGCTTGCGTGCATTCTGTACTTCGTATGTGCCTACGAGGGCCCCTAACACCCATGTAATATTTCTACGATCTCCATCTACGGGGGCATGTTATACATCCCGTCCAGAAAATTAGTTGGGGGTCCGACTTGGTCCTTGCTAATTTGCCACAGTTAGGGACTCAGAATGGATTCCATCACAGTGCCACTTTAGGCTGGTGATGCTTCAAAGTTCGGGGCCTTCATAGGTTTTCTAGTTAGGGCCTATAAAGGCTGCCATATTAGGCTCCTACCAAAATAATTTTAAAATGAATTTAAAAAAATTCAATTGTCCATATTCAATCGATGATTTTTGTTATTTTAATCAGATATTACACCTTTCTCTCCATGATAGTAAATATTAATCGCTGGAAAAAGCGTATTTATATTTTTCTACTTTGGGGGGAATCGAACCTGGAACCCTTCGGATAATAATGTTGCGCTGCACCTTTTGGCTCGCTCGGCCATTCAGGTAATAGATTGTACAATTTTTTTGTTCTACTCGAATGACTATTATATGAAACACATAATAAAATAAGTGAATTGTAGTCCACACTTCGTAGATTTATATCAATGTTTGTGACATGGTCAAAATAAAAGGACGTTCACTCATTTTTCATGCCTATCAATTACATTGTATCATTTTTGCTATCTTTGAAGATATCTTTAAGTATATTGGATGAAGGTGTTTGTTTAATTGGCTGCGCGGATTAGTTCATGAGTATTAGATTAGATGACCATCTAAACATCTTATTGAGTCGAATTTCTATCTTCAATATTTGATTTATTACAGATCCTTAAAATTTTCAATGTTGTAAATTTTCCGTTTTTTTAATACACTTTTTAGCTAAACTATTGAAGTTGGGACGAAAAGTTAATATAAAGTTTTGTCGTCCGTCTGACGCACTACAAAAAAGTCGCGGCGAGTTTTTCGTATCGTTGATATTTATCAAGTAACAGGCCAACAAAGTCGTGGTTTTTGTATTTTTAACTGTTATTAAATGAACTACTGATGGTAGTACAAAAAATTCATTGGAAATTTATTAGAACATTGAATTTTCAGAAAAATCCGGGTTAAACTTCATGTATTGCTAACGGTCTCAAGTTACAGACTCATTAAATCTTATTTTGATCGTTTTTTACGCATATCCGATAAAAATTTTCAAGGCTCTGTAACAAATCGAATGATGAAGATACAAATTCGACTTAATGAGATTTTTGGTTCGAAATTCAATGATTCATAATGTGTAGTCATTAATTTTATGACGAAAAAAATTATTCTCGGGTTGCAGGGAGAAAGAATGGAGAAAAATCACTTGCTTGTGTTGTTTGAATGGAAAAACTTCAAACGCGATGATGGACCTCTAAGAATCAAAATTATGAGCTCCGCTTTTAAAAGGATCTTTACTAAGACGTTTTCTACGATATTTTGGGCGCAGCGCAAAGGAAAAAAAAACCGTTTTTTTTTTTGGCACACCCTGATATATCATATAAACACTAGATACATATGTTTATTTTTTTTCCATTGTCAGATATTCATTTTTCATTCTCCATATTGTGGCCTAAACAGATGAAAATTTCAGTATGATTTTGATTTTATTTTATTATAAGGTATATTATGGGTAAAACGCCAATGACTAAACAGATTTCGCTAAGGGTTCTGAATATGGCCGGGTTATCGACGCGTGCCTCATAAGAAATGGAGCCCTGTCGTAACGTCATGTTTTATAGTAGATAGGATCTCGCCTGCCGCTGCAAACACATCTCATCGTCATCGTCGAGGCTGCTGGTGGGTACCCCGCTGGGAACGTTCGCAACAGAAGTTCCGGGGGGCACTAGAAACGCACGCGCGTCGAGAGCCACGCGACCGAACGACGCTTTCGGATTACGAACTGTCAGACCGCGTAATTTCGATGCGGCAGTGCTTAAACAAATTAATGAATTGAGTGTATAAAGCACAGGCGCCAGTAACAGGCTAAGCCGGTCTACAATCATTTTACTTTTTTTCTCCATTCCTATTTGTCAATGATAAACATATATTTTTCCACCTATTTTTACAGTTTTATTTGAAAATTTGTAATGATTATATTTTTATATCAAGATGAATTTTCAACATAAATAAATTAATCAAAATTTAATTAAATATTAATAGCTATAAGAGATAGTTCACTCATTTAGAACAAAGTTTGATAAATATAATGAATAATTTGCTGTCTGTGATCAATGTTAATTTGAGTAAACGATTGATACGACCATGATAAGTTCAAATAGTAAAAAAAAGAGTATGTAATAAATAGCGCAACTACAATCGGAAAATTAATATTTATAGAGGAAGGCATTTGAATGGAAAAATGAAACGATTACACCACATACAATTTGACCTGTGACTTTTCAGGCTTATATTTTGCGAATGTATAATTATATAATAAACATATAAAATATGTATAAGCAGGAAAATTATAAATTTATACATATAGCATTTATACAAAATTTATACATATATCATTTATACAAAATCATTATATACATTCTCGTTCATAATCCATACTTCAAGTGATTTATGTTAAAAATATCGTCAATGTTGACTCAAGTGTTCAGTCAATATCCAATTAGCAGGATAATTGTCATGAAATAAGCTTATGAATAATATAAAGGTGTAAAGATTTTGTACTCATCTTTTGTACCATGATATTATATCCCTGATGAACTTAATAGTATTCTAGCCAGGTTCTTGATAATCAGAGATATATTTTAAAGGTACAATACGAAATAAGATACTAATAAGCATATAGTGATTCTAATGTTTCAATGTAGGTTCGGCGATCGCCCGAATCGTCCTGTCGTCTCTTGACCCGACTGAATAGGTACATCGTGTGAGGCCGAGTTCGATTTCCCCCTTACTATTACCGATTCTTGGAATTTCGCTTCCAAGAATCGGTTATTCAACAGATTTGATCATAATTCAAATTTCAATCACTACAAATTGCAGTATAGTACCATGTAACAATAATTTTTGGATCCATCGATAATATATTCAAACTATTATCCACAAATTATATTTGCAGAAGAATCATCCGTATTTTTCAAGTACAAAATGTGTATTTTTAAATCTTATGCGAAGTGCAAAGAAAGAAAAAATTTAATAAAAAATAAAAAATTATTGAACAACTACATGAAAACAATTCGTCGAATATTGGAGTTTTGAAAAGATTATTTTCACATTTATATGAACGCGTACCGAGAACTGAGATCAGATCAGCGGAGATATTTTTGAAGAATATGTATTCCAATAACATATTGGACTTTATTTTACTTAATCGATTAAATTTCAAGGCTGCGACCGCAATTAAATGTAAGGTAGGTTTATTTTTATTGGCTATTGTCGCCAATAGCTTTATTTTACTTATTTTATAGCTGCAATGGATACACATTAATAACACCACAAAAAACATTACTTTTATTGTCAGGAACGTGCTAAAACAATGTAAAAAAAAAATTCATAAATTTAAAAAATTCAGCTTAGTATCATTCCAAACACTGCTAAAATAATGTATTGATGCAAGTTAAACCAATAGACAGAATATTTGAGTTATGAAACGACGGTCAACAAGTATATCCCGAAAATTGAGCCTTCATTGTAGCGTTAATTATTAATCCAGATAAACCGGCGATTGAGTATTAGCAGGGAACAGTCGTATATTATTTCAGCAATATCAATCAATTTATATACGTGCACTGCTACCACCCCATATATACAGTACAACTATTCGCCTCGATATATTACGCTCCACATACATCTTCACATACACACACACACACACATTATTATAGCTGATGTCCACATTTGTACGCTTATACGAACGTGTATCGGGGACTGAGATTTGGTGGACCCTCTCGACTCGACTTGCGATTATTCAATTCATCGGCCTGTCAAAAACACCAGTGCACGCAGGCTTCGCTGGCCGTTCTCTCTTCTGCTCCCTGCTCAATGCTTCTCATTCTCTTCTCTCTCTTTCTCTTATCCTCTATGTATATATACATATATATATTACATACATAGTGCAGCATTTCTCTATCCCTATGCCCTTGTCTCTCTTTCACTCTTCGCGCGATCCTCCACCCGCACTTCTCCTTCACCCTCGCCATTTCTCCCTTCACAATTCCTTCTCTCTTGGTCATTCTATCCTCGTTATTTCACTCTCACTCTCGCTACTTCGTTCTTCTCGTCTCTATCTCGCACCATACCTTATTGTTCACCGGTTTCTCTCTGCCTTGTTGTGTATATCTATATGTACATATCTCGTGAACCCTCTTCCAGTCTTTCACTGTATATGTATGGGGCATTCCACGTCAAATCAGCAGGCCATGACCCGCACCCTCATCGATTTTGTTTTTTTTTTTAATATAATGTTATTACCGACTCATGAAGGCTTCGGAATTTTTTTCAGATTTTTTGACCATCAGTTTACATCCTCGAAAAAAAACCAATTTCAAAAACGCCGTTTTTTAAAATCGGAAAAAATTCACACTGATTATATGATTGAAAATATGATTTTTGAGCGCTACGCGATAATGTGATCTCAATATTTACTATTTTGTCCGAATTTTTCTTTTTTTTCATGTCGCAATTGGATTTTTTATTTTTTAAATCAGGATAACTTTCTTGAATATGAATGGATCTCAATTTCTTGAAAGATGGTAGAAGTATTTGAATCTCCGAAAACAATTGATATCGTTAACAAAAATTTCGCAAATGCATTTCGCAGTTCAAGCGACATTGTATTGCAAAATGCATTTGCAAATTTTTTTTTAACGATATCAGTTGTTTTTGGGCATTCTGGTAATTCTGCTATCTTCAGATAAATTTAGATCCATTGATATTTTTAAAAGTTATCCTGATTTAAAAAATTAAAAATCAAATTGCGCCTAGTGATGCGACAAACAAAACGAGACGAGAAAATGTCAAAAACGAGACTTGCTTCTTGAATTTTTTAATCGAGCTGTCATTCGAGTTCAAGATTATGAACATAGGCAAGATTTAATCTCGTTCTCGAATTTGACAGCAGAGATCTCGTCTTGTCTCGATCTCGTCTCGGATTAGCTGTCAATTCCGATTGATTTTTTAACTGCGACCATGAAACGAACATTACATGCGGTCGAACCCGTTGCCGACTCAAAAATATGCGCAAATACCATTTAAGGGAGATTCCGCTGTATTTTCGCCACCCAAAAAAAAAAAATATCCAATTTTTTTGTAAAAATCGAAAAATCGGGTTCATTTGTGTCGACAGATTGACCAAATAAAAAAAATATATATATATATTTGGCCGTACAGTGGAATCCTCCTTATATATAATTGAAGAATAGTCGAATAAGCAACCCCGATTTTTAGAGACAGCAAAAAACCTTCGCAGCGAAGTCTTTACGATAACGGTGGACGATAATGGAAAACGTCCAGCTGCAATATTTGCTCAAAAATCATCAAAATTACTAACAGTAACACGACTGGTGTTAAAAAACACCTAGAAAAAGCATCATTAGGGGGCTTGTTTCTACATTAATAATTAATTTTCCAAGAATATGAACCTCAGTGCAGGTAGAAATAACAAAAATTAAAAATTTGGCAGCCGTTAGAAAGCTCCTGAAGTGGGTTTCCCGCTTAAAAAAGCATTTCCGTTGATCACGGATTTTTTGCATTTTCGATATTCTCGCTCGGTCTCACTCGTCAATTCAAGATAATTCGCGCCAAGATGTTCACATTGAACGATCGATACGACAAACGCGAACAAATGACGAGCGCGATCAGAAACGAGCGAGATTGACAGAATTCTCGTCTCTTGTCGCATCACTAATTGCGACATAAAAGAATAAAGAAAAAGTTCGGAACAAATAGTAAACATTGAGATCAAATTATCGCGTAGCGCTCAAAAATTATATTTTAAATCATCGAATCAGTGTGAATTTATTTCAGATTTTTAAAAACGGCGTTTTGTAAATTATTTTTTTTGAGGATTTTAAAATGTTACTAGTGGTAAAAAAGTCTGAAAAAAATTCCGGGTCGGTAATAACATCATATAAAAAATGGAAAAAAATCGATGAGGATCAGGGTCATGGTCTGCTGATTTGACGTGGAATGCCCCATATGCATGTTCCCTTTGGCTTGACTACCATCAGCGCGGAACCTGAACGCGTAGGGGGAAAACGATTAGGAGCAATACGCTGCGATAACTGCCTCTAATATCTCGATATCGCTCCTGCTCTAGCAATACAAATTAGACAGGCCTTCCGCACACACATATTCACTTGGATACGGGCTCCTCTCTTGGATATTATACCGATTCGCTCTTCTCGCTATTTCTCTATGTTATTCCAGTATATACGTGAAGATACATACGTATTTATATGTGTGCATGTGTCATTTACAGTATTATGTTATTTCCCTCGCACGTTTCGGTTTCGTCATGGTTTTCACGATTGCGTGATTCTTGCGACTAATGTGAATTGGTGCGGGCAAGCATATTGTTCGAGGTAACACTCCTTGCGATGACAGAGACGAGCCCTTGTTATCGCCAAACTGACGCACAATGGATGTGCTTATACATATTTTCCATGGCGAAGGCGAAATTGTCGGCATTGATGACTGCGGAGATTTATGACGCATAACGCCCACGTGGACATTCATCGAGTCTTTAGCCAAAGATTTGCTTCGTGATGACTTGATAGCTAGAAAATAATTTTGTTTAAATTCTTTTCTAGTACGTTTTCTGAAAATTTCAAATTTTGAGGTTACTGCGAAATCTGAAATAGCAACAAGAAATTTTGTTTTTGTTGGAAAATATTACCAAGATTATGACTGAAGGACCTCGGTCGATGGCCAATTGGCAATGTTTATATATGTATATGTGAGTTAAGATGTAATGTACCAATAACTGTCCAATGATGTATGTTGACAATAAATGTACTACTACTACTATTACCAAGATGCATCCGATTGCACTGGTAAAGGACGACATTTTTTTTTTTTAATTAATATAGCAGATAGTTTTTTTGGTTATTCGGCTATTGGCGGCCCATTTAGTGAAAGAAATTTTTTTATATTTGTTTCCTCTCTTCTAAACGTTTCGACCCTGGTCTGGGTCCTCTTCAATAATTTATTGACTATAAAATTATTTACGAAGTATAGAATTATTATATATATAAATTAATAATCATGTATTTTTAATATTATTGTTATGTTAATAATACAAACAATAAACAACTGACACATACAACATTATGTAAGTACTCTCTGAACAATAAGACAAAACTAGGCTAAATCTAATAGAATTAAAAATAGAAATAACGACAAACATACATGTTCCTTTTCGTTCCGAACTCCGAAATCGGTTAGTTTCCCACAAGAGCCCGTGCATAAGAATTTTTTTTTTTGATATTTCTTTTCCCGGTAATTTAGTCTATAACCCAGCTTGAAACTTTGCAATCGCATTTTCAAGGGATTCAACTATTCTATAAAAAAATGTTAAGTCTTAAGGTTCAGAAATGTTAATGCCCAAGAACTACCCTAAACACGTTAGGGTAGGATATAAGCAGAAGTGAGGTGAGAATCGAATATCGGAGGACACAGAGGGTTAAAAGTGAGGTGTCGTGCTAACCTACCTTTTGGAAAAGCGTTTGCGCTGGCGGCTGTCACGCGCTTCTCTCGGCGAAAGCCGGTTATGACCCGACGCGAAACAAATGATCAAAGCGTCCGCTCGCCGGGAGACCACTGAGCGGACCGCAGAGAGTGAGAGAGAGAGAGAGAGGGAGAAAGAGAGAGAGAGAGAGATGGCTAGATATAGATAGACCGGAGGGAATCGCATAGAGCCTTTACAAAAGCATGATCTGCTGTTATGACGGCTCGAGATGCTACGGGCGGCGTCGACGTCCTTCTGACAGCCCTTTTCGCCACTTGAGAATTAGACTACCGGACCCAAGGCATCGCTCTCATAGAGATATAATTCCGTTTCTGTATAATCTTCATTCCGGCTCCGAAAGCTCGCTCAAAGTCCCTAGGACTTGCTGAGGGCGGTCAGTTTGTGAACAACTTTATCAAACATTGTTCTAAGTATGTCAAATGTTGACCACTGAAAAAGTGAGAATAAACTTCTTTAAACAAAACATAATTTTTCGTTTACTTTAGTTCAAACTAATAGTGACAATACATGTAACTACTACATAATGAATAAGTCGATACTCTGTTTTATGTTATTATTGGAAACGGTCATTTGTATTAGATAATCGTGACGTCACAATTCCTTTGACGGTTACTTTAGTTCAAACTAATAGTGACAATACATGTAACTACTACATAATGAATAAGTCGATACTCTGTTTTATGTTGTTATTGGAAACGGTCATTTGTATTAGATAATCGTGACGTCACAATTCCTTTGACGTTCCGAAGAACAAACTATAATTTTTTTAACGAGGCAACGTTTCTAAGTACGAGAAGAAAAATTGTTAATGAGAACTAAGTTTTATCTTCTTGAGTCTACAAAAACACATTTGAATAAAACATAACTTTTAAAATTGTCAAATCAACAAAACAGGCTTATCGCTCCCAAAAATTGATTCCCCGTCATCACAAGACAATTTTCCCTCATGTACACTAAATAACGAAAAAAAAAAAAAAAACCCTCTAGTAACCCAAAAAACCCAATAATCTGTTACCTGCAGCAACGTCAAAATTTGTCGAGGGTGCGAAAAGTCGGAAGCACATAACACAAGTGGTCAGCAGCGAGCGTTACACAACAAAGAGTTTGGAGGAGAGTGAGACGCGACATCGAGCGTAAAACCAAAGCACGACAAAGATACAGAGAATAAGAGAGCAATATTTTGTTGGAGGGTAAGAGGAGACAGATTTTAGCGAGGCAACGCGTGTGACGTGATATTAATTAACACGAACCCTTCGACTTTTCCCTTCTCGCTCGCACCTGACCCCAAATATCCCATTAGCCTACCATTCTGTCCCTTTCTCTCGATCCATGTGACGTTCTCTGTCCTCGGCGCTCGCGCAGCGCCCTCTGTGAGCGAGAAAGCCAGCCAACTTCCTGAGAGGCGGCGGCGCGCGAGGGGCTATATGCTGTACTGCTCTGCTGCTGTGCTGCTGGTGGGTTCAAGTGTCACGCAAGGCACACCCCGCAGCGAGAGTGCGGAAACTGGAAAGGACCCGTGGTGTCGAGGCGCTCGCGCGCGCCAACCCCGTAATCTACTAGTGGCGACGACGGCGGCGGCAGCAGCAGCAGCAACAGCAGCAGCAACCGAGTGAGCTCGTATTGCTCTATATTGCAAGCTCGGTCTCGTTCCCAGCGCGAGAGTTAATTGTATCGCGCCGGAGAGATTACATCCGCCGTCGCCTGCGTATCTGCTATTCTACACTACACTAATGTTCTCTCTCCCTCTGTACCAACTACAGGTATATTATACTCGCTCTCTTAGGCAGTGTGATAGCATATAATGCCATTGAGCGGTGATTATATTAACGGAATCGTTATGCCACTTGCAACGACATTGTCGAAGTAATACTTGAGCGAAATAATACCTTATTTGATATTCCGATAGGAAATTAGATGTCTGGCTGAATATGTTGTATGGGGCGTTCCACGAGATTTTGATAATATTGGAATTTTAAGTTTGGCATTTTATGAGCATGGAAGTTTGTTACTAGAAGATTTGGAAAAATTTCATTGAGTTGTTTTTCGTAGAAGGATCTTGAGATATCTTAAAAATTATTGCGAGGGGGAAATGTGTCGAGGACAGTACATTTATTCAATATTGTACACTACACTAGGGTGAACCGACTAGTTAATAAACTTTTAAGTATACGACAAAACTCAGTGAATTAACGTTTTTTATACCACTGTGTGTTCGCTTCGCATGCGTGTGTGAAACAGACACTTCTCGCACTAGTGACATAAAATTGTATACGATACTCGTGCAAGAAACTTTTTCGGATCTCGTGTGATTACAACACTCGCCTTCAGCTCGTGCTGCAAACTCACACTCGTCGCGAGAAAGCTTCATCGCACTAGTATCGTAATGTACTATTATGCACTTGCTTATATGGACACCGTTCATTTACTGGTTGCGTTTATCACTGATCGGTTGACCCGAATGTTCTCTCTCCCTGTACCAACTACAGGTATATTATACTCGCTCTCTTAGGCAATGTGATAGCATATAATGCCATTGAGCGGTGATTATATTAACGGAATCGTTATGCCACTTGCAACGACATTGTCGAAGTAATGCTTGAGCGAAATAATACCTTATTTGATATGCCGATAGGAAATTAGACGTCTGGCTGAATATGTTGTATAGGGCGGTCCACGAGATTTCGATAATGTTGGAATTTAAAGTTTGGAATTTTATGAGCATGGACGTTTGTTACTAGAAGATTTGGAAAAATTTCATTGAGTTGTTTTTCGTAGAAGGATCTTACGATATCTTGAAAATTATTGGGAGGAGGAAATGTGTCGAGGACAGTACATTTATTCAATATTCTACACTACACTAGGGTGAACCGACTAGTTAATAAACTTTTAAGTATACGACAAAACTCAGTGAATTAACGTTTTTTATACCACTGTGCGAAGTAGGCACTTCTCGCACTAGTGGCATAAAATTGTATACGATACTCGTGCGAGAAACTTTTTCTGATCTCGTGTGATTACAACACTCGCCTTCAGCTCGTGCTGTAAATTCACACTCGTCGCGAGAAAGTTTCATCGCACTAGTATCGTAATGTACTAATAGTGCACTTGCTTGTATGGACACCGTTCATTTACTGGTTGCGTTTATCACTGATCGGTTGACCTGAATGTTCTCTCTCCCTGTGCTAACTACAGGTGTATTATACTCGCTCTCTTAGGCAGTGTGATAGCATATAATGCCATTGAGCGGTGATTATATTAACGGAATCGTTATGCCACTTGCAACGACATTGTCGAAGTAATACTTGAGCGAACTAATATCTTATTTGATATTCCGATAGGAAATTAGACGTCTGGCTGAATATGTTGTATGGGGCGTTCCACGAGATTTTGATAATGTTGGAATTTAAAGTTTGGAATTTTATGAGCATGGAAATTTAATTCTAGGAGCTTTGGAAAATTTGATTGAACATTATTTTCAGTTGAGTGGTTTTTAATAGAAGGCCCTTAAGGATGTCTGATACGTACAGTCGCGTCAAAAGTGAGTTTCAGAGAGAATTTCGATCACATCCCGATGGGATAAAAATCGGAACAACATAATGCATATAAAAGGTGCTGAAAAGATTGATTTCGCATAATAATAATCCCGAAATGTTATTAACAAATTGGTGAAAAAAACAATTGTTCAACAAATAATCAGTCAACCTAACTTTTTTTTAAATGAAAATGATGTGTTAATTTATTTGAATGCATACGAATTTGTTTCGATTTATTTCTTTATTTCGATTTTGATTTTTCTTATTTTCAAAAATAACTTTTGAGATTGAACTGGGTTCAATACGGAAAAGTTGATAAAATGAAATTTCATAAGTAAACAAATTTTTGATGCTCGCGTGGGGGAATTTAAGTGAATTCTAATTTCAACGAAATTGGAGGTGATATACTTTTTCAAAGTCGTATAGGTAAAAAGTAGTTGATTTGGCAGTAGTTCGAAAAATAAAAACATCAGTCCAGTCAAACGATCATTGAAATCACCGATTTTCATCTATTTAATTTCTTTGCCCTCAGAATTTTTCAGTCATTGATTTATCCGAAAAAAAAACCTTTCTTTATCAAATCACCAAATCAAGAAACCTGCTTTATTAAAATATCTATCAAACAAAGGTACAGAATGTTAAAAAAAAACTGTAAGGGTTTCTTAAACGTTCTTGAACTGGCTCACACATTAAAGGCGTCACCTGAAATTTTTTAATGATAAACTTTCTATACAATACCACATAAACTCCTTTTCTGTAGCCTTGATTATTGGTCAGTTATTGATCTTTCTTTTTTCACAATGTATCGCCTATAATTTTTACTTCAGAAGATTATTAAAATAAAGAAAAATAATTAGTAGAATAACACTTTCTTCTCACTGCCATTTCACTATTTTTTACTTTGTAAATTGTGAAGACTAACAAATATTCGCATTGTGCTTTGACTGAATATTAATTTCAATCGATGTGATGATTGTTTACTAAAATGTTTTGATGATACATAATTTTTGTATCTTATATTACTGAAAAGCATTAAAAGAAAAATGTAAACACTGCGAATGCACTTCAAGCTTGAGCGAAGATCTCAATTACTCGACAAGAGAGGAAAAGTTCTTATTTCGAGCGAGATATCGGATTTCTCTCGTGTACTTTACTCAACTGCATGTATATGCTTTTCTCGATCTCACTCTCTCTAATATCTATCGGTCTCCATTGTTATTATCACCCTCCGGTCTTCGGGCACTCGTGCAGAGCTTTTCTCACTTTTCTCGTTCTCTATACCAAAACAAAGTAATCTTGCCTATATCCCTTATAACTCCAACTAGGCTGCAGACTTTCTGCTAGCTACTCCAAGGCGACAATTTATATACCATCAACAGCACTGCTGGCACAATATTCTATCCAGCACCTACAAATAGTACGACTTACTCTCGCTCAATACGTCTTCTTCGCACCTCTGACAGAGCCTTTTTCAACCCCAGAGAACAGGATCCCTTTTTCAGCCTCCCACATTTTTCTGATACCATTGAAAAAAATTTAAGGCTAATCATTTTTCCATTCAGATAATAAGTCATTCGTAAGATTTTTACGGTAAGGTTTGTTCTATTCGATTATGACCGGAAGTCAGATCTATGAACTTTGGAATCAGAAACGACGAAAAAGGACATTTCTCTTTATCACAGTAAAAAGCTTCGAATACATTGTATTTTGTGGGGGAAAACACCATTCAAAAATAATAGTGGAGACCAAAATTCCATATGTTTTGAAGAAAAAAAAAATCAAGATTTACTGACCAGAAGTCATTTGTGAATTCTGGGATCGGTAACGATCAAGTCACTATCTTCAAAATTACCGTCAAAATGGTAGAATCGAATGGTTTTAATGGTACTATTTACGACTTGAGAACAATAATGGAGACCAAAATTTGATATCTTGAAGAAAAAAAATCGAAAGGAGATTTTTCGAACCGATTTAGACCGTATAGTTCTTTTCATCCCGCGCTTCACGTCAGTCGGCCGATTTAGTTGTTTACGATACCGCTGCAGCTTCTTCAAAACTCGTGTACATCGTCATAAAAAATGATTGAACCTCAAGAAATGATCGCGAGAAATTATTTATCCACCTCGATTTTTGTTCGATTTGAAAAATGGTACTTAGTTGTTGAAGGAAGTGTGACAACAAAAATGATATACCGTTGCAGTAGGTGGGGGGGGGGGGGGGGGGGGGGGGGGGGGGCTTTGCCCCTAACCCCCCCGCCGGGGCTTTGCCCCTGGACCCCGATTCATTAATTATTAAATAAATCTCGTTGGAATGAGTTGCAAGCACCACAATAGCATGGCGTCAATGAGTGTGGAAATAAAAGTATCGTATGTTACCACGTGGGAGGGCTGTGTATGACTATTTACATTGTCTGCTGCATATTATAGAACTTTTTCATGCATTACATTTAAAAAATAGTGTTCGATACACGTGCGAAATAATGCGTGTGGTACAAGCGTGTGTGCAAACTATACACGCATCTCATTCCGCACTTGTATATCGAAATGTACTACTATTTTTTTTAAATTGCCGTAAAACGGTTTGAAGCAGGTATTTTCTGTAAGGAAATAAGCGACTTGAGAATAACAGTGAGTGCCAGAATTTGATATCTTAAGGGGTTAGACGCAGTTGCAAGACCAAAAAAAAGTTTCTTCTTTCGATTTTTTTCCCGGAAAGGGATTTTATTTGACAAATTGATAAACGTAGTTGTAGCTTTTAATCTGAGATCGGCATTTTTTATTTTTGGAAATCTTGATTTATATTGCTCCTGTAGACGATCTCCTGGAAGTCCTAAAAAAAGGTGACTGGCGGTGAACTTCCGGTTTGAATTATCTAAAATAATCCATCTCAATCTCTGATCGATACTTGAAGAATATATATGACAAAGTTGTGTTAATTGCAGACCGGCCCGTTAAGCCGATTTTGAGATCGTACTCACCGAATTTGAACACACTGTTTTGATAAAAACGCGTTCAAAATTTCGAAAGTCGTTTACACGTCATTAGAAATTTTCTGAACGGCCCTACAAATATGCATGTATCTCCAAGAATATTTGCCGGATCGATTAGAAATTTCCAGAGAATATACTCACTTATATGTACATTCCGAAAATGCAATAATAAAATCAGTTTATTAAAATTTCCAACTTCGTATAACCCCTTAAAGATTTGAAAGAATCGAAATAGATTTTCCGACCTGAAACCAGATCTGTGAATTTTGAAATACGAAGCGACGTATGAATATTAGAGTTCAAAATTCGATATTATGGAGAATAAAATGTCAGCAGGTCGCTTTTCATATTTTTATCGGCAATCGGAGCCATAAATCCTGAGAATTAGAAACGTCCAAAAATCGCTTTTTACATCTCTATAGAAAATATAGCGATTGGTAGCTTCTGAGACATAGGACAATATACAAAAAGAGAACTTGTACAGATTCACTGTACAATACTAACAGAATTATTATTGTACAAAATGATTTTCCTAGAAAAATATGACAATCCGTGATTAAATAAATGTCGCGAGGTCTCCAGATTTTAATTCATAGTCATTTTGTTCAAAAATTGATGTGACATAAATCTTCAACCCGTTATCGTCCAATATCCTATTCTCGGCCACTACAACACTCCAACATCAGTTGGAGGACCAACTGATAATATCCGGCGTACTACAAAATTCACATTAAGTACGAAAACTCACTCACTCGTTTAAATAAATAAATTAAATTTATGTGCATGACGCATAATCAATCTTGACCGCATATCAATCACATTCTGTGGTAGAAATATAATTGGAATATTATATTATCCGCAATTCGTACGTATTTAATGGAATATACCATAAAAGTACAGGAAAAAAAACGGCTAATAAAGTCGATTACACGCTTGACTCGACGCTTTGAAAGCGTATAAGTATCACGTGAAAAATGTGGCAGTGAGGCAACGCTCCCATACATCGTACCCCAAGCTTAGGGTGAATACAGATTCTCTACAGGCAAACATATAACAGCCCACACGTGTATACAGCCAAACGCGTGCGCTTGCGTTCCGTAGAGAGAAACATAGAGATATATGCACATATCCATAGCATATAAGGCAAGAGTGGCGGCATATGCTTATAACAGCCTCCCTATCAGTTTAATATCATTGTATTGTCCCGCAGGTCGTACCCACTACTCATTTTATGCCTTGTTTGAGCCATTTTCTTATACCATCTTCATGTAGCTGAATTAATCGATATTTTTATTCAATTTCAAAATGAAACAAATAAGCTCGGCAAAATTGGTAATTATAATTTCATGCTGATATTTCTATATTTTTAAGGGATTGCAACAAACTTGTAAAACCTTATCATTTTTAATTACAGAATCTCAGCGAATTTAATATCTATAATAATGTACAACCAAAAAATACACTTTCAGCTTAAAAATGAATTTTTTAAAAATACATTCATAATACGATGTTCAAAATGGGCTGAAATAATGGCTGATAGACTATAGATTTTGTCAACAAAACTATTGTCTAATATCAGTTGTGTTACAGCTCATGAATTAAATTATTCCAGGTAAAAAGAAGAGCTTATTCTTCCATTACTACTAATTGGTAAAATTGATTTTTTCTAATGATAGATGTTACCTCATAAATTTTTCAATATGACCTCGCTATAAGGCGTAATGAGTCACCTCGGAATCGGAGGATATCTGGTGATTGTTTTATATTTTAAAAAATAAAATTTTGTACAAGACCGGAATTGTAAACTCTTAATTTATTAAAAGCACAGACAAAAATATCACAATTATTCAAATTCACTCACAACTTAGATAAATACAATACAAATAATTTCAAAAAGTACATTGTATTATTCTGAAGGTCGACCGTCGAGTTCGGCCCTCGGAGTACAAGTTTAAAAATATTCATATTTTCGGCGACGCGACCACGATGGTCGAGTTGCCGAGCAAGACTCACAAAAATCTCTAAAGAAGTAATGTCGAAGGTACAGCGTAGTAATATATTTTTTCACGTAGTATGCGTAAAATTCGATTTTACGCACTGTTTTTGGTGTGTAAAATAAACATTCATACACCAGTATACGTAAAATTAAAAAAAGTTTAAAATCGTCATATTTGATGGGGAAATATGTTCTGTGACCTTCCTATGGTATATTCCGGTATACATGAGTAGTGAACTCTATATGTCGTCAGAGAACACTATTCTATTGACTTGACTCACGAATTTCTATCCCGATTTATACTTCGATTTATGCTCAGTACGGCCTTATTAATTGTCGAGTAAACACGTATTTTAAATTGATTGATTGAATTAAATGAATCAATTACGTTTTAACCCGTTTGTTATCTATTTGTTTTGTTTTGTTTTGTTTTGTAAAATTTTCTGACGTTGTATTCACTATTGATATTGTGAAAATGTATGAGTCATTTAAAAAAGTATTTGCTTGAATGGGGGGGCTTTGCCCCCTATCCCCCCAACAGGGCCCGCAGCCCTGCACCCGCTCCGTCCGCCCTACTACTCCTGCTCGATGTCTACATGACGTACATTTCTTTTTTAAGGATATTACGCATACTACGTCAAAAAATGTCGTATGCGACACGTGCGTAATTTTTTCGTACTCGTAAAATCGCATTTTACGCACTTGTGGCATAATATACAATTTCTTGAAATTCAGGATATCTCATAGGTACGGGGTGCCCTGCCTATCAGCGTTAGAATGCTGATTAGAGAAAAATCCAGTAACGAAAAGTGCTAGTTGGAGTTACAAAAAATAATAATAATAAGTATAAGTTTAAATATTTATTTATTTGTTAATTTATGTTTAAATTTATTGATTTCTTTTTAAAAATCATTTTCAATAATAAAAAATCTGGCCGGACGTAACGTAGAATATACTTTGAGTAGATAATGAAATGATTTCATTCTAATAAAATTTAATCCCATTTTTACTGACAAAAAGTTGAAACACTTGTTGTTCGTGCTAACGTTTTTATTCATGACTTTGACCCGTCGTAACTGAGGAAGTAATTATAACTTTGCCTATATTTATATGACTTGTCGCTCAAACAATTTCGTCAATATCATTATTTAAATTGTTAACCAAATGGACTTTTGAAAATTCATAAAACGTCATTCAAACAGTACTCTTTAAATACCGTTTAGTTACAAATTTTCCAGACAGCAATTTTATTAATTATTTCAATTTCAATTTACAACAAATTATATGCATCACCAGTTAAAATTGCTAAAAAGAAAATTCATCATAACTATAGATGGTAAATAAACCGAGCATTAAATTCGTAATAAAAGCAACAATACAATAAAACCAGCATATTCATTGAATATCCTAATACATCGAGAAGATTGTTATGCCACTCATGTCTGAATATAAGTACTAATTTCTCTATCGACATAGCTTTATTCTCCGCCCACATCTCATATATCACGTATCTCTTGCCGAGTGAGGGTAATCATATGCTCCTAAAGAGAAATGAATAATTATATCCAGCGAGTGGTTGGATAAAACGAATCGTTTTCGCGAGTAAGTTCCCGGGCGCCCCTTCCCATTTTCTCAATCTCTCCTGACCGTAAATTTCTATAAGCTTTAAACCAAGCAGAGAAAGAGGGAAAGCTAAAAAAAAAAAGAAAAGAAACAAGAAAAAAACGTCAGATAGAGAAAGAGTGAGTTGAAGCAGTATAAATGGGGAGAATTGCCGAGAGCAATCCCCGGCGGCCGTGGCTGGGCTTCCCAGCATCTCTTAGCTCTTATAATAATTCCCGATTTATCCCAGCAGCACGAGCAGCAGCAGCAGCAGCAGCTCGCGCACACCGATGTTCATTTCATTATTTTTCTATCCCTCTCTTCTCTTTCACCCGGTCACTTTTTTTCCATTCCTGGAGGTAGAAATCGCAGGGAACACACTGAGCCTCTCTCCCTCTCTCTCTCTCTCTTTCTCTTTCTCTTTCTCTTCCTCACTCCGTCGCGGCCTTGCCAGCAGCAGCAGCAGCAGCGAGAGGGTGATAAGTCGTGACGTCGACGAGGTTGGTGATTCTAAAGGTGGGCGTGGTCGCCGGTTTCACCTCCCACCCCCGCGTTGAGGCTGCGGATAACAGGGGTGGCTCGCGAAACGCTCCCCCGTTGGCTGGTAGCCTCCGAGCTCGTCGGGCTACTACTACCCTCTTTCTATATACAGCAATATCCATCTCTGTATCAGGGGTAGGTTTATATATAGATATATATATGAATAGTATATATATATAGTATATGGTTTGATATGTATGTATGTATGTATATATATAGGATGAATGAAATGGAGAGAGAGAGAGAAAAGAAAAGAGAGCCGATAAGAAAAAGTGGTGGAACTACCCCCTTAATAGACTCCACTTAAACGGGACCCATGGTATACGAAAACCACCCCCGTCATGCCAAGCAAGCGTCTCGCCTTCTTCATCCTCTTCGCTTTTCTCTCATTCGCCTCCTCAAACCTTCTGCAGCAGTATTTCGGGGGAGGGACTTGAGCCGAGCTCTCTCTGCATTTCTATATCAATTATGTGAGACCGGTAATAACACTGCAATATCGAAATATACTCGGGCATGTCGTTTCACGGCTGCTATTGTCGCTCCAGTCGTTGACGACTAACCGTGATTTAGGAGTTATATCGACGAGGATGCTTGAGCGATGATGTTGACAATAACTTTAATATTTTATCGGTGATTATTAGTGGTTTTTTTTGCAATTTTGTTGCATTGGGATATTTGTTTTGGGTATATCTGAATTTGGTTCGAAGGTTATGGGTATTTCAAATCTAAGGATAATTGACATTTATTGGGTTTTCGTAATTGGTTTTAATTTGGTGTGAAAATTAAAAAATAAGGGGAAAATGGTTTTTTTCTCGCTATTTTCATACTTTTTTTTACGTCCAAAGACACGTTTGATGATTTCCGTCCACACGACATTTTCTCTTTTGTAAACCAATTAAAATTTGCTCCTCGGTAATATTTAGTAATGGTAACCATATTCAGTATTTCAATGTCCTTTGGTAACATTTCAACCTTCATCATGAGCTTTCAATTTATAATGAAATCGTTTACAATCCATTTCCGGGAACACAATCCCAAATAATTTTTCAACAAACATATTTCGATATTCCGATAAAATTCTGTCACCCGTGAACTTATCAAACAGTAAATGAACCTCGCTTTCTATGAATAGAAGCTATTTGTGCTATTTCATTAATTTCCCGTTCCTCGAATTCAATTGACACGTTATAGTTTTTATTACAGGACAATGAAAATGGTTCCCATGATAACGATTTAAACTGAATTTAGCAATTGATTTATTCCCTTAAAAATCCGACCTTTATCGTTTATTAATTCGTACATAAATCGTTCCAATCAATTGTCAAAAATTATATTTCGATAACAAAAAATAATTAAACAAGTGAATGACCAAGTTTCCTCCAATCAAAATTTCCAAGTATTTGAGCCATTTTGTTAATTTCCCGTTCTTTAAATTGAATTTACGGGATACATTTTTTCTTTCAGCCGAATAAAAAATTTCCCCATGATTACAATTTGAAGAAAATCTAGTAATCGATTGCTTATTTCAAAAACTGAACCCTTATTATCAATTTGTAAGAAAAGCATTTGGATAAATGTGAAAAATTATATTTTAATGAAATGTCGTTGCCTTAAAAATTATCAAACAAGTGAATGAAGAGGTTTCCGCGAATAGAAGTTGTCACGAATATACGCCATTTTTTAAATTTCACTTTTTAAAAATTGTATTTGCACGATAATTTTTTTGTCACACCACAATAACAACCTTTCTCATGATTACAATTTAAACAAATCTTATGATTGATTACTTTTTCAATTTAAAAAAAACCCTACCTTTATCATCAATTTGTACTAAAACTGTTCGAATGAACTGTCAAAAATTATATTTCGATAAAATGTAGTTACGTAAAAAACTTCCTTCACTCCCGGACATTTCTTTTATTTTGAAAAATGATCAGAATATAACAAATTTTGGATATGCGTTTTGCAAAAAAAATTTCGAGGGTAGTAGATAGGTTTATGCCGAACACATATCTAAAATTCGTTGTTTGCGCACATTTTTGAAAATAAAGAAAGTCAAAATTAAAATAAAGAAAAAATCTGAAAAAATTCGTATGCATTCAAATAAATTAACATATAATTTTCATTAGAAAAAAAGTTAGGTTGAATGATTCTTTGTTGAACAATTGTTTTTTTCACCAATTTGTTAATAACATTTTGGGATTATTATCATGCGAAATCAATCTTTTCAGCACGGTTTATATGCATTCTTTTTTTCCGATTTTCATCCCATCGGGAAGTAATCGAAGTTTTCTCTGAAACTCACGATTGGCGCGTCTGTACGTATCATACATCTTTAAAAAACCAAGAACTCAACCAAAGATTCGCCGCTGTCCAAGTAAACGATTTGCAACCTTTATATATGTATCAACACAACACATGTACCGACACAAAACATACGACGTAGATGCAAGCACCCAATAAATACAATTTACCAACAACTTGAAGAGCTGCAAAACTATCAAATGTTAAACAAAACAGAACCTAAGCAATTATAAACGTTTTATTCGCAACCTTTATACTTCATACTTGATATGATTATCGAAACAACGATCAAAATCGAGGCTGAAGGACTTCGGTCGATGGCCAATTGGCAATATAACATATATGTAAATATTGTATGTTTAACCACTGTATAAATTACTGTTCCACACCCAGAAAAAATATCTAGTTAACTGGATTAGAACCTACGCATCGGAAATAAATTTTTTTATTTGAATGCTGACCTGATAGACTTGTATTCGACTCGAATAATTTTTTTATTTGTAAGTAATCTGGCGACTAATAAATATATTCAAACGTAAGAAATATGTATTTGATTGCAATATATTTTTATTACTTCGTAGATAAAAATATGTTCTAATTAAATATACATTTTTTCGTGTTGAAGAAAAATATATTTATGTCGAATAATTTATTCTTTCTGTTTACAAAATACATTAATTTGTAAATTCATTTCAAATGTATCGAGTACATTCGTTTCTTTCAATGTTTGTTTGTGTTTGTTGTTACGTTTGTTAATGTGTTTCTAATACGTTTTATGTATTTTTTTAAATCTATTTTATCTAAGGTCAATATCGATTAAGTAGAATTTTTTCAAAAGAAACATTAAACCAATCATGAATCCCTTACTAACGAGCAGAAAGCGGGAATGCGTATTTCGAGAATCTTCCACATTATTTAGTCTTCCATTATGAAAATTCGACACTTATATAAAAGTTGCATTAAGCGATATATATTTTTTATATAAATATATCACAAGTCGATTACACCAAATATTTTCTATGGATGAACATAAATACGTATTAGAATTAAGTTTGGTGTTTCATTGCTAGATCATCAACGAAACATTGATTTAAATACCTAAATCAATTTCAGAGAATTAATTGCTAATGATTGAAGAAAATAATCACGAATTGGATTAAAAGAAAGTTCTATTTGATTTTGAATAAAAAAAGATTGAATACATGTATCCAGTCATTTTAACGAGATATTATTTCCGGATGAAGAAAGTATTTAGTACGAACGAATATAATATCTATTTAGTGTCTACTGCACCGTAAAAACTGCTTTAAATAAACAAATATGTTCAAAATAAATAAACTGCAAAATTGAATGAACTACATATTTGTTCCAGGGAAAGTAAATTTTCATTGTTTGAAATGAACAAATGTTGAATTAACAATTTTAGTTAATATTACGCAATCTTTTTTCGGGGTGCATGATGTACATTGTACATTGTACATAAACTTACTACTACTACTACTACTACTACTATAACTACTAATGTAGTTACGTAAAAAAATATTGAACAAGTGATGAATGAACAGGTTTTCACTGATGGAAGCTAATACGTGATAGATGGAATTTCTATTGCAAGTTAGAGGGTTGGAGGGGGTAATGGAGTAGCAGAGACAATAGTATAGTGAAATTACGTTGCGTCGTCGACGGTCCAGCTATAATTTGGAGTGTATATGTTCATTGTATAAGCGTCTAACTCTGCCCATATGAGCGGTGTACTACTGCATGGTCATACGTAGACTGTGATAACAGGCGTGAGCACAAGCACGCGCGTGCTCTCACCCTGCCCGTCCGAACGCCATTAATTTAATTATCTCTTGGAACATTTCCGTCGGAAGTGGACGTGTGTATGTCGCCTTCCGTTGAGTCGATGCACTGTCACCAAATCGTGCTTCACACTTGGAGAATACACCCAGAAAAATGGGCCTGATGACACCCAGAGATATTGGTCTGAAGGATTTATTTGAATCGATTATAGGGTGTAGTTGAAATGAATTAAATTTTATTCAGATCAGATAGAGTTTATTTCGATCAGATAAAATTTCATTTACACAAAATAAAGCTTATTTCGATTAAATAAAATCCTGTTAGGCTGGCCATTAGATAAATAATTTATTTAATGGCCGGTCTAATAGTATTTTATTTAACCAAAACAGACTCTATTTGATTGAAATAAAATTTCATCTGATCGAAATGGACCCTATTTAATTGAAATGAGACTTAATTCATTCCAAATACACCACATAATTGATTCAAATAAACTCATCAGACCCATTTCTCTGGGTGGACTTTATTTAAATCAATTATGGGGCATGTTTGGAATGAATAAAATTTTCATTTCAATCGAATAGAGTCTATTTCGATTGGCTGACATTTTATGTATTCCCAAATAAAGTCTATTCCGGTTAAATAAAATTCTGTTAGGCCAACCATCAAATAAATTATTTATTCCATGGCCAGCCCAATAGGATTTTATTTAATTAAAATAGACTCTGTTTAATCTGAATCGAATTTTACTCGCTCGAAATAGATTCTATTTTATCTAAATAACATTTCATTTATGTCAGATAAACCCTGTAATTGATTCTAATAAACTCTTCAGACCGATTTCTCTGGGTGAAATAATGACGCGGAATGAAAAATTAATGGCCCTAAAGTATCCAACAACGATCAGCAGAACACAGACTCCGACTCAATGATTATAGTCATTGACGTTGAATCTTGAAAAATTCAAAAGGTCCATCGAATTTGTATTTACACTTCATACATTTATTCACTGTATGTTCGGTAATACCAGAGTCATGTGTATGCTAATTACTTTTCCCGCACTTGGATACAAAAAATCATTTCCAATAATACACTTCGATTTACGAGGAATATGTTCCTATGGAGTGTGAAAAGCACGATAAAAATGTACATAATTATCGGAAATAAATTAATCGGACGTGACTAACTGTACATTCATTTCCAGGAAATTCAATGCCAAACATACGGATAACTTGCAATAAATTTGAAAATATGCTGAAATGTAAAAAGGGTTGGAAAAAGAAGAGAATTTTTTTTACGTGCGTGAAAAAAATTGACAATACTTCAATCTTTCGTCGCACTGTGAACACTGCTTTTTATTATAATTATGTAGCTTTTATGAAAAAAGGAAGTCTAGAATAGAGAAAATAATTTTCATTTAACCGACAGCTAGAGTTCATAAAAAGTTACATTCAAACTGTACATAAGCCTACAATTTGTGGTGAGTTATTTCTTTTTTGCGATTCATAGTTATACGAATTCGGTAAAATGAGAAAAAAATAAATATTTTCTGAAAAGATGGATGAATATCGAAAATAATTTTCATATTCCATTATAACGCCTATAATACAATGTAGAAAGATCACAGTGTCGAATGAGAAAAATGGTTCTTTGATTAGTTTATTTGAATTAATTCTGGGGTGTATTTGAGATGAATAAAATTGTATTCTAATCGAATAGAGCTTATTTCGATCAAATAAAATTTTATTTAGATCAAATAAAGTCTATTTCGATTAAACAATCCACCATTAGGCTGGCCATTCAATAATTTATTCATTCAATGGCCAGTCTAAGAAGATTTTATTTAATCAAAATAGACTCTATTTTATCTAAATAAAATTTTATTCATTCCAAATACACTCTATAATTGATTCAAATAAACTCTTCAGATTGATTTCTCTCGGTATGTGACATTATATAGATCATCTTCTTCAAACACCCTCTTATTACATAAGAGTCTTCAAGTGGTAATAAAAAGTAGCTATTTTACACATTATGCCTCATATATCCGTTATAAATCTATAATTTCTTAGCGTAATCGATCGTTACGCTGTCAAAATTCTTTAAATCAATTTCGACATTAGCTGCTGAAACGAGATTATTCCAAAACATTCACAATCCTCATTAAATCCAGAATACTAAAAAAAAAAAGTGTTATCAATTATCGTCCGAAACTGCGACATACAGAGCATGAAGAATAATTTTAATATTCCATTATAACGCCTATAATACAATGTACGAAAATCAGTGTCGAAGAAAACGCGACGTCATATAGCCTATCCGGTTAAACTACCCTTCTATTACATATACCGTGAGCTTGGGTTGAAGATAATAAAGTTGATAAGGGTGTAGAAAGCATGCTGGAGGTATTGCGTACCACATAGCTATATACATATATATATACACATCCAGAGAGAGAGTGAATATAGCGTATAACACCCCTACGCCGTTCCTCGTTGAGGGGGTGCACCAGTCAGGGATAGGCGTGGCCGATTCCCTCGCGGGTAGCTCGTGGATTGGCCGGCGCAGGGGTAGCTTCGTCAAATAAAATCCAATCGTTGGACCAAAGGAATGCGAATCTCGGGGGCTTTTTTCTCCCTCTACTTCTCTCAGCAGCTACGCAGCCTAGAATGTGCCCCTCCATAGTAACGGAGAGGCGAAGACCCTGTCACAACGTCCGTCCGTCCGTCCGTCTGTCTCGCTCCTTTCTTTTCTCACTTCCCTCCATTGTCTCTCTCCCTCTTCCTTTGCCTCGAACCTCCTAAATTTTCTCCACCTTTTACCTCGCGAAAATTGCGATCTCACTCTTCCTCATCTCCTACCCACTTCTTCACCATTTCCTCTTACTTTGCCGTCTCTATACCGACACGGTTAAGGGGTGTGGAGCGCCCCGTTTACCGCGCTGGAGTATGATTTTATTACGGCATTACCACGATAGCTGAAGCCAGCCAAACCCCAGAATTGGCCGGCTTATAGTCTGCATTATCTCACCTAGAGACGCGGATAAGTGGGGGTAGACACACGTCGACAGAGGGGAGGGGGTTACCACGGGCACCCCTCTCAAGGGGTTTGGTTTTCGTACACGGGGCGGCTCACGAATTCCTGGCCTGCTTATGCTGGCCAGCGTCGAAGCTGCTATATGCTTTTGTGTGTAGGCTTTCTCATTCGGGGGTTGTGCATGCTCACGGGATTGCGGTGCTGCTACCCTCTCTCTATATCCACGTTGTACGGATTTTACTGCGTGATGCTCAGCATCCGTCTATCTGGACCGCGTGGCAGCTTTGGATCGACGGCCCGGTTTAGTTGGTAGCGCACCGTCGAAAACTCACTGTCACGACGTGTACCGGATGTGCTCACAGAATTCGGACAACTGATTCTAGCGAATCCACGTGACACCGGAACAAATTGTGATCGCTGATTCTGTGCTACGTGCTAAGTGTTTATCCGTCCTGACGGAATAGTGTCCAAGATTATTTGGAAAAGTGACGTTGATCGACGAACAAAGTTACGTACGTTTGTGAATGTTTTTGACGGTGGCAATTGTCAGTTTTTGATAATACCGTGGGATTTTCGTCGTCGAATGCCTTGACAAAACTTGTGATTCAGTCGTCGGAAGATCTTGATGACATTGGTGGCTATAACAGATCATTGCGTGCTGAGGTAAACAATCGGGCGTAATTGCCCACAATGTGGATCAATGGTGCCTTTGAATGACTGAATCTAGCTGAATGTATTGATTTTTCTAAAGTTGATCGGGCAAGCAAAGTGACCACGTGTGGCTTGAAGAAACTCTTCAGTGTTTCAGACACGTGGATGGAAATTAGCCGACGTAACAAAAGAGCATCGACATGTTTCCTGCCTCAGCGGCAATGCTGAAGAATCTTCAACAAGCAGCAGCCTCCAATTTCCGAATGGAAAATCTGCTGCAAAGCAAAAATACACCCGGTACAGACTTCAGTCTGACCTTGAATCTGGCGGCGAGTCTAATTGTTTGTCAGAGAGAGAAGGAAGCGGGTTATCTTAGGCAGCATCAGCAGCAACAGGAACTTGAGAATTCGGGAAGAGCTTCAGTTGAAAGCTCTGCCGGTGGAAGTCAGTTGGAAACCAGCGGTGATAGTCATAGTCACAATCAACAGTTGATGACGAGCCATTCGTCGGGAAGATCTTGCGGGGATAATCGAGGCGAAGACTGTCCAGTTCCTTTGGATGAACGATTTAATCTTAAAGTATCGGCAAGCGGGAAAATTTATGTCGACACTAAAAGGTTTAAGAGAAACAACATGATCGACAGACTGGATCTTGTCAGGCCAGTTGAACGAATGGACAATCGGTCGAATTCTGCCGCGGAATCGGCGAACTCGCTGGACGAGCTCGATCAGACTTCCGGCGGTGATCAGGAAGTTCCTCCGGATGGCGAACGACCCGAATCAATCGCGACCGGTAACGTCGATCCTAGGACCACGTCTTGTTGGATCAACAATCCGATCGATGGAAGGTTTGCCGATTTTTCTGCCGGCAGAAGCAACGATCATACCAACTCGATCGGTGATGAGACACACCAACAGCAACAGCAACAACAGAATAGCAGGTCTATGAAGATTCATGTGATGAAGACCGAGGATAACAGAATAGCTGCTGAGGAGATGTGCACCTGCGGCGCGGAACAATGTCCTGGTATCGGGGAATGTAATAATCGGCGGGTCCAGGAGAAAGAGAAGCCGGAATTAAAATTCGGCGTCAGGAGGATACTTGCGGATGATCACAACATGCGACGAAATTCTGGTAATTTAATAATGTACTCGGATGTTTTGTTTTAGGGAGATGAGTAGTTCTTGGGTTCGAGTCGGTAAAATCGGTCCAATTGGCTTATTTGAATCAACTATGGGACTTTTTTAAAAACGAACAAGATTCCATTTCCAATCAATAAAACTATCCGCATTGAAGCCAATCATTAAAATTGAATGAATTTTATCACGTCGACAATTGATTAATTCTCTTTCGGCATTTCCTTTGATTCGAATACGATTTCAATCGATACCGATTCTAAAAAATAAGATATTCATTGAATTCTTTTCATTGGGTCTAAAGCACATCTTTGGGTCGCATTTTACCATGATAAAATATGTAGAGGGTAACTTTTATAACAGTGGATTGCTAAATGCACGTTGATGGATCTAAATAAATGTTTTAATATCGAAAATGCGCCAAATCGAAAACAAATGTGTATATTTTTTTAAAATATGTATATTTTTTTCATCATTTGATAAAAAGTTTTGGTTTCGAGTAGAGCATTTCAGACCTAGCCACAAAGTGTTTTTCTTCCGAATGTTGAATCAAACTTTTCAGTATGACGGCGGGAAAGTGTACTTTTGTAGATAGAGGACTAATATAAGTTATTCTATCATTTTAGAAAAATTAAGACCCTGAATGAAGTATTCACAATGATTCACAATTCGACAATAAGTATGAAATTAAGTTTCTGCACTCAGAAAAATCGTTAATTATCTGGCAATTGTTGGGCATCAACTTGAAAACGTTTGAAAAATTCCATGCAACTGGCTATCGCAATTTTGAAATTTTAGGGGTTTTGCTAATTGGTACCGCAAGTATTTTTCTGATGCCAATACGAGAACTGATTTAAGGATGATTATAGTCGATTGATATCGATTCTTAATCGGTGATCGCATGGACGCTTCACAAAGAAATTATTTAGGAGATTATCATATGAGTAAAAAAAAATTTCGTTTTTATGATGCTCTTAAATAAGCAACAATATGTTAAGAATTTTTTCTTTGTACGTCGGTCGAAAGTACGTATTTCCGGTATCAACGTCGAGGCACATTCGGAGAAATGGGTCTGATGAGTTTATTTGAATCAATTATGTGATGTATTTGGAATGAATGAAATCTCATTTCAATCAAATAGAGTCTATTTCGATCAGATTAAATTTCATTTCAATCAAATAGAGTTTGTTTCGGTTGAATAACATATTATTAGGCCGGCCATTAAATAAATTATTTATTTAAAGGCCAGCCTAATAGGATTCTATTCAATCGAAATAGACTTTATTTCATTTAAATCAAAGTTCATCTGATTGAAATAAATTCTATCTGATCTGAATAAAATGTTAATTATTTCAAATACACCCTATAAACCATTTAAATAAACCCATTTCTCTGGCTGCAGAAAGCCCAAGATTCGTGTATTGGTAAAACTACACGTACACCCTCTGTAACAGCAGGAGCAAAAATTTTCCGCCGATTGCCGTTAGTCACACAGAAATTAATTAATAAAATTATTTCGACTGATGAATCTATGGATGCAGAAGATGTATTAAGAGATTTCGATGCAAAGGCGGAATTCATTATACAATTAAACATTACGAACATTGGTAACGATGAAACATTACCAAAGACGTCGGCTAATCGGTGCTTCTCTTATTTATTTGATGTCTGCCACTCGACCAGCAGCACTCGCTTATCTCGTATCGCAAATGTCGAAGCAAGCATCAATACATGCAATTTTTCTTATTTCGTCCACTTGGCTTCGCCGCAGGCAACATGACGCGCAGTGTCGGAATTTCAGACTTTCTGTCCTTGTAGTAAACGGAAAAAAAAGATTAGTTACCATAACTAATAAATGAGTTGATACAACCAATTGATTATTCTATTTCCCTTACAACTCCAATGATAGTGCCAACGGTTCAAATGGTAATAAACACGATTCGAATGGTAGTCCCAATAATTCGAGTGATAGTCGCAACGATTGCATTGGTTAACCTTGTTAATCTCGCGAGGACTAATCATGAATAGTCGAGGTTATTATTCGATATGGTTGAGGCAAATAATTCTTGAGAGATTTGTACAGCAAATTGGAATCGTAGTTGTCTCAACGAAACATTTATTTTCGTGTGGAGCAATTAATAGATATAATAATTTCTACTGAATTCGAGGAATTAATTCATAAAATAATTTCGACTAAATCTATGGACGCGGAAGATGTGTTAAGAGATTTTGATGCAGAGGGGGAATTCATTATACAATTAAACATCACCAAAGACGTCGGCTAGTCGGTGCTTCTCTTTTTTATTTGATGTCTGCCACTCGACCAGCAGCACTCGCTTAGCTTGTACCGCAAATTTCGGAGTAGGCAATTTATCAATACATGCAATTTTTTTTTTCTTGGTTTCACCGCGGGCATCATGACGAGCAGTGCCGGAAGTTTAAGCTTTCTGCCCTTGTAGTATAATATACTATTCTTCACATATTGTTGAAAATATAGTAAAATTTTTTGTACACTGTTAGAAAAGATTAGAAGTTTTTATGCATAAGCTCGTCATCGAAATTTAATGAACAATTGTGGTATAAAATTCATGTACTTGCCCAGTAAAATTTAAGAAAATTATTAAAATTTAAATACTTTTACTGTAAAATTGAAGTAAATTATTGAATATGATATACCATACATAAATTTTTCATTGCACTTGTATACTAAATTTCATATATTAGTTTATGAATAAAATCTTCCAATAAAAGTACACTAAATTTCAAGCAGATTTTCTTTACAGTATATAGTATTTGTGCCTACCTGATTGTCTCTATGGAAGAATTGATAATATTGTAAAATTCGAAAACTCACAGAAAATCTGACAAATATCACCATAAAGTCACCATAAGCCACCGTTCAGTTAGAGTTCATGAAACTATCTCCGATGGTGACATGAATATTACAAAACCTCTTTTTCATGATGTTCTAGAATAAACAACAATACGTTAAGAATTTCTTTTCACGTATTGTCGAAAATGTAGTGGAACTTAACAAATATATCCAATTTTTTCCACTATCTTCTTCTTTTTCATAACGTCAAAAATCTGAATAACTAAAATCTTACACAACTACAAAAAAGAAGTAGACGTACGATCTCAGCTTTGGACTAATTGAAAAATGAATGACTGCCAATTCAAATGTTCAAAAAAATTATAAAAATTTCTTTAATTTAAAAAAATTACTCCTTTCATCATAATGAGCCTTTTCATCCGCGGAAAATTGTTGCCCGTGTCTGCTAAATAGGAATACAAGATCAGATTATATTTAAGACATAGTATGTATTATGAAAGCTATAGGACTGCACAGTATAATACTCTAGTACCTACTTGAGAGACGATGAGGATAGGTTCGCGCGCGGCCCGATTATGCTGGTAGTGGTAGAATTTCCTTTCACGTGTCGTCGAAAATGTAGTGGAACTTAACAATTATATCCAATTTTTTCCACTATCTTCTTCTTTTTCATAACGCCAAAAATCTAAATAACTAAAATCTTACACAACTACAAAAAGGAAGTAGACGTACGATCTTACCTTTGAACTAATTGAAAAATGAATTACTGCCAATTCAAATGTTCCAAAGAATGATAAAATTTTCTTTAATTTAAAAAAATTACTCCTTTCATCATAATGAGCCTTTTGATCCGCGGAAAATTGTTGCCCGTGTCTGCTAAATAGGAATACAAGATCAGATTATATTTAAGACATAGTATGTATTATGAAAGCTATAGGACTGCACAGTATAATACTCTAGTACCTACTTGAGAGACGATGAGGATAGGTTCGCGCGCGGCCCGATTATGCTGGTAGTGGTGGAGCTTTTAGAGTTGAAACAAAGCTCACTACAAATCAGTGTCGGTGGCAGACTTCTGCCGGTCGACGCTCGCGCTCCCTAAATCTCATCCGCACACCCTCAAGACGAGTCGCACAGCGTGCGTGCGGAGTGTGGAGAAGCCGAGAGAGCGCGCTAGAGCAAAGCACGGCGGGCTGACATATAGTACAGCGAAGCTTGGCGTCAGCTGGTCGACCACTTAGCTTCACCCCAATATTAAGCCCTTACGATTGGTGCCTATAATATTAGACAAGCGGCAGAATCCAATGACGTATGGAGCTCCCTCGCCTGGCACACTCTGCAGCCCCTGTTACCTCTGGACTCTACTTCCATTCTCTTCTCTCCTTTGCCACGCTCGTTTACGATCTCTATATTGACCATCGAATCCAATTTACCATCACTTCTACACTATTCACGCATCAAACGTTATTGATAAGTAAATTCTCTTCATAATAACTACGAACGGCTATTACCACCGTTTCGAATATCTTGAGCACTGTGCACCGCCTGCGGTCATATATTTTTATCGGTTGCTGTCCATTTATCACAGAAGAACTTGAGTTTATACGTTTACTGCTTACATGCACCGAGAGAAAATATTTCATTGATTCACGGCAATCTGCGCCAATGAAAAGAAATACTCGGGTTTCAATACTATCTTTTCATTGAATGACTCAAACTCAATGAAAAGAAGTGATATTAATTCGGAGAAACATTTATTTAAACCAAGAAATTGCCTCTGTTCTTTTCCCCCACTTCCCCCACCACAACTCAAGATGTTAAAACCTATTTTTTCTTAAACTACTCGGCAAATAAAGATTACATTTTGAGAGCAAATAAAGATTACATTTGAAGAGAAGTATAGAAGTACGGCAGAAATTGGCTAAACTACTGGCTCCTTTAGACTTGAAGCATTTCGTTTGGGAGAACCGAAATACAAAAAAGTGAGGTTAGGTGCAAGAGAGACAGCCCTATAGGCGGTTAACATTGGACGACAAAATTCCCAGCACTTGCTGCCATCAAGTATATGTTTCCATTAAATCAATGAATACTTTTCTTTAAAACAGTGAAATTGTTTCTTTATTTTATGCCCATTAAGTAAATGTTTCTTTACAGGCAATGAAATGTTCTCTTTAAAATTTAAGTGCACTATCTCATTAAAATCAAATAGATATTTCGTTGAAATCAATGAAAAAAGAAACAAACCACCCATTTCTTTGCCGTCAATGAAATCTTTTCTCTCAGTGTGGAAATCTGTTTTTTACAATGGTGATTACTATTCTAAAAGACAAATTTTCGTGTTAGCGGTAAACGTATAAACTACAGTTATTCTGTTAACAAAAGATTTTCTTATCATCATGATGATAAGAACATTTTTAGTCTTACTAAGTTTGAAGTTGATCAGAATATTCTCACAATGATAAAGAAATCAATTCAATCTACTGAATTAATGGTTAGCGGTGATAAAAAAATGTGTATGATTGATTCAGCGACAAAATTGTACTAATTTAACTTGAGATTCATTCAATAGATTGACTACCTTTTTTTCAATTAACTTCATTCAGAAAATCCAACCGATTTTTTTAGGTCACATTATGGAAAACTGGGTTTCCAAATGTTCGCTTTTACGTCCACTTTTCCATTTTTCCATCTATTGCCACGCTCGCTTACGATCTCTATATTGACCATGGAATCCAATTTACCATCACTTCTACACTATATTCACGCATCAAACGTTATTGATAAGTAAATTCTCTCCATAATAACTACGAACGGCTATTACCACCGTTTCGAATATCGTGAGCATTGTGCACCGCCTGCGGTCATATATTTTTATCAGTTGCTGTCCATTTATCACAGAAGAACTTTAGTTTATACGTTCGCCGCTTACATGAAAATCTGGTTTTTAGAATAGTGATCACTATTATAAAAAACAGGTTTTCATCCCGCATAAAAAAGATGCGGCGTCCAGGATGGTATCCAGGATGGAGTCTGTCCTGGATCCTGGATATTAAATCCCATTCTCCATTCTGGACTACCCAGAATCCATCCTGGATATATCATTGTTACGTGGGTGATGATAAGAAAATCTTTTGTTAGTCTTACTGAGTTTGAAGTTGATCAGAATATTCTCACACTGAGAGTTATTGATAAGTAAGTTCTCTCCATAATAACTACGAACAGCTATTACCACCGTTTCGAATATCGTGAGCACTGTGCGCCGCCTGCGGTCATATATTTTTATCAGTTGCTGTCCATTTATCACAGAAGAACTTTAGTTTATACGTTCGCCGCTTACATGAAAATCTGATTTTTAGAATAGTGATCGCTATTCTAAAAAACAGATTTTCATCCCGCATAAAAAGATGCGGCGTCCAGAATGGAATCCAGGATCGAGTCTGTCCTGGATCTTGGATCTTAAATCCCATTCTCCATTCTGGACTACCCAGAATCCATCCTGGATATATCATTGTTACGCGGGTGATGATAAGAAAATCTTTTGTTAGTCTTACTAAGTTTGAAGTTGATCAGAATATTCTCACACTGAGAGGGAAATCAATTTTCACTTGGCGTCGAGTCGATACCGAGACTCTTGATCCAATCTACTGAACTAACGGTTAGCGGTGACAAAAAAAATGTGTATGATTGATTCAGCGACATAATTTTACTAATTTAACATGACATTTGTTCAATCGATTGACTATGTTTTTCCAATTAACTGTGCATATATTTATCACTAATTCAGAAAATCTAACCGATTTTTTTTTCTCAGGTTACATTTGGGAAAACTGGCGTTTTCGATATGTTCGCATTTACGTCCACTTTTTTATCTTTCTATCTATTGCGACATACGCTTACAATCTCTATATTAACTATCGAATCCAATTTACAATCACTTCTACATTATTCACGCAACAAAAGTTGTTGATAAGTAAACTCTATCAAAAGTAACTCCGAACGGCTATTCTCACCTATTAGTATATTATAAGCATTGTACACCGCCTGCGGTCATATATTTTTATCGGTTGTAGTACATATTTCACAAAAAAACTTAACGTTATACGTTTACCGATTTGTGCAATAAGTAGTAAAAAAAAACTACAGAATAAATTTCAAAAATCAATTTAAGACTGAAGCTTACACAACTCAACAATTATCAAAATCCACTTTTAACGATGCTATAAAAAAGAAAAAAATATTGCCACGCCGTATTAAATTTCACTCAAAATTTACTTACACTTATATCATCTTCAGCTTCACTACACTGTTAAATTGTCTTGATACTTTGACATTACTCTGGTAACCACTTGTCAAGTAACGAATAAAATTGGATTCTTCTATTATTTATTATCATTATCAATTACCCAATCACCTCAAAATTCAGTACTTATATATTTTTTCTAATCACTTCCCATTAAGTATTCACTCGCTTCCCTTCAGTACCAAATCGACTCATTAAGAGCCTTTTTTAAATTTCCTCCTTTTCTTTTTCAATGCAATTACTTTAAGAAACACTAAAGATGCCCCAATATATTCCCAACCCCTAACAAAAATTCCCCAAAATCCAGTTCTCATTTCCACTCCACGATGAATTCATTTAAAAAACAGTCAGACGACAATTTTTCCAGATTTTTATTCCTCCTGCCAACAACACATTTCTGCATCTACTCCCTTAAATCTGTTCCTTCTCAGTCTCTCCACATTCGCATGATTGACACGAGTCGATAAATCGTTCATATACGCTCCCGCGATAAATGGGCTCGCGCTCGTCTAGAAAACTGCCTCTACATATACAGAATCTGCATGTGCCCTCCCCCCTCCCCCCCCCTCCCCCCTCACCTCTCCCACCCCCTGGAATATGTTGCTGAATTGCGCGAGTGAGAAGTGGCCACGACCCCTGGAGTCGTGAGGCCATCCATACACTACAATGTGCATACATCGTCCTGTATCCGGTATATAAACATACCTCTACATAGGGGGCATTCCACGTCAAATGAGCAGGCCATGACCCTCACCCGCATCAATTTTGTTCATTTTTTAATATGATGTTATTACCGACCCATAAAGGCCTCGGAATTTTTTTCAGATTCTTCTACAACCAGTAACATTGTTAAATCCTCGAAAAAAAACAATTTTAAAAACGCCGTTTTTTTTAATCTGAAAAAATTAACCCTGATTCTATGATTTAAAATATGATTCTTGATTGCCATGCGATAATGTGATCCAAATGTTTACTTTTTTTTCCACATTTTTTATTTTTTCTCATGTCGCAATTAGATTTTTAATTTTTTAAATCAGGATAACTTTCTTAAATATCAATGGATCTTCATTTCTCTAAAAATGGTAGAATTACCAAAGTGCTTGAAAACAATTGATATCTTAAAAAAAAAATTCGCAAATGCATTGCGCAATCCAAGCGATATTATACTGCGAAATGGATTTGCGAAATTTTTTTTACGATATTAATTGTTTTCGGGCATTCGGGTAATTCTATAATCTTCAGAGAAATTCAGATCCATTGATATTTAAGAAAGTTATCCTGATTTAATAAATTAAAAATCATATTGCGACATGAAAAAATGTGGAAAAAATAGTAAATATTACGATCACATTATCGCATGGCACTCAAAAATCATATTTCAAATCATAGGATCAGTGTGCATTTTTTCAGATTTATAGAAACGGCGGTTTTGAAATTGGTTTTTTTCGACGATCGGAAAATGTTACTGGTGGTTAAAAAATCCGAGAAAATTCCGAGGCCTTTATGGATCGGTAATAAGATCATATTTAAAAGAGTAGAACCTTGCAAATTGCTTCCTCATTATTTTTCGCTTTCTACAAATCTACCTCTATGAGGAAGTATGTCGATGAATTTTGGCTTCCTCATAGAGGAAGCTTTGTAGAAAGCGAAAAATAATGAGGAAGCAATTTGCAAGGTTTTACTTTGCAGGCTTGTTTATACTCGGAAGAGATTTTTATAAAAATTCAAAGTGACGTAAAATTTTTACCGCTCGACCGATTTGTGTAAAATTGTTACTCAAAAATTGTGTAATGATAGTCCATATGTAAACTAAATTGAAACCCGATACCTAGTAATTTGCATGAGCAAGCGCTCGAACGAGATTGTTCAAATAATTCAAAATGCCATTAAATTTGAACCACTAGACGGATTCGGGTCAAATTAGTACCAAATATCTTTTCAAATGGTCGTCTAAGTGTGAAGAAAATTCAAGATAAATCTGTGGAAAATTTCTATTTTTTTATTTTCTTTCGTGGAAGCTGTTTTTTTCTTTTTATTCACCAAAATCGAAATTTTCTGACATTTCAACAGTTCATTAGACTCAAATTTTAATTGGGAATCAATAATCGTAAAATCATATAGGCAATTGCAGCTGGATATCTCACAATTTGCATGAGTAATAGTATTTGCAAACATTTTTGAAAAAATTAAAATTGTACCAAAATCAGAACAGCTTGACAGATCCTCGCAAAATTTGGTACACAGAATATTTCATGAGTAATCCATTGATATACAAAATTTCAGCCCGGTGCCTCGTTAATTGCGTAAGTTATAACATGAAAACGACTTTTTCGAAATTTCAAAAATGCTGTAAGAAAAAAAAATTTCAACCGTTTCGCGTCAAATACAATCCCAAACTTTGTATTATGATAACCTACTTGAGTGCCAAATTAGAAGAAAATCCGTAGAAAATTACGCCATTTATCGTGCGTACAAGGAAATCTGCACATACACACGCACACACACACATTTCGTAAAAACCATTTTTCTCCATGTTTTAGACCACGTTAAGTATCCTGACACGAAAACAAAGCTTCCTCTATGAGGAAGCAAAAAATGACCAAAATCGAGGAGGGTGAGGGTCATGGCCTGTTGATTTGACGTGGAATGCTCCATATATATATTCGCGCATATTTGTAGTTATATATCATATACATATATATATATATATATATCGATATAGGTGGTCCTATTGTTGGATTTGGTGGGTTTCATGCATTTGTCGGATATATATAGCGTTGCTGCTCGCTACTGGCTGCACTGACCGTGCCACGTGCATGTGTTACAGCATCCCCCTGTATATTTACCCCCTGCCCCCTCCCCCCAGCCCCTCAAATCCAGCGATTCCCGGATCTGTAGCAAATGCCAGGCCTCCAAACTACCACAACGAACCAGTTCACGTCCAGCTCTACGCAATTCGCTGTGAATTTGACCCCCCCCCCCCTTCCCCCCATTCCCCAGGATTTTGTACGTCATGTCGAGATGTTGTGAAATAATTGCTCGAAAAAGTGATTGGCAACAAATTCGAAATTCATCGACGAGTACGAAGCCCAGGCTGCAGTTGCTGTCGGAAATGCATGGCGTTACTGCCATCAGTGAATCTATGCGTTGTATGTAGATATGTATGTATGTGCGGAAGAGGGACGATGCACTGGTTGCTGTATAGAGATGCATCACCGCGACGGTGCAGTATTTTCCGCCTCGACTTCTGGAAACCCTCTGTGCTGCCCCACGGCGTCGAAATGAATTTTCCCCTGTCGTACTCGATACTCTCGTTCGCTTGTATTGTTTTTTTTTTTTTTTTTCCTTTCGCGTTGATTTGCAAGGCTTTTTTTATTTGCGCTTTATCACAGGCGACAGTGATTTTTCAATTGTCATTGCAACACGGCGCGGGTTGAAGAATGTCACGCGAAATTTTCTGGACGATGTGTTTGTTTATACGTGTATGCGGTTTTCCATGGATTAGTGGAGGTTTAATAAATGAAAAAGTTTGGAAAATTTAATTTCTAGAAATAATTGTTTTCACAATAAATATGCCAACTTTCAAGATTTTGAAAATTTGTTTAAAATGTTTAATTCGGATTTCTTTGACAAACGAAAATTCTGATAGACGATATCATGCTTTTTTATGGTGGAAGGAAGTATATTTGTTTAAATGTACTTTAAGACGACATTTTATGACAACATGAACAACAATTTTTTTTTCAAGCGGAACTGTTTATAACTGATGCTGACTTATTTTTCCGACAATCGATTTATGAAAAACGAACTTTTCGTATTGTTTTCATTGAGTTCCTTTTCAAAATCAGGAATCAATAATAAAAGAATTTAAATACTGTGGTTGCTTATGAACCATTGTGATCTTAGAATAAAAATTATACTGACTCGTTTTCCACATTTTAGAAAAATTTAGTGAACAACTATGTCGACAGTTTTCCAGTTTGAGAGGATCTCATAGAATAATTTTGTAGTAAAATAAAGTTTCAAATTATTTAATGAAATGTAAATAAATTTTCGTATATTCCAAATATCAAATAGAATGGAGAGTTATCAATGTGTCTGTGAAATTTATTTCACAATTAATAATTCGCTATATTGTTTAGAATTGTATACCTTCATATCCATCAATTATTTAAAAAATGTTGTTATTGTCGTTGAATTGACATGGACTGCCTCATATACATGTAGATGTTTTAGCTCGTGTTTTAGTCCATCTCACTTTGATGGGAATACGAATGTATTTGAGCGCGATAAGCATTTCCGATGATTATTATCAGTTCATTGTGGGTTGATCGATGCTCTTGACGAGGACTCAACCCCAATGAGAGCCACACTCGATGAAACCCATCGTTGATTACGAGCGTAATAGGTACAGGAATTTCCGGAATATTCTCGAATAATTGATTCCGATGGATATGCATATCGCGGAATTGAATTATGTTCGGTTTTGAGTTGTATAAACACATGTAATTATTCGTTTATTATTTTGATGCCATATGAAAGAGCGATGGTAAATTTGATAAAGTTATAGTGAGCACTTTTTTTAGAAGGATTAACGAGATCCTAAAGTAAACATCGTCGGCTTACACGCCCTTTGAGGGTTCCATGCCTCGAGGGGAAAAATCTCGTGCCCCTCCGGAATCTTTATTGCACGCACGCTTTCCTTTTTGAGAGCAAACCTGTAGCTCGCGTTGGTTTTTATGGTGAAGGTGACCATACGATAATTTTAAGGTATTGAAACGTGTTTCATTAATATATTGTTCCTTTGAACTCTCTAAACTCATTTTACGAATTCTCTGTTGACGTAGATTAGAAATTAAATTAAAAACCTGTCAAGAAATAAGTTGTTTTATATTAATTTTTGTAAGTTTTCAAACAACGATTTATTTTGTTATTCAAATTTTTTAATCATCTACGATGATACAAGTTCACTGTGATTTGATATATTACCTTTGGATGGTAATATGAAATTATTTTTGCTCTTACTGCATTTGTTTATTTGTTACATAAATAATTGGACATTAATTAAAGTAATGAATCATAATTTCATAAAAATTTCGATATTAATTTGTGTGGAATATCGCAGATAATATACAAATCAATTCGAAATTAGTGCCCAAGGCGTATAGATGTATAATACGTACAGTCCCGCCAAAAGTGAGTTTCAGAAACAATTTCGATCACTTCCCGATGGGATAAAAATCGGAAAAAAATAATGCATATAAAACGTGCCGAAAAGATTGATTTCGCATAGAAATAATCCCAAAATGTTATTAACAAATTGGTGAAAAAAAAAAATGGTTCAACAAATAAACAGTCAACCTAATTTTTTTTATGAAAATGATATGTTAATTTTTTTGAATGCTTATGAATTTATTTAGATTTTGTTTCTTTACTTTGATTTCGATTTTTTTTTTTGTATTTTGAACAACGCGCAGAATATAACAAATTTTGGATATGCGTTTTGCAAAAAAATCCTGAGTGTAGTAGATAGTTTTATGCCGAACACATATTCAAAATTCGTTATTTCGCGAACATTTTTGGAAATAAAAAAAGTCAAAATCAAAATAAAAAAATAAAAATCTGAAAAAATTCACACGAATTCAAATAAATTAACATATCATTTTCATCAGAAAAAAAGTTAGGTCAACTAATTGTTTGATGAACAATAGTTTTTTTTTTCAGAAATTTATTGATAACATTTTGGAATCATTACTATGCAAAATTTATCTTTCCAGGTTGTTTAATATCGATAATTTTATTCCGATTTTTATCTCATCGGGAAGTAATCGAAATTTTCTCTGAAACTCACTTTTGGCGAGACTGTGTATCATACATCCTTAAAGTATCAGCATCGAAAAATAGAGGAAATAAGTCAAATTACCACAAAACAATTCCAAAAATCCATGAACTGCAAGTGAATTTTTTTTTTTTAAATCAATTCCCATAATTGAATCTTAACAAGCCGGTCACTTTCACCAAACGAATCTAACGCTCCCATACATACCTAGTTAATAATGCATCAATCCTTAATCGCTAAGAATAACCATAGCCTCATAGACAGACGTTCAAGCACTGAGAGCCCAAACGAAATAAAAGAGCACATATATACACCTCGGCATCAGAAGAGCAGTCGAGCATTTTTTGAAAGCTTCTGCAACTGTAACAACACTTACGAGAGAGACAGCCAATGCAAACGCATTGAATAAAAGTGATCGAGGTCGAGAATTAATCTCGCGTGAATTAATCCTATGGGGTTCTCCAGGAAGATATAAAATGATGAAGACCATTTCAATTCAATGTTTCCGTTGGACCCTAAGCCGTTATTAGATCCCCTATTTCTCCTTTTTTCTCTCGTAGAATCTCTTCTCTGTCATCGGGTTGGTTACGAAAACAACTATAAAAGACGATGAGTATTTTATGGGGTAACAAAATACAATGGCTCTGCTTATACGAGACCATTGTATTCTATGTTGATCTCGTCTTCTCTCATGCCCCCTCGCCCCTTTCCCCTCCCCCCACTCTTTGGCTAAACCCACCCCTTAATACCACAGCTCTCCATTATTTTATTATTTTCCAAACACATCACTCTTGTTGCTCTCGCTGTTATTTTTTTATCTCCTCACTCACTTCGTGTCTGCTTCGACGTGGCTAACTGGGCGTGGCAAACCAGGGGTTCGTTGGTTGGCCATGAAATGAGAATTAAAAAAAAATGTTGCAAATAGATCCTGACGATCCTGCTCCGCCTCTTTTGCGGACTCGTTACATTGACTATTAGGTACCTCTACACCGACTCGACTCGATGTACAGTGAATATAGTGCTGGGTCTACACGAAAAAGTGAGGGGCTTCGCTTCAATCACGATCTATGATCCACCGGGTGAATAGCCGACCTATGGGCGTTTTTTGACATTTAAAATTATCACTGTTCATCGACGATAAATATCGCCGACAGCGGTGACACGCGTTACGAGCTCTTGTATCATGCTCTCACATATGGTCCCTTGTATAAAAGCACGAGAGAGATTTTTTATCGAATTCTCGAAAACGGGATCGACACTTTTCGAGCTTTTTTTTTTTATGGATTCGTGTTTTTGTGAATCATTTTTTTATATTTTTTTCTGTAGATTTGAAAAAACGTAAAGTGGTGTTTTGTAAAATGTAAAGTAGTGTTGATGAACGATTAATTAATTTGAAGAGAAACAATTCTTCTTTACGTTACATGAAAAAATTAAGATTATACTAAAATGGTGAGAATTTTGACACATAATGTCTCAGTAGCTACATATAATGCAAAGTAGCTACTGCGGATTGGACAAGTTTTTAATTTTTTGCAGATTTTTTGAGTTGGTGTATCGTTAATTAAAAATTGTTGCATAACCCTTTTGTTTCTTTTTTAGTGATGCGGCCCGAGACAAGATTCGTGTGACTCTCGCTTGATTTTTCTTGCGTTCGCTTTTGTTTATTATCGGTCGTCTCAATCGTTTGGTGTTTAGATGAACAATATTCTTGATGGCACGCCTTTCGATAAACGAGCAAGACCAACCAATATTCTCGAAAACTTACCGCACGTTTATCAAGGTTTCAATGGTGATAAAGCAAGATAGGTATTTGAAGATAGGCAAACAATTTTCTCAAACTGTAAATATATTTCATGATAATGCTTTAACCTCAATTAAATTAATACAAGCAATTATTCGTCTCGTTATTCGAGTCGAAGCTGCTCTTACTCCGTTTGATTGTGCGATTATTACCAATTACTATAAAATCATCTGCTACACGTATGACATCTGCGACACGTCTGAGAAATCGAGAATGAATCTTGAATCTCGGCGTTGAAACAAAAACGAGATCGATTTGGCTGTCAAATTCGAGACAAGACAAGATCTGATCAACCTTCAAAGTATCGACTCGAGATGACAGATGGAGCGCCAAATGTCGGAAACCAGTCTCGATCTTGAGATTTTCTCGCTTGTCTCGCTCATCCGCATCACTTGTAATGATATATCTTGTGATAGAATTTTGGTGAGTTGCTTTAATCAAAAGAGGAAAATCGAAAAACGATCGAACTAAACAAAAGTTATGGCTAATTGAAAATTCCGATTTTTCATGATTTCGACTCTAGCTGGGCAAAGATTCGGTGAGAAAAAATCAAGGTTTTCTAACTGTTGAAGATCTATCTTATCGAAATTGCCGCGCTGATTACGGATCTGAACCCTCTTCGGGAAATAAAATAAATGATAGTGGAAAAACGTGAAAAACTCAAGATCTAATATTTGTATTTTAAACTGAATAATATTTTATATTAAGAGGCTCAAAAAATGACATTATGACGTTAGTTTTCCATCCTTATTCCTCATTAATCCCAGTTTTGAATGAGATTAGGTTAGATTAGATTGATTCATTAAGATCCTGGGATAATTTATCCCCTAAATTCTAAATTCTTTCTTCGGATCTCCCATTCCTTTGGAATGATCTCCCTTTGTCTGTAACGCGGGCGCCTTCATCTTCGGTATTTAAAAAAAGATTGTTGCGTCACTTATTGCTGCTCGAGCGGCGAGCTGTCGAGCCAGCCTAGTTTGCTTGTGTTTTGCTTATTTTTTGTATATTGGTCACCTCTCATCTTTTCATCTTGTCTGTATCGCCCCATCTAGCCTAGGACCGTTTTCTGTACAACTCTTTCTTTTTCTCTGTCTGAACTCTTGCTTTCCTATGTGTTTTCTGTATTGCTCAGGTCCTTAGGGGATTCAATATCCCAGGATCTTATAAATCAATAAATCTAAATCTAAATCTAAATCTAAGAACCTGAGCCAACAAATACATATCAGGATGTCCCAAAAATTTTTTTTTTTTTTTAAATCACTGGGCTGTTGATTGAAAAGTTGACATGCACGCAGAAATACATTTCTCTGGGAGGGAAGCTCTGTAGCTAATTTTTTAGAGGTCGCTCACGCGAAATTTGTATTTTAATTTCTATTAAAACGTAGATAATGTATCAAATTTACAGAATAGTATTCATTTTTGAAAAATTTATTTAATAAACCTCACCATCGATCATAGTAGGTTGCTACCAATAATTTAAAGATGTACAAGCGGTACAGTCCGCCTAAACGTGAGATTCAGAGCGAATTTGGAACACTTCACCATGCGTTACAAATTTCAGAAAAATCAAGCATATGGAAAGTGCTGAAAAAATTAATTTGTTATAATTATAATTCCAAGATGTTATTAACAAATTGATGAAAAAAAATATTGTTCAATAATTTATTCGTCAACCTAACTTTTTTTCAAATTCAAATGAATCTCGCATGAGCGACCTCTAAAAAATTAGCTACAAAACTCCCCTTCCACTAAAATGTATTTCTGCATATATTTCAACTTTTCCATCAACAGCCGAGAATTAAAAAAAAAATTTATTGAACACCCTAATACAAATAGTGCAAACATATTACTGATACGTGTATCACAAAACCTATCAAGTGTATTGTCAAAGTGAGTATCCAGGTTACGAGAGAAATAGGGAATATACGTGTAGCTCGGACATTTATAAACGGTAAAGCCGGGATACGAGTTGAGTTAGGAAACAGTAATAAAATAATGGGTCCGTGATGATCGTACCGGTATATTTTATGGTGGCAACACGTTTCGTTTAATGCCTGGCTGTCCCTCTGTGTACATGGATAACGTTCGTAGGCACAACATAAAGCCCTACGCAGTTAGCGTGCCTCTCGATGTTTTTCGGTTAACAGCAGTAGGCACGGCACCTCAAAACGGGGCTACGATTTAATGGATCAAATTCATCGGTGAATCGACGCGGCTGCAAAAGATATTAATTTACGCATATAAAAATGAATATGAAAGTGCTAAAAACGATTTTAAAAATACGTGAACGTCTTGATGGAAACAATGAAGAGCCTGCATAATATATAAAAAAGGAAAATTGTTGGACTAAATATACTAGTGACTTAAGATTTATCGAGAACCGTGCCGTCATTGTCATCGGCTTATTCGTATTGTGATTGGCCGGCGGCAATGCATTGAAATTTTTTATTTATTGGTCGTGTCAATACTCACATAAAGGGACAAATGTTACGGACGTTGCAGCGGTTGGCCTGGGTTTTGGAAAGTTCCAATTTTTTTGTAAATAAATATCTTAAATCCCAGGAGCCTTACGAATATTTACAGAGATTGCATCAGTTATTTATAGAAATTCATCGACGAGAATGGAAAAAAAGTGGAACACGAATATAGTAGTGCTAGAAAGATTTAAAAAAAAACAAAAAAAAATTCAAAAAATCTAGAAAATCATAAATGTTGTACCGGTCGAGTTTAAATGACGTTGAAATTCGTTTTTAAATGAATTAATGTGTATCAGGAGTCCCAATGATATTTTCTGGTTCCACATTATATATTCATAGAAATTCGCCGCAAAATCGATGATAATTTACAGCTATTAAATTACGAGGAAAAATTATTATTATAATAATGACAACGTTTCTGTAAAGCTTGAAATAATGCATAGCATCCACTGAACATGTAAAATGCATAGAAATAAAAATGGTTGTGCTAAACACCGTGAAAAGAAGTTACAATTTTATTTTGTAAATAAAAATCAGAAATTCCTGGAGGGTTAAGAATATTTTCTCGAATTATAACAATTAATATCTGCCCACGCGTCGAAGCGTGACGAGTGGGCGAGAGAGTTTAGACGTCTCTGGGCTCGCCAGAAGCTTTCGTGTTTCTGAAGAGGGTACGAAGACCGCGTGGGCCGAGGTGTCGACCTGGATCAAATTCGCTCTGAGCCGCCTGTTCCTCGAGATATTCTCCACAGTGTTACAATCTAACACGAAATATTTTTTCACCATACCTGCCCGGAAAGTTCGTATTCCCGTCCTAGGGGTTTTACGTAATTCGAACTTTCCGCTGCAGATATGGTGAAAAATAGTATACGCCACTCGGGAGTGAAAGTAGACTATCCCCAACCGCGTGTAAGATTACCACCCTCGTCTTCGGCTCGGGTCTACTTTCGCTGCCTAGTGGCGTAATATACTATTTGTAATACGTGCATGAACAGCGGCCCTTTTTATGGCAGTTTTGCGGGCCGAAAGTGACTAGTTTCACGGCAGTGTTGTAACTAGAGTCGAAAGAAAGCTTATTGCAAAAATATATAGTGTGAAACACATTTTAAAATTGGCGTTTGCGCCTCGTGTGAGATTGCAATCGCACGAAAATTACGCCATTCATCGTGCGTACAAGAAAATCTGCACATACACACGCGCAAACACACGCGCAAACACACACACACACACACACACACACACACACACACACACACACACACACACACACACACACACACACACACACACACACACACACACACACACACACACACACACACACACACACACACACACACACACACACATATTTTGTAAAAACCACTTTTCTCGATGTTTTAGAACATTTTGTGTGTCCTGACATGAAAATCTCGAAGAAAAAAAATTTCACGAAAGCAAAGCTTCCTCTATAAGGAAGCAAAAATTATTTCTCTTCAATGCTGATGAAATTAATTCTCTTCTATAACAGACATAACACATCGAAAGTCGATTATCTCAAAACCCTGAAGAAATAGAGTTGATATAATTCAAAGTCGATTATATCAAAACACTGAGAAAATAGTTGTTAATAATTGTAAAAAATAGTATTATCGAAAGCTTAAAATATGAAGAAAAAAATTGATATGACAATTGAAAAAAAAATATTACTCAAAAATTTTTGCCTGGATTGAAAGTTGGTAATTTTTTTCCTCATTTTTCAGATCAAATATTGTACGGGCGTTCTGTCGGTGTTTTACCAGGGTTCCCACATAATCTTCAGCAAAATCCTGGTGGATACGTCATAGCGAAACCAATAGCTAGGCCAACGCCCTATCATCCTCACCACCAACCACCTCAGCATCACTTTCCAACAAATACGCACACTTTGCAACTATTCGGCAGAGTGCCTTACATCACAGGTAAGATAATCGATATTAATTATAGCACTGAGAAATATCAAAATGTCCAGATAGTCATTTGAAACAATACTTTCGTTTTATTTTTCAAGTTGCCAATCGGAGCTTTCGAAATATTTGGGTTAATTTCGAAATTTCACGACATTTTATAAAACTACTTTACACTAATTTGCGTCAGCTTCGAATAATTTTATATTAATTAACTGCCACATAATGTTTTTTTTCTTCGAGAAAATTTTTAAATGCTATGTCTGCAAAAATTAAAATTCAAACTGTTGAGTGCAATTTGCAAAAACAGATTATGATTCATCGGAATGTGTTTTGCATAAATGTATTTCCACTTCAAAACATATCACGTTAATTGGGAGAAAATGAACTCCATTACAATGTCTTTATGCAATAGCTCGTCTTATTTCATTTTCAAAAAATCTCACGCACAAATTGGGGTTAATAAATCCAAAACGATATTATTTTTCAAATGATCTGAAATAAAAAAACAAGAATTGTAAAGAACACTTTGCTAATACTTCTAATTTATGAATTTTCAATGCACACAATAACATCAAAATATAATGTAGCTAAATGACGGTAACAAATAATATGAATATAAAAATTAATTAATTGGCACAAGCCCAAAAAGTCACAGCACGTTGTCAATATCTTATTTTTTAAATTCCTACCATATGTTAAAATAAATCCTCCTCACGAGATATGTAAGCGCCATCTTAAAAAAATTCTAATTCCAATTTTCACTAACATCATTTTCTCGCCTAAATCAACATCTCGCCTCTCTTAAAAAACTCTATTAGTATACCCGTCGCTGACAAAAATACTCGATGGAGAATAAAAATTCAATCTACAACATGACAATCCTCGACGCATTCTATCCACGCTCTTGTCTATCTCGGGATGACATTGCCTGTTTTTATACGTACATACATACATACATACATACATACATACATGTACGCTGTATATGCAGATCGCAATTTCCCGTGACTCGCTTCGGAAGAGCTCTCGGAATTTTTTTTATTTTCATGGAAGTTGTACGTACAACGATTTTTATTCGTTTAACTCCGGTAGTGCAGTGTGTAGATTGTATGTACTCGTGGCAAATAACACGCTGTGTACACAGCGAGTATGTGTACTCAGTGAGGATTCGCGTGGCGACACAACCGCCGGCTATCGGATATCTTGTTATACGTGGGTAGGCTCTCCTCTCTCGCTGCCGCTGCCGCCGCTGCTGCTGCATCCACGAGCATGGGACATGGAGTGCATATGAAGTGCAGTGAAAGCACGAGGCTCACTCTGCCTCTCCCCGTATTATGTATACGAGCGCGTGCGGTGGGATGCTGCCGCTGCATTGGTGGCAATAGTCCTACTACACAAGCACGCTCACAGACCAAACGGAATTTAGTATATGTTACCTATGCACGCATGCAACAAGTGCGTGGAAATATCATTGCTATGCTTATACACATATGTGTATATATATATATATATATATATATATATATCGATATGTATATATATATAATATATAGGTTTGTGTAATATCGTCATGCTCAGATTGGCAATATTATCAATTCGTTCAGCAAGTTTTGCATAGATTTTTGCAATCAACCAATGAGTCGTTCTTTTTCATGTTTATTTTTTTCTTGAGAAAGGACTTCAATATGACTTTTTTTTATTCAGAATAAACAGAGAATAATATTTTAATAGAACGTTTTAGCTTCGTTTCGGATTCAACTACAGGGTGATTTATTTTGATTTTTTTTTGTTCATAAAAAAGGACTCCATTATGATTTTTTGAAGTTATAATATAGGGGGGATACATGTTTTGCAATAAACTATGGGGTGGGTGGGGGTCAAAGTAGCGAATGAGCAAAATAGCGAACGGTTAAAGTAGCGAATTTCTTCACTATGAAATTCGCTATTTCAGCCATTTGCTATTTGGACCATTCGCTATTTTCAGCTCCATCTTGTTAAAATGCATTCGAAACAGCGAATGATACAAATGGCGAATGGCTGAAAAAGCGAATTTCATAATTCTATATTTAGACGTTTTTTATTTTTTAATTCGCTATTCTAGCCATTCGCTATTTTGGCCATTCGCTATTTTCATCCTGTTCTGTTGTTTGTTTGCATAAGAAAGTGCCATCAACGGGACCATTTTGTCAATTGGGAATATAAAGAGCATGAAATTTTGCTAGGTAATTTTAGCATAAAGTTTTGCGAATATGGACTTAAACACGAATTCGTTTAAATTCGTAATATAGGGGGAACAAAAGGTTGACCCAAAATTACAATTGAATATTTTTTAAAGATTAAGGAGCCAGATTTTGGAATTAAGGAATTTGTTTTTTTGAACTGAGAAAAAAATTGGCGAATCGTAAGAAAAATGACTAAAATTGGAAAAAAGAGTGATATTTTTTGTACAAATAGAAGTGACAGAAAAGAACAAATGGCGATTGTTTGTGCGCCACTTTGCTTGATGACTTAGACTATTTTTATTTAAGTGACATAAACTTTTTTTGATAAACATGCGTAAAATAATTTTATTGTTTTTGTTACACTAGAAAATAAATAAATATTCTTGTGATTTTTTGTTCCAAAATCAGTAGCCGATATCGGCTCTGGCAGTCATCGCGCAGGGTTAATCCAAGGAAACCCAGCATCATTTCCGGGCGGCATGCAACCAGGTATCAGTGATTTATCACCTATGGGACCAGTTTTTCCGTGGTCCTCAAGTCCTCGAGGAAGACCTCGCAAAGGGATGATGAGAAGAGCCGTTTTCTCGGACGCGCAGCGAAAAGGGCTCGAGAAAAGATTTCAACAGATGAAATACATCAGCAAACCGGATCGTAAGAAGCTGGCGGAAAAACTTGGCCTCAAAGACTCACAGGTGAGAAAAAGCTCAGTAAATGTTAAAAATATTCGAGAATTAATATACTGCACAGAATTTTGTTTTCTATAGTAAGTGAATTATATTAATATTAATACACATAGTAAAAAAAATTAATTTTTTTTAAAATTTTTGACAAAAATTCTGGTCAATTTCCGACCTCATAAATAATTTCACTTTTTTGTTACATTAAAAAACAGTTATTCAAATTTTAAAAATATATATTCAATTGATATCTGTAGACGAAGATGTTTGCTGAAATGCACAATAATGTCAATGGATTTTTCACTATGTTCTAATTTATAATACTAAACCTTTTAGAAAAGTACTTCAACAAGAACAATCTTCATATTGATTTGTATACAATAAACTGATTTTTGTATATCGTCATATTAAATTAACGTAGATACTGCCAAAAAAATTCTGTACGCTGTATTAATTTTGTTGAAGAATTTGTAAATTCTTGATTCGGATACAATTTTAATCTTTGGTTCGCTTGCAAGCTTGACAGACAGACAAATATGCGTAATACATAGATGTTGACGAGTACGTATAAGCTTAATACACGTAAGCTGGTAAACATTAATGTTGATGCACTGGACAGGTTAAGCGAGCGATAATGATTGCTTTGGTAGACTATAAAGCAGCCTGTCAGGGTATTAGAGACAGCGATGCTATTAGAGCATTCGGAGTGTGCACAGGTGCATATACAGATATTGTATACGCATATATAGTGGGCACATAATACCTTCGGGTTAATCGGGCAATGCCAGTTCATTAGTTGCAGCACGCATATAACCCCCGAGTGGGTGCACCAGGCAGTGCTATGCGTCGTCGAACGGGCTTCGTTGGCTATGCTATCACCACCGGATACTATTGCTGGTGCAACTTCACCTCAACGAGTAAAGCGAAGCTGATGAAACTAAATGGACCAGAAAATGGCACCGAGTTAGTTCCATTTGATTTCATGAACGCACAAGTCGTTTACTCGATCTGATGTATGAGTATTATTCCCGTTGCGTTATTTTTCGTCCCACCGGGCAAGAATTGACAACTTTTCACCCACAAAACAGGCATGGAATGTAGTCTTTTTAGCCGGGAAAAATATTTAATTTTACTTTTCTATGAAGAATGGTAAAAATAAAATTGAGCTATGTTATAAGTGCCAGATGATATTCTCAACAATCTCAACAACTGCAACTTCACCTCAACGAGTAAAGCGAAGCTGATGAAACTGAATGGATCAGAAAATGTCACCGAGTTAGTTCCATTTGATTTCATGTAGGCACAAGTCGTTTACTCGATCTGATGTATGAGTATTATTCCCGTTGCGTTATTTTTCGTCCCACCGGGCAAGAATTGACAACTTTTCACTCACAAAACAGGCATGGAATGTAGTCTTTTTAGCCGGGAAAAATATTTAATTTTACTTTTCTATGAAGAATGGTAAAAATAAAATTGAGCTATGTTATAAATGCCAGATGCTATTGTTGGTGCACCTCAACAACTGCAACAGCACCTCAATGAGTAAAGCGAAGCTGATGAAACTAAATGGATCAGAAAATGGCACCGAGTTAGAAACGCAGAAGTCGTTTATTCGATCTGACTTATGAATATTATTCGAAAAAAAACCTATCAAGTTTTGCAGCGCGTTTCTACCCGTTGCGTTACTTTTCATTCCGCCGGGCAAGAATTTACAACTTTCCGTCTAAGAAACAGGTATGAAATGCAGTCGTCTTAGCTGGGAAAAGGTATTCAATTTTAATTTTCTATGAAGAACAAAATAATGGTAGAAAAAAAAGTGAGCTATGTTATGAATGCCAGATGCTGTTGCTGGTGCAACTGCACCTCAACGAGTAAAGCAAAGTTGATGAAACTAAATGGACCTTGAAACAGCGCCGAGTTAATTCCAAATTTCTTTCAATTGCCTTTGAATACAAAATTATCCAGATAAATCAACTAAATGTTGATAGTATCTAAAACCATTCTTAAATCAAATAAATAAATATTTCCAAAACAACAGTAGTGGACGCGCAGTCGGTGTGAGGCTTTGGCAGTCCGTAAAGTTGAGCAGCATTGTTTGCGGCCATAACTTGGATGATTGACCGCTTAGCGGCGCACCGATTTGCGCGTCATCTGCTGGGCGGGAGGCAAATTTTCTGAGTTCCATATGTATACCAATACAGTAAAATCTCGGTAAAAATGAAAACACTGTAACGGCCAGATTTTTGCAGTTGCCTTGAGCTTTCGTGGTACCGCGATACAGTAGTACATGAGGATGAGAGACTACGAACAATACTTTAAGGGCTACGTAAAACCCTGACTAAAGGCATACGGAAGAAAAAATCCCACCAAAATAAATAAATATTTCCCATCTCAAATACAAGTCAACAAATATCATAATCATAAATTTGATTGCAACCAATTTAAAAAAATATTCCAACCAAACTAAAATATCGTCACTCCGGAAAATAACAATCCTAATAATAATATTTGATAGATGAAATATTTCAACCATTAAATGCGTCTAAATAAAATCCACCTTCTTGCCAATTAAGTACATCAGGAAAGCATCTTTGAAACCATATCCCATACGCAAATCGTTAACGCGTTAAACCCTCACCGAAAGTGCAGGCAGATCTTAGCAGCAAGAGTATATATATACATACATACATACATACATATAACCTGATCATTTGGTTAACGTCCAGACCGTCGTCTATAGAGGGGATGACCGTCGAGTAGGTCTGGGTGGTGGTTATGGGTGTCTTTGGACGCGAGGGTTGTCAGATCGAGTGAATATAAGAGATGGTCGTGACTATATAACTATAGCTTAACACCATAGCTATATACATGTACATATAGCATGGTAAGCCGGTAACGGGGTTGGCTAGAACGCTCGCGCGCTCGAAGTGGAGAGTTCTCGGTCGGATAGCCGAGAAGGGGGAGGAAGGATGAACCAGAAGCCTGAGCACGCGAGGTACCGAGATATCCTCATGTATAATTCACACCTCGAGCGCCATACCTCGAATGCCATTGGCCGAAGGCATCGCTATATATGAAAGCTCTTTCGGCGTGTCCCTTTCACAACCGAGTCCTCAGGATTTTACGAGCTGGTGTAAGGACCGCGTCTATGGCGTCGTCGTCCTCCTCTTCTTCTTCTTCTTCTTCTGGTCGTGTTGGACGTTCTTGCGTCTCTAAGTCCCTCGATCTTCATATTTTTCTCGCCTAGACGAATATCCGCGGTTGTATCGTATGGGAAAACTCGGGTGAGATGACCACTTCTTTTTGCTTCCTCACAGAGGAAGCTTTGTTTTCGTAAAATTTTTTTTTTTCGAGATTTTCATGTTAACGTACTCAGAATCGCATAAAACGTCGAGAAAATGCGTCTAAAAAATATGTGTGTGTGTGTGTGTGTGTGTGTGTGTGTGTGTGTGTGTGTGTGTGTGTGTGTGTGTGTGTGTGTGTGTGTGTGTGTGTGTGTGTGCGTGTGCGTGTGCGTGTGCGTGTGCGTGCGCGTGTGCGTGCGCGTGTGCGTGCGCGTGTGCGTGCGCGTGTGCGTGCGCGTGTGCTTGCGCGTGTGCTTGCGCGTGCGCGTGTGCGTGTGCGTGTGCGTGTGCGTTTGCGTGTGCGTGGGCGTGTGCGTGTGCGTGTGCGTGTGCGTGTGCGTGTGCGTATGCGTGAGCGTATGGTCCAGACACCGAAAATTCAATTGTCCATAACTCACGAACGGCACAATGGATCAAGCCTAAATTTGGCACGCAACTCGAGTATTGACTCCTCTGTAGTTGACGCGATTTTTCATTAAATGTACCAATGTATATCGATTTTATAGAATTTTTAATTTTTCAAAAAAATTACGTGTTTGCTCTAACTTTCGTAAAAGTTCACCAATTTAGCTAAATAGTTCTTTATAAATAAAGACACTTAAATGATGTTTGGTATTGAATTTTAGCGAAATCGGTAAAGCGGTTACGATTTTATAGAATTATGAATTTTTCGGAAAAAAAATTCTTCTCACGTCGAATCTCAACAAATGCACCGACATGTTCTACAGTCGGAAAATACCATACAGCCCTGCTACGTACAAAATTTTGTGCTGATCGGTAAAGTCGTTCGGATTTTATGGCATTTTTAATTTTTTTTTATGAGCATCGTCAAAGGAGTTCGGATTGTTTAAATTCTTGGTAAAGTCTTAAGAAAACATGTTATCAAAAAGCCTCCATCCTAAATATTACGCACAATTTGTTTTCAGTACACTGTTTGAAATAATGTTATCACGACAAAATACAAAATTTCATGCATCAATTGCCATTTTCTTTTACATATAAATTAAAAAAAAAATCTTATTTGAAAAATTAATACCTTCAACAGATTACGGACATATTCTTATAAAATAAATAAAATAATTGTCATCTGTCCCGGAAAACCCGCAGCTGAAGATGAATCACAGATCCGGGAAACGTCGCGACATGTTTCCGATTCAGCATACGGGAAACACATATTTTTCCTTCCGCCCTGTTCGAATAATCAAAGCTGCATGTAGCCTTGTGTGAGTGGACGTCGCGAATTCCTTTTTCCTTTCGGATTCTCGTCTGAAATTCCCGAAGTACCCTTTGACGTTTCACAACCCCGAGCCACCGTAACAATAATTTTTTTATACCTTGAATATAAAGCAACGTCTGGAAGCTAGGATGAAATTTTCCACGTGGTATATATATTATGGTATTTGACGATCCTACGTGCGGGGTATTTTTTTCCGAGTGAAGGAGAGTTTATTATTCGTAGGAGCTTTCATTGACTTTGAATGAGATATAAAAAAGAGGACGAGAGAAAGGCGAGGGGTGCGCAAAGGGGAGAAGGGTGATTTTAACGAAGTTTATGAGAACTGCAGGAAAAAAAAACAGAAAAAGTAAATCGGAGGAAAGTAGATGTGGCGAAGCAGACCGAAAGTTTTTCTATCACGTTATTAGTCGACGCAAACGAATTTTCTCGAGTATAGCTGGAAAAGGAGTCACGCTGGATAAGAGAGAGGAGAAATTCTGCTGGCAGGAAACAGGGACAAGTTGAACGGATGAGGGGAAAGACGGGCTGGCCTAATACTGACTTTTCTACTGATCCCCCGGCTAATATCACACAGTTCGCCACAGAAACACTCATAAAAACGATTATTGTCCAATGATGGCTTTCTCTCTTGATAACACAGCTCCTATGAACAGCCGGTGTACCGGTCGTCAAATATCCTCCAACACCTTGTCCTTCTGGACCTTCACTTTCCCTCAACTGGTGGAGAAAAAACGTGGGGACGGAAAAATTGTCGCAACGTGATTTCCCTTACCATGTAATTAGATAAAGTGGGAAAAAACGCGGTAAAAAAAAGAGGGATATTTTTTAACTCGACGATATTGAATCGATGAAAACGAGAGTGGATTTTAATTTTTTTTCAATTTTTGATTTTTGTATTTCTCAATATTTTTGGCAAATACGGAAAAAGCTTCATCATATTCTTTTTGCAATAAATTATTGATGAATTCAGAAGGTTTATAAAATTATTTTACCTTTTAATTTGTTTTATTTTATTTTTTTCATTACTTCTATAAATATACTTTTTCTTGTTAGTTGTATTTCCACAACAATGCTAAATGTACAAATGGTTCGTTATACTAATACTTATAAAAGCGATTATTGTCCAGTGATGTCTTCAAAATGTCCGCGAAAAAATTCAATTGCGTTGGTAATTGTGATTACCATCTAATTATATAATGTTGAGAAGAACACAGTAAAAACAGATGGATATTTTTTAACTTCCGTAAAAACAATCGTTGCCCATAAACGCCCACTACCAAACTTTATGCTACATTTACTGAAAAAACAAGTATAGTTTTAATTAGTTAACATAATAATGTTTGGAAATATTTTTGGTGAATTTAAGAATTGCACAAATTACAATAAATCTCTGAGTTTATTGAGAGTGACTCTGAGTGAATTCAATGAACTTCTAAGTTTCTTGCTATAAAAATCATTTTTCTAATTTGTTAGTTTATTTTACTAGTGAGGGCTCACCAATTTAATAAAATAAACAAATGTTCTTTTTTTTCAATTCAATACTTTTATTATTGCACCAAATTTTTGTGTAACTTCCTTGTACTATATATTTTTATTTATAATAATTATAATTTATAATAATTTATTCCTCCCAATTAAAAAAATTAACGAATTTCTTACTGAATGGAAAAAAAACTGGTCATCTTATTATTATTTGCAACTTTATCTTCAATTTCATGCTTAATATTTGTACGATTTCAATTGAAAAAAAGTATCACTTTAAAAAGGCATTATGATTTGTAGAATAGACCGCATCAATGGCGCACACAGTTTGTCGGAAGCTCGAGCTCGACCGGAAGCTAGGTGCCTCGTATCATCGGGCAACACCATCTGTGTGTACTCGGCTGCTATCGACACATCGATCAGCCACAAAATGTGCACGAACGCGCGGTGCGATTTCGAGGTTTCATCGGGTTGTACATATCCTATAACGTACAAACTGCCGCTTCATACCTTTTGCTCTTCGAGCCCGTAGCTCGCCTTCACTATCCAATTTGAAATGCGCCTGCCATATCAAATACGATAATATCGTTGCACGACAGAAAAAAAAAACATAAATTTATCGAATAACCAGTTATGAAAAATACAAATATATTTGCTCAGTTAGCCGAATAAAAAACATCGTTGGATTAATTAATTTTTTGACCACCATAATTTTGTTTATACAACGAAATATTTTTATTCATGCAATAAGATTCTGCGAATATGATGATAGAATTTTTTCTTCACTAATTACCATAGAAATTATTTGTGCAGCTTACAAAAACTTTGCTATGATAATCATTTAGTTTGACTAAAAAAAACAAGTCGAAATACAATTTCTTAAACATGGATCGTAAAACTAAAAACAACATTTCTTTTGAAAAATTTCATTCACCTTGCGTTGATAAATTTTGACTCACATTCTACTGGATAGATAATATACCTATGATTGAATATTGAAGTTGCCATGTGATAACATTAAGCGTCAGAAGACTATTCATATTCACTCTTAAGAAATTATTCTTGGAAGGAATAGAAACCATTTCACATAAGAAGAAATACTTCGTATCTCAAGTCTCAGAAGAATTCCCTTTATCGTTCGAATAATAGTCTCTTGAAATAGATCTGCTTGATCCAAAACGATTATTTCAATTGCATCAAACGCGAAATCTATTTCGAACTTAAGCATACGAAATTAAATCCGTTTGATACAAGACAATCCGCTTGCGTCAAGTGGATTGTCATTTGCAGCAAATAATATAAAGGGAGAAAATATTAAGGAAAATAACTGTATCTTGAATCGAAGAAATCGAAGAAAAAAAATCGATATCGAAGAAAATCCTAACCCTTTCAAGAAATAGTCCATCGCTTAGTCAGAGGCGAAGCTTGCGCTTGCCATTTTTTCCAAGGTCTCTAGTATGGCTCATGATGTTTTCTTTGTTTAGTTAACTTTCTTACTATAGGGTTGCGCGAGTTAGATATTGGCGAGCACAAACTTTCCTCTCGCTAAAAGAGGATTGTCCTATTCGAAATTATATTCAGGCGTGTCAAATCTTATTAAATTGACCGGAAATTCCTCTCAAATATATATTAATCTGATCTACTTTCATTCAAGTTTGAACACAGTCACCCTGCGGTAATTGTGAAGAGAAATCGGTTTGGAGATAGAGAATTTCCCTTTACTTATAATAGTCATTATAATTTACAAACGTTCTTTTCGTCTTGGAGAAAACGCTACAGAATCTTAGCGGTAAATTATGTACTTTGCAGTAAAGACTCATTAATATTTCGATAAATGGATTAACCATAAAATGAATCCGTTCTTGCTGTAATGCCATGTTTTCGGAGTACTTTCCATAATAATTCATTTAAAAATTCGCAAGTTCATAGCTTCGCTTATAGAAAAATTCTTCGACTCCCCTTATGGAAAATGTAATGTAATTTATTTAATTTTTAAAATGCTTTAAACTTTTGTGATGAGCGTGAGCAGAACACGACGACGCTTATGAGATGCAGTTTATTTATCCACGAGATTTGCGAGTTGCTGTATACGTGGAGTTTACGAGGAGAGTTGAGTCGCTTGCGGAAGGATATAACTAAAGTAATTAGTGAAGGTGGGTGGACGAGAGTGCTCTCTCCCGCCTATCCCGCAACATCGGTCGGCAGCAGCAACCAAGCAGCACCCTTTTCCATGAGGAAGCTCAGAAGAGCTCCGCTGATGGTTGGCTTTGGCGCGGCCGGGCGTGCTCGCTCTTTGCCGTCGTAAACCAACGATGCGAATTTATTATTATTAAGGTCTGCCCCTCGCCGCTCCATACTCATGATGAGAGCTTAGCCCCACGTCTCCGCTCTCGGTTGCCAGACGTTTTTCTCGAGTTAGCGATAAAAAAGTTTTAATAACCGCTATTGCTCCATCGTATCAACGTTTTAGTACGTATAATAACAAGAACTTTCATGTGATATCAACATTTACCGTCAATCATACGTCCTTTAGATTGTTAGATGGATTAAGAAAAGGATCTTTGTAAAAAAGTAATTTAAACGAATAATTGAAAAATTAGAAAATGGGAATGGAAAATTTTTTAATTGAATTACAAAATGGAGAAAATTTGAAAATTTAATTACAAAGTGGACACGGGAAATTGGAAACTCGGATTTAAAAAACGGAAATGGTAAATTGAATTTGAAAATGGAGAAATTGAAGAATTGAATTAAAACATGGATAAATTTTTTAAAAATTAGAAAATGGAGAAATAGAAAAATTGAATTGAAAAATGGTAAATTGGGAAATTGATTTACAAAATAGAAATTCGAAAATTGCTTTACAAAATGGGAAATTGGAAAAATCGAATTACTAGATGAAAACTTTTAAAAATCGAATTACTAAATGGGAAATTGGAAAATTCTATTACAAAATGCAAAATTGAATTACAAATTGGTATTGAGGTCTAAAATTCCGAAATTTAATATCTCACCTACGTTTGTGACGAAATTCGCTAGAAAACATTTCTATATGATTACATATTAAGAGATTGACTATTCGAAACCTTAACTCGGTCCGCTACCTTAATCCTCATAAGAACATTCGTCATAATCTTAAGAGGCAAAAAAGTACAACAATAACAAAAACGGTATATGTTACATTACTACAATTTACCATCAAAAAGTACTACTATTTAATTATAGATTTACAAAAAGCTCTAAAAATTATTGAAACGTTTAATAATACCGTTCGATGTAATTTAATGAAACAATTTCTCAAATTTTTGTTCCATTTGAATAGAAAATTATTTTTCCGTCGTGGGCTCTGGAAAAATTCCATCAACAATTGAAATTGGTTTATTAATTAGGCCATTCTGTCAGAAAATTTTATTTTTCATCCTCGCGCCTCCCAAATATTAATCGTCATGATCTTGAAAGCACAAAAGTCGGATGCTTTTCAATTACGTGATCGTCGAAGCGAACTCGAGAGCTTCACTGAAATTGCATACCAGAAAAATAAAGAAATTCTGAGCCGGTCGACCCCCGAGGGCTCTTCTTATCTCTTTAATAATCCGAGTCGACGCCGCACGCCAGATTTCCTTCCTGCTGCATGGCAGGTTGTCAAGATCACGCCGTGGCGTCTTAATCGTTCTCTCTTCTCTACCGAAAAAAAAAGAATGAACTTTGTGTTGTTGCCTGGCAAGATGCAAGGATTTGAAAAGATTTTCCCCGCCCGAGGGGAATTTATTCTTCCGCCCCTTTTCCGTCGTCCTTGTATTATGGGAACTCATAATATTTCCGGTCTGGTGACAATGCGCCAATTAAAATGAACGATATCACATTCATGAAGCGTAGTAGCTCGTTTGGAACTCTGCCAAATTTTCTATATCCACTACTACACGCTATATAACCATTTATCAGGTTATTAGACCATTTCCGTCAATCCAATTTAGACTGATTATTACAATACCTTTAATTGCTCCGATCAAAATGCTGGCTTAGAGGAATCGATTCAACGTTCATCGCCAGTAGAACCGTCTCTCAATTGATTAATTTTGCATCGATAATTTGAAGGATTGAATAAAGGATAACTTTAGATGATTTGTATAATGCGGGAAATGAATATGTGAAATGATATAAAATACAGCAGCTATAAAAATGTTTTTACAAAATCCTTAAAAATATAAATAAATACAATTACAAAACTTTGTTTTAATACTCATGTTTAATTTATCCAAATGTCATTGATGACATAAGTGATTATTGTTTGCTGTCATTTTTGTACGATTGTTTTAAATTCTGGGAAATTAAATAAAATATAGACACTAAAAAAATCTTTAGAAAAATGAACTGAAATTCTTATAACTGTATTAAAGAGTTTTCACGTAAAATTAATTAGAGAAATTGCTGTCCTCACATTCTTTATGATGAAATTATATTGGATTGAGTAAATTATGCACACATATATTGTTTATCCAATATTGAGAAATTTTTTTCATTTGCCTCTACAAACTGTTTAAACCGAATAATCGCGGGTGAAGAAAAAAATAAACGCTAAAGCTTTTTCTATTGAGTTTAATAGTTTAAGCATCGAATTAGTTCGAGTAGCATAACATAAGTTAAATCCTTAAGGAAGTCAGTGTTATGATTTCTGGATTACAAGATTAATAATTCTTTTGTGTTGCTTGTGAAAGTCAATAATTAAATTTTTTTTCATTTTGGAGACATTTAACAGGAGAAGCGTTAATGAGAAAAAAAGAGAATTATTATTTCCTCTACGACGGAACATTGACACAATAAACATCTATACACCATGCAAAGTTCTACTTTCCAGCTTCGTTTTCAATCAAAGTTGAAATTCCGAAAGATAAACCGCATACAAACTATGACGGAATTGGGTTTTTTCTCATTGATGAATAGTACTGACCTTGTATATAAAATATATGTTCGGTGTCTTCTGTTTTGCTGAAGTTGATGCAGCAACATCTTTTTATTCTAAAAAGTTTGAATTCTAAAAAATTTCTATCCCAATACTTGCAGATTATGACGAAACTATGTTGTAATCATCGTTATCACTGACAGAGAAGATTTCATTGACGGCAAATAAATGGGTGGTTTGATTATTTTTTCATTGATTTTAACGAAATATCTATTTGATTTTAATGAGATAGTGCACTTAAATTTTAAAGAGAACATTTCATTGCCTGTAAAGAAACATTTACTTAATGGGCATAAAATAAAGAAAGAATTTCATTGCTGCAAAGAAAAGTTTTCATTGATTTAATGAAACTATATACTTCATGGCAGAAAGTGCTTGGAATTTCGTCGTCCAATGTTAACCGCCTATAAGGCTGTCTCTCTTGCACCTAACCTCACTTTTTTGTTTTTCGGTTCTCCCGAACGCAAGGCTTCGAGTTTCAAGGAGCCAGTAGTTTAGCCAATTCCTGCCGTACTTCTACACGTTCTCTCAAAATGTAATCTTTATTTGCCGAGTAGTTTAGGAAAAAATAGATTTTAACATTTTGAGCTGTGGTGGGAGAAGTGGGGGAAAAGAACAGAGACGAATTCTTGGTTTAAATAAATGTTTCTCCGAATTAATATCACTTCTTTTCATTGAGTTTGAGTCATTTCAAGAAAAGATAGTATTGAAACCCGAGTATTTCCTTTCATTGGCGCAGATTGCCGTGAATCAATGAAATATTTCCTCTCGGTGTATATGGTATCGATTTCATGAAATTTGAGTTCGTGGTTTCATGTTTTGCTAAGCTTAGGGCAATAGCGTAAATTTTTCTAAAACTTCAAAATAATACGTTTCATAACGCAGTTTGATTTACAGTACAGTAAACGGATAAATGCGATGTTTACTTAGGGTCTCCGTTATCACAGCGCAGAGAAGCCCAAAACGTTAGTTGCGGTATATAGCTTCTGTATACATATGTGAGGGAGACGGTGGTCTGCCGGTCGGTCAATCTCGAGGGGGCTAAACGAGCAGACCCCGTATTTCCCACGGACCTGAAGCTGACACACGTTAGACTGATCGGCCATTATATAGGTTTCTGTTTCGCTGCGTTTAGGCATCTCTGTGTATGTTGGAGGGATAGAGTTTCCCGGATTCCATCAGTCAAATCAATTTGTACCCATTAGCCGACGATATTCCTCAGTTTGCCTTCGTATTGCCTTTCAACATTCGCTAGACGCTGCAATGATGCTCGCTTTCAACATCTCACTATCCAATAGATTCAGAGCTACAACTTCAGATGCTCCTTCTGTTGCTTCCTCTGATTTCAATCACTGCTTGTTAATCATTATACGAGACAGATTATATACGATTTTTTATTAACCCTTTAATTTCTGATGGCATTTATTTGCTACATTGGGAAAATATTTTTCAAGACATTTTTCTTGTTTTTATCCACGTCTTTTTAGATTATTTGACTAACAGTGGAATTCAGAATGCATTCTAGATTTTTGTTCTGGAAAAGGAGGCACATGAATATTAACACAACATTAATTCTCGATACTTTAATGACGACTACCAATTTTTTTAACATGGAACTGTTGGAAATGTTGCAATTACTCAATAGTTAATTACTTTTGTTTTTGATGATCGCCGAGTTGTAAACGTCATTCACTTTTGAAGTTATGGTATTCTTCCATTTATTACATAAATATTTTTATTTCGGTAATTGTTTAAAATTATTCTACGGAAGTAAAGAAATAAATTAACATTATTTGAGAAATTAAAAGAAACATTCCTGATTGACTCCATAAAAAATGTCATTAAAAACAGAAAGAACAGCACATTACTTTGACTTTGGTGCCATTCTAAAATTCATTCTAAAGAATATTGAGTTTCTAAATTGAATGCTTATTCGAATTATCATTTTCGCACTTTGAAACTACATGTTTTCTAAAACAAAATTCAAGCTCATAAGCGCTGTCCAGTACATTTTCAAACCGTCACGAAAAACATTCTATTGACCTGAAAAAAAAATCTGTTAGCTGAAGGTAAATTTCAGTTAAATAAATTAATAGTATATTAATTGCATTACAAAAGTGGTGCAAACTCATCGTCGTCAGAAAAAGTTTCTCGCACGAGTTTCGTATACAATTTTATTTTACGAGTGCGAGAAGTGTCTACTTCTCACACGCTCCGCTTTGCATCGCGTGCGAGAAATCGCACTTCTCGCACGGAGTTGCATAAAAATATTTCCCGTACCATCTTTTTAGCATAAACGAAGTTGCAATTGCCAGCTTACGGATGTATTTTTGATATGCGTTTTGCAAAAAAATCTTGAGTGTACTAGATGGTTTTACGCCGAACACATATCCAAAATTTGTTATATTCTGCGCATTTTTCAAAATAAAAAAAATAAAAATCAAAATAAATAAATAAATCTGAAAAAAAATCGTGTACATTCAAATAAATCAACATATCATTTTCATTAAAAAAAAAAGTTAGGTTGACTGATTGTTTATTGATCAATTGTTTTTTTACCAATTTGTTAATAACATTTTGGGATTATTATTATGCGAAATCAATCTTTTCAGCACGTTTTATATGAATTCTTATTTTCCGATTTTTATCCCATCGGGAAGTAATCGAAATTGTCTTTGAAACTCACTTTTGGCGGGATTGGACGTATCATACATCCTTAAGGGCCTTTATCATTGTATTTTAAAAAGACGTGTGCAGATTGAAAGCAACATATTCGTAGTTTCGAGGCTTAGATACCATGGCAAGAATCGTCGAATCTGTGACTTTCACTAACACTGCTTAAACTCAAAGTAGAAGAGAGCGAGAAGAGAAATTCTCTCGGTGAAGCTGAAGCATTTTCTCACCCTCACCGTAACAGCAGCAGTGATTAAAGTTTATCCACAAAGGAGAAGTCTGTAGTATGCATACTAGTATACCTCGAGATTTCGCGTTAGAGCGAGGTATTGTATATTCATGGTTTCTTAGCTACCGCCTTTGGAGTGAACACCACGGGGCTTACGTCTCTCAAAGTAAAATCCATAATGCATGAAGGTCCGCATGAAGGAGAGACAGAGAGAGGGGAGGGAGAGAAGAAGTCCCAGTGGTTCGCTATGGCCCTGGCTTCGAGTGTAGTACGTTGCCCGAAGCTGCAAGATATTGCTGCGGCGTTATATTCATGTTATGCCCTGCAAGAGGCAGCCTTTGTTTTTAATATCTACAGAGCTTGCGGATTATAATGTCGCGAAGTTTCCATGCTGCACATATTCTCTTATACAGTAAATAAAAGATAGCAAACAATTTTATTTCTATCGTTATATTCTGGTATACAGTAAACAAAAGATAGCAAATGATTTTATTTTTATCGTTATATTCTGTTATACAGTAAATAAAAGATAGCAAACAATTTTATTTCCATCGTTATATTCTGTTATACAGTAAATAAAAGATGACAAAGAATTTTGTTTTTATCGTCCCAGTGACATTTTTTATTTTAGGGATTGGAAAATAAGGATTTTTAAACGTTAACCAAACCGATTTTTATGACAGCGATGCTTGGATAATTTCATAACAATTTTTTTGTGAATTCCTAGTTAAAAAAAAATTAAATTTTATATTCTATATTTTCCATTCAAGAAATTATTTATTGCTATTTTCGATATATGAAAATTCGAAAAAGAAAGGGAGAGAAAGGGAGAGAAAAGTACCATTGGTTGGTTCTGACTCTGATTTCGACAGAGTTTAGATTTGGACAACAGTTAATAACAGTAATATTGTTAAGCTGAATATGGTTGTCGCAATATTAGGTCAACTAACGCATCTTTACTTACAAATTCATTCATAAATATCTTAATATAATTTTTTTTATATATCCTATCATATTGACTGCAAAATCTGTTAAATGGTCATAAATTTCACTTGATTCCCAGGAAATTTCATTTACGACTCACAGTAAGTATCAGTCGCCCCGAAATAAAATAATTTTAGCTTCAAGAAAATTTTCAATTGCGATTCAAATGTGAATACCAAATGAGTCAAATTATATTTAACTCATTGTCAATTTTCACAGTAGACTGAATTGCAAAGTTTTCTCCAACCGTGTCAAGAAAACATCTTTCGCGACTCTAAAAAGTGCTCGATTTGAATGCCGCTCTTAGATGGCTTTTCGAAGACGAGACTCATCTCGAGAGCTCGTTCCTCGCCTCGCCCTTTTCTCCATCTTTATGTTCGCGGATATCATAACCCACTGGCACTTTGCTCGAAGCTTTTCTATGGTTATAGCCGATAAATATATGAGAATATGTCTCCCGAAGCTTTTTTGCCTGTTGGAGCATTAACATGGGAATTTCAGGGAGTATATTCGCCCCCCTCATGGATTCCATACGTGCGCCCACGCCGTGTGGTTGAGATGCGGAAAATAGCTGGGAGAATTTTTATTTTTTACGTTTGATCCGACCAACTGCTCGAAGCTCTTTCGAGCTTTCGCTCTATGGTGAATGTATGTGTATGTGCGTTGAACCCTCCAACTCCATTTCACTCGCAGCCTCCGCCTCCTCCACTTCTCCTCTCAGCGAACTCTAGTGTACCTATCGCGCCAAGGGGTAGCTTCTGAGCTTGACGTCATAATCGATCGTCTTTTATTAAACCAGCAGGGATGGATGATGATAACAAGCCAAAGTCATACCGCGTGTTGCTCATATTGCCACACACTCTACGTTGAGATGTGAGGGAATTTTGCGACTTGCAGCATCTTTGTAGAATTATGTAAGGACCTTGTCATAAACAACTGAACAATACAAATCCCTGCAGGTGAAGAAAAGATTGGTTGCCATAACCAAAAAAGTCTGCAAAGTAGAACCTTGCAAATTGCTTCCTTATTATTTTTTGCTCTCTACAAAGCTACTTCTATGTGGAAACTTTTGATCAATTTTGGTTTCCTCATAGAGGAAGCTTTGTAGAAAGCGAAAAAAAATGAGGAAGCAATTTGCAAGGTTCTACTTTGCAGGCTTGTTTATACTCGGAAGACATTTTTATAAAAATTCAAAGTGACGTAAAATTTTTACCGCTCGACTGATTTGTGTAAAATTGTTACTCAAAAATTGGTTAATCATAGTCCATATGTAAACTAAATTGGAAACCGATACCTAGTAATTTGCATGAGCAAGCGCTCGAAGGAGATTTTTCAAACAATTCAAAATGCCATAAAATTTGAACCGCTCGACCGGTTGGTGTCAAATTTGTACCAAATATATTTTTAAATGGTTGTCCAAGTGTGAAGAAAATTTAAGATGAATCTGTGGAAAATTTTGAATTTTTTTTTTTTTTCGCGAACGCTTTTTTTACTTTTTTGTTCACCAAAATCGAAATTTTCTGACATGTCAACAGTTAATTAGACCAAATTGTTAATTGGAAATCAATAAGCGTTAAATCATATCGGCAATTGCAGCCGAATATCTCAGAATTTGCATGAGTTATCGTATTTGCAGATATTTTTGAAAAAATTATAATTGTAATAAAATCAGAACGGGCGGACTGATTCTCGCGAAATTTCGTAAACATAATGTTCGACGGGGAAACCATTTATATACAAAATTTCAGCCTGGTGCCTTTTTAATTGTGTAAGTTATAGTGTGAAAGCGATTTTTTCGAAATTTTAAAAATGCTGTATGAATACGTCAAATACGATCCCAAAGTTTGTTAAATGATAACCTACTTGAGTGCCAAATCAGAAAAAAAATCTGTAAAAAATTATGACAGTTATCGTGCGTACAAAGAAATCTACACATACACACGCACACACATACAGACATTTCGTAAAAAACCATTTTTCTCGATCCGACATTTCTCGACATGAAAATCTCAGAAAAAAAAATTTCACGAAAATTTGTTTGCTTCCTCTATGAGAACATAGACATAACATGCTTGGCTCTATATTCAAAATACGAAAAAAACAAGCATTTTTAGTGATCATTTCCTCTCAATACACAAGATTGTCAAACAACTGTTTAACGATCATAATTTTTTTTGTCTATATTCAAAATAAAAAAATATGTATTCGATTAACTTCAACATCGAATTCCGTCCACCGTTCAAAAAATCATAGAATTTGCCAAAAAACAATTCCAACGTCCCAAAAAAAAAAACCAACTCCTTCAAGCACATAACTTTCACCGTGGAAAGTAGAGCCATAAAATTGACACAACTATCCAGCATCCCTTAGAACGGGTCCATTCAGCAATGTGACATATGAGAATGGATTCTCCTCATATTATCATCTCCTAAATCACAGGTCGCCAGAGTGTTAAATCAGTGCGTGTAAAAATATTGCTCCAGTGTTTAAAAGAAACAAAAAGCCACAAATCTCCACGCATATTGGCATTCTTGGCTCTATGTTCAAAATTGGAAAAAAAAACATTTTTAGTGATCATTTTCTCTCAATACACAAGATTGTCAAACAACTGTTCATTAACGATCATAATCTTTTTTGCCTATATTCATAATAAAAAAATATGTATTCGATTAACTTCAACACCGAATTCTGTCCACCGTTCAAAAAATCATAACAATTGCCAAAAAACAATTCCAACGTCCCAAAAAAGAAACCCAACTCCTTCAAGCACATAACTTTTACCGTGGAAAGTAGAGCCATAAAATTGACACAACTATCCAGCATCCCTTAGAACGGGTCCATTCAGCAATGTAACATATGAGAATGGATCCTCCTCATATTATCATCCCCTAAATCACAGGCTGCCAGAGTGTAAACTTCGTGCGTGAATATACGAAAATACATTGGCTCTGTGCTAGTGCGGAAGAAGAAGGTGAAGAAGAAGAGGGATCCAGAAATCTGGCTCTGGTTGGTGACTGTCCTCGATCTCCAGTCTCTAGCTCAGCCAGCAGCAGCGGAACTCCGACCCTCTTCCTCCTCTTCGAAGGGGTAGTTCTGAGGCCGACGTCATAATCGATCGTCTTTTATTAAACGGCGCCAGATGGCGGCACTACGAGGGCCGGGCGTGCGAGAGAAAAGCAGCACACGGAACACGCGACTGCTGCTCTTGCTCCTCTCCGCACGCGCGATGAAAGGGGGTAGTTTGCTAGCTACACTATTTAGGGGTGTGAGTTAAATGGCGAACGACGCTCTTGGAGGTGGCGGAGCCGCGTCGGCGTCGTCGAGCCGCCGACGCCGTGGACGTCGTTGATGGTGCCAGGCCAAGTTATACGACAAGGCACGTGAAAAGCCTGGAAATATATCTGTATATATATGTACATATATATATATATGTATGTATGAGGGTGCCGAGGCTGCAGCCAATCGTTTAACGATTACCCACTCGCGCTTACTCCATAACGCGTTTCAGATGTCATTATGCCTAATCCACTCGATCCATGTGGTCGGATTCCTGCATACACTTCCAACTGCACATGATATACTCTCTACGTGCCATTCTATTCATAGTGACAACGAGACTTCGCGCTCTGCCTGAATCATTCAACAATGGAATTGGGAGGGATGAGGGAATTAACGAATTTAGAGGAGGTTTTTTTGTGGGGATTAACGTTTTGGTGGAATTCATAATGTTTTTGTGAACAGATTTTTTTCATGGAAAGGTTTTTTTTTTATTGATTATTAGGTTTAGAAAAAAATGATAGATATAATTAGGTGCTTATTTGGGGTTTTTAGTTTGGGTGGGGGTCAAAAAAGCGAATGACCAAAATAGTGCATGGTTAAAATAGCGAATTTCGAAATTACGAACGTCTGAATAGTCATCATTATGAAATTTGCTGTTTCAGCCATTCGCTATTTTAAGCATTCGCTATTTTTTCCTCCATCTTATTAAAATGCATTAAAAAATTAGCTACAGAGTTCCTCTTCCACCAAAACGTATTTCTGCATATATTTCAAATTTTCTATGAACAGCCGAGAATTTTTTTTTTTGTGACACCCTAATAAACACAAAAACATAAATTTAAAAAAACGAGATGACACATTTAAACGCGACTCGAATAAGAAATTATATGCGTCAGCGCTGATTGTGACTTTCTAAATGCGTCGTATTGAAGTATGTAGTATGTACGCCGTATGTATTGAAGTGGAAAATCGCCGAGCAGCAGGCAAGTTGCATACAACCAACGAGTCCTTACCAAGTCCGAGTATTCCGCAAGGCTTTGTTACTTCTGTTGAAACGGTTCTCTTCGGTGCTTTCTGCGCCTGCTACTGACGTGACAATCAATCACTCCGTGCGAAAAGCCCTTGTTACACGTTCAAGCTATATACAGGGAAAAAAATGTAAGAATCGAAGAAATCAAGCTGAAAGTATTAAAGTTATATTTATACGCACGACGCTGATTTATCGGCACCGATTTTCATTTTATTACACACAATAGTTTTAAATTATGTTTTAACTTTTTAGATTTCATTTTAATAGAGAGTGATAAAGATTTTTTTTTTCGTAGACTGGAAATGTTACTTTGACTCATTTATAACCTTACAATCAATTTGTTTATTATGAAACAGCGTTACTGCGATTCAATTATTAATTACGTAGTTAGTTATCGCGACATAATTATCATGACATTGTTACCTACAACAATTAATCGAAATTTTTTATTGGTTAGTTTAATGTTAGATCCGGTGAACAAGAACTGTCAAATAAATATGTCTCTTTTTCGTCATTAACAATTGGCACAGCAGAATAATTTTGTAAAATCGATGTGTTAGTATTTACGTGTAATTAACCAGTTAACTGAACTCTTATTATATTTCACGATTTTTTTAGGTTCAATTTCTTTTTTATGAAAATTGTGCCAAGTGCGAAACTGAAATTATCATAATTGTTTCCAAACAAAAAAAAATTGGTGCATTGGTCGACTTACGAAGCACAAAAATTTCAGATCCGTCGAATTTATAACTTCAAAAACCTATACTTGTCAAATTGAAAAAAAAAGTTAATACCATGATGTTTTTTTATTGGTAAAAATTACAAATATATATGATTACCGGAAATGAATAAAAAAATTGACTAGCAGCAAAGTGATACCAACACTTGGTTCCTAAGGATGATATCAGAGAAATTAATGAACAATTTACAAGCGAGTTACTAAATAATACATATTGTTCACATTAATTGCATCGCTCCGGTACAAAAGATTTTATTATCGATAACAAATAAGTAACACAACCATTAACAAAATAGCGATTTACGTGAAAAGAGAGTATAGACGACGTTCGATATTGAAATTAGTTCTTTCCCTCTCGCACTTGGCTCTTTTCACTCTTGAAAAATTGCAGCAGTCCCTCGACGGGCTGTCGGTTAAAATTTGACACGTTCACGTTGCCAGAGCGAAAGGGCGAGGGAGGTACCTATATATATACATATATCTGTATACAAACGAATGGGCGAAAGAGAGAGAGAGGACGAAAGCTCGTGGTGGTGAGTCGAGGTGTCAACTGCACACGCCCCGGTATCCAAATGAAAATTCGGAAAGCAGCAGCTCCGACACAGGGATATATAAAATCAATTCGCGACGGGGAATCTACTGGGGTCAACGTTTCGCCGCCAACGGTATCCCCGACGATATGCCTGAGGCGGCCTTGAGGGAGTGCAAAATTTGCTCGAGGCTGTTGTTGTGATCCGACCCCGTATATTCACTATATCTATACAAACATATAACACTCTAACTCCTGGCGCGAAAGTGTATATAAACATATGCAAGCGAACGCAACAAGGCCAAATACACATGGGGAGAAATACTTAGTTACCCCTACACCAAGAAAAAAAATCTAGTTAACCGGAATAGAATCTACGCATCGGAAATAAAATGTCTAGCTTAATGATGGGTGACCGTCAAAATAACCTGCGGAAAAAAAAGGATTGAATGTGGGGAAAAAAAAGTATTAAAACAAAGTCTCGAAAGAATTGCGTATTGGACGGCTTAAGGAGGTCAGTAAAATTGAAAATGCACAGAAAAATCTAAAATAATGACCGCGTTTTTAATAATACATAACAAACTCACATGAATTTTTTGAGAATTTTCGTCTACATCGTTCTCACAAAATTAATTTTTTTATGCATTTATTTTAACATGGGCTCTATTTGCATATTTACGAATTAAAAACAAATTTGAAAAATTTTTACATCGTAAGAAAAAGAATTAATTCCACCAAATACTTAAAAATTGAACGATGTAAAAAAAATTTCAATTATAATTGTTTTTTGAAATTCGTAAATACGCCATAAGAGCCCATGTCAAAATGCGTGCATAAAAAAATTAATTTTGTGTAAACGATGTAGACGAAAATTCCCAAAAAATTCATGTGAGTCTGTTATGAATTATTTAAAATGCGGTGATTATTTCAGATTTTTCTGTGCATTTTCAATTTTACTGACGGACTTCCTTAAGGATATATGATATGTACAATCCCGCCAATCGTGAGTTTCAGAGAAAATTACGATTACTTCCCGATGAGATAAAAATCGGAAAAAAATAATCGATATTAAACGTGCTGAAAAAATAAATTCTGCATAGTAATGATTTCAAAATGTTATTAACAAATTTCTGAAAGAAACCATTGTTCAACAAGCAATCAGTCAACCTAACTTTTTTTCTAATGAAAATGATGTATTAATTTATCTGAATGTGTATGAATTTTTTCAGATTTTTTTCTTTATTTTGGTTTTTACTTTTTTTATTTTCAAAAATGTGCGCGAAATAACGAATTTTGGATATGTGTTCGGCATAAACCTATCTACTACACTCAAGATTTTTTTGCAAAACGCGTATCCAAAATTTGTTATATTATGCGCATTTTTTCAAATACAAAAAAATCGAAATCAAAATAAAGAAAAAATCTGAAAAAATTCATACCAATTCAAAAAAATTTACATATCATTTTCATTTAAAAAAAGTCAGCTTGACTGTTTATTTGTTGAATAATTGTTTTTTTTACCAATTTGTTAATAACATTTTGGGATTATTATTATGCGAAATCAATTTTTTCGGCACGTTTTATATGCATTATTTTTTTCCGATTTTTATCCCATCGAGAAGTGATCGAAATTTTCTCTGAAACTCACTTTTGGCGGGACTGTATGTATCATACATCCTCAATACTACGTTGATACTCTGGTTTGACTAATTAAATAAATTTCGTTGAATAAATCATTTATTTAATGGTCGGCCTAATAGTATTTCATTTAACCGAAACAGACTCTATTTGATCGAAATAAAATTTCATCACATCGAAATAGACTCTATTTGATTGAAATGAGATTTCATTCATTCCAAATACACCTCATAATTGATTCAAATAAACTCATCAGACCCATTTCTCTGGGTGTAGGTAATGCATATGCTCTTCAACGTTAATTGGAAATAAAGATGCGCTTTGTCTTCGGACTATAACCGCTTTTCGGGTAGTATGCACGGCGGTGAAAACTGGAAACATTTAGGGGTGATTCGATAAATCGAGAGGCTAATAAGACATGGGCCGGATAATTTTGTTTTGTCACACCCCGTGCAGAAAACTAATTAGGGCTCTGGCTTGGTCCTTGCTAATTTGCAATAATTATAAGCAACGGCCGCTTACCGTCATTACTACAATTCTTGCTAATTTGCCCTAATTCTGTTAGAGGCCTAGAATAGAAATTTGATCCTAGTCATACTAGACCGATCACGCTGCAAAGTTTAGGATCTTCATAGGTTTCTCACCTAGGACCTATAAAAGCTGCCCTGTTAAGCCCACACTAAAATAGTTCAAGGAAATAATTAAAGAATATTAATTTGTCTTTGTTCAATCGATCAATTTTGTACTTTCAATTAAATATGATACGCTTTTCTCTCCATGATGGTATACATTTTGCTAAAAAGATAAGCATATGTAATATTTTAGTATTTTGAGGGGAATCAAACCTGAAACCCTCCGGATAGTGTGAATGCGCTGTGCTTAAGCCCATTTAGATCATATGATTGTATACCATTTTTTTGGTCTATTGGAATATATATGACTGTAATATGAAATATAAAATAAAATGAATGAATTGTATTCCGTATTTTATAGATTTATAACATTGCGTCTGACATGGTCAAAATAAAACGACATTCACTAATTTTTCATGACTATCAATTATATCGGACGTTGTATCGTTCTCTTTATCTATAAATATATTGGATAAAGGTGCCTGTTTCATCGGGTGCGCGAATTAATTCATTAGTATTGAAGTAGATAACCACGTGACCACTGAAGGGTCAGTCAGATGGGTAGCCGGATGGCTGACTCAATTAATAGGTACGTGATTGGGTGACCGTGAAGTTTATCCTGGCGGTCAATACTAAGATGGATGATCGTTTAGCTGACCCTAACGGTCAATACTTAGATGGGTGACCGTTCCACTTCTCGCACGGAGTTATATGATATATGGTCATGTATGACCACATATAATCATATATAATTATATAAATTTATATATGAATTTGTCTCTATAGAGACACTTTGAATATAAAATTATACATAATTGTATATATGATATAATATACGGTCATACATGATCATATATAATTGTTTTTCCGGGACCTGCGTCTTATAGAAACATTTTTTTCCAGATTGTTCTTTAATTCATTTTTATTTATTTATAAACATTCAGTCGAATACCAGATTTTAAAACAAAAATTAAATAACGTCTTAGAAACGTGAAGAACATTTTTCAACTCACCGCAAATATTAACAATTTACTTCACACATCCAGAAAAAAGATTGTGTAATGTTAATTAAAATTGCCTATTCAACATTTGTTCATTTCAATCAACGAAAATTTGCTTTCCCTGGAACAAATATGTATTTCATTCAATTTTGCAGTTTATTTATTACGAACATATTTATTTATTTAAAGCAGTTTTTACTGTGCAGTGGACACTGAATAGATATTATATTCGTTCGTACTAAATACTTTCTTTATCCGGAAATAATATCTAGTTAAAACGACTGGATACATGTATTCGATCTTTTTTATTCAAAATCAATTATAACTTTCTTTCAATCCAATACGTAATTATTTTCTTTAATTATTAGAAATTAATTCTATGTAATTGATTTAGTTATTTAAATCAACGTTTCGTTGATGATCTAGTAATGAAACACCAAACTTTACTCTAATATGTATTTATGTTCTTCCATAGAAAACATTTGGTTTAATCGACTTGTCATATATTTATATAAAAAATATATATTGTTTAATTCAACTTTTATGTAAGTGTCGAATTTTCATAATGGAAGACTATATAATGTGGAAAATTCTCGAAATACGAATTCTCGCTTTCTGTTCGTCAGTAAAGGATTCATGATCGGTTTTATTTTTTATTTTTGAAAAAATTCTACTTAATCAATATTGACCTTCGATAAAATAGATTTTAAAAAATACATAAAACGTATTGGAAACACATTAACAAACCTAACAACAAACACAAGCAAACATTTGAAGAAACGAATGTACTCGATCCATTTCAAATGAATTTACAAATTAATGTATTTTGTAAACAGACAGAATAAATTATTCGACATAAATATATTTTTCTTCAACACGAAAAAATGTATATTTCATTATAACATATTTTTATCTACGAAGTAATAAAGATATATTGCAATCAAATACATATTTCTTACATTTGAATATATTTATTAGTCGCCAGATGTATAACTTACAAATAAAAAAAATTATTCGAGTTGAATAATTTTAAGTCTATTAGGTCAGCAAATAAGAAAATTTATTTCCGATGCGTAGATTCTAGTCCAGTTAACTAGATATTTTTTCTGGGTGCACATCGCATACATAGAAAATAATATAATATTATAAAAATAGTCGATAAGTACATATTCCGTTCTCTTACTCCTCCCCATAATCATCTCATAATTTTGTAAGGTTATGTGAAGTTAGTATAGGAATCGTGAAGGAAAGCTGTGCGTTTGACGTTCGCCGGTTCAACGGCAGTATAACGTTTACCTATATACCTATATATAGTCGTCGTAGCAGGTAATGCATATGCTCTTTAACGTTGGTTGAATTGGAAATAGAGAGGAGTTCTGTCTCTGGACTATAACCGCTTTCTGGATAGTATCGGGGGCGGCGAAGAGTAGAAACGTTCGGCGTCGACTCGATAAACGAGGGGTTAGTAAGACACAGACTATATCGAGTAAACGATGGAGCGAGAGAGACCTAACCTCTGCTAGTATTGCTGTTGGCGCTAGTGCTGCGGTTCGCAGCAACGATTGGTGATAGGGCGGGACTTGGCGGGAGCCGATTGGGTCTCGAGGGTGCGAGAGACGATGCTAAGGCGAACGTGCGCGGCCGCTTCAACCCTGAAGATTGAAATAAACCCCCGTCGCGAGTTTACCCAGCGGAGCGTTTAGCGAGCTGTAATCCCCGTTTAACTCGCCGTCATTCCGCTCTCGATATCGTCGCCCCATCAGGACTGTCGTTTTATCCCCTCTCTTTTACTTTCGACCCTGCTGTATTCCAACGAGAACTCTATAGGCTTTTTTTTACCGATAAAGATGACGAAAAATAATATCGCAGTGGAGGATAAAGTATGAAGATTATTTTCCCTTTGGGATTAAAGTCAATGGTCTACTTCCGGAATGTCGTTTTTTCAATGGTTTATTGATGTAAGGGAGAATTTGATTTATGGATAAGGATGCAAGTTTAACTTTGCACATTGCTCTTACATTAAGTTTCATCTTTTCCGAAGTCGACTCTATGAGCAAGTTTATTTATTTAATTTATTGATGGCTTCCCCTATGAGGAAAAATGCGGAAAATGAAAATTGTTGGCAAGGCGATGTGCAAAATTCTAGTTTGTATCCTTATTTTAAATACATTTGAAGGTCCTGAATTTATATAAATTTGATTAATCAAGGGCTAAGATTTTGTAAGACGTTCTCGAAAACTGAAATATTTCAAAAAAATTCAAAATTACGACATACCCGAAGCGTTTTACCGATCATCACGAAATTTGATATATAGCAGGGGTGAATGTTATATTTTCTATGTGAAAAGTTTTGGGCCATTTGTTAAAATTTTACCTGAATTAAAGCAAAACGAAAAGTTTTCGAAAATTTCCAAATGTCATGACAATAAGAACCGCTTTACCGATTTGGCCGAAATTCAATACCGAAAGTCACATTATGCTAATATTTTAGACAGCTCAAAATTTGTTTTTCGCTTCTTATGGCTAAACATGAAATTTAGATATTTGTACCATTCTTCATTAGACGTGACTTTATTTCTTCTTCAGTGTTTTTAACATAATCGACTGTCGATGTGCCATTTCTTTTTTTAATGACAAAAGATAAAAGAGAGAGAAAATCGGTTTTCGAAAAATGTCTTCTATTTCACAACTGCGAAAAAAAAATTCTAAAAGCACGCCACGCGTGATTTGCAGTTATTATGACAGTCTCAAATTAGCTTTATGTCAAAGCTATCGACGACCAATCAAAATGCTAAAAAGATGGCTTCGGTCTTCGATATTTCGATTCGCGATGTTCTCATGTCTGAATTAATAGACGATTTAAATTTTTTTATAAAACTCTAATGCGTTGATCGATTTTTATGAAATTTATACTAATTGGAAATTACTCTAGCACTCATGATAACGGTGATTATATCGACCATAATGACAATCGTTTCAATACACCTTAATAACGGTGCAATATTAATCATGATAACAGGCAAATAATGGTCTGTAAAAAACTTCCATAATTTTTCTGTCATTATGACCAAAATCGCACCATTACAAAGACAGAATTTTTTTTACGGACCATCATTTTTCTGTTATTATGAACAATATCGTAAAGTTATCGAGGTATACGAGAATGACTGTCATTTTCCCTATCATTATGATCGTTTCCGTGAATGTTAAGGTATCCAGTATTATACATGGTGTTCAAATTTGAGCTGAAATTTGAGTAGTTTACAGGGTGCGAATTCTTGGCTTTTCATCCCAAGCACATGTGTCTGTCTGATAACACTTTTCTTGGCGTTTCAGACCATTCTGAGTATCCTCACATTAAAATCTTGAAAAAAAAATTTTCATTAAAGAAAGCTTCCTCTATGAAGAAGAAAAATGTATTCAAAATACTTTTGAAATAAATAACTATGATTAATTGGTATTAAACAATCGGCTTAGTTGGTATTATACCAAAAAATAATAAAACTTTCATTATCGTTTGCTATAAAAATTTTTTTTAATTTGTTGGGGTAATTATGAATAAGTTAGATTATTTTTCTTTAATTTATAACCATTTGGTCATGAAACTATTTCAAATCGATTTTGATTAAATCCATTCAATGACAAAACTATATCCGACATGTAAAACGATTTATGGTTTTATATATCAGAAAAATGTTGATCGCTTGCACATACTTTTAGGGCACAGGATGTTTCTTAGATAAATTCCGAATTAAAAACTAAATAATTCTGCTTTAATAAAGCGAAATGACAGTTTCGTTTATTACTAAATTATCATGCTCCAAAAGTCGGCTTTCTTACCACTATTGGATGATCGAAACTGATAATCAAAATTTCAATTGACAATCTATATTTTGCTCGCAACAATGCGGGTTTAAAAAAATATATTTTTCTCACGCATTCCTATGAAAATCATATTAAACGAATTTTCTATCAATTTCTGCTTCAGGTGAAAATATGGTTCCAAAATCGGCGCATGAAGTGGCGGAACAACAAGGAGAGACAATTATTGGCGAACGGTGGTTCGCGGGAGCAAACTCTGCCAAACAAAAACAACCCTAATCCGGATTTAAGTGACGTAGTTGGTGAACGACCAGCAACTGAACTCGACGATTCTAGTCCGCTCATAAGTCCAAAACGATCTCCAGATAATTCAGACAACGAGGACGACGAGGAGATAAACGTTACGGAGATAAACGTTCCGTCATTCGCCGACGCACACCCAAACCAATTTTCATACACGGCTAAAGCAACATAAACCAATGATAAACGTTACGTAATAAGATCGGCAAAGTTCGATCAGAACCAAAGTCCGAAAAAAAAGAAACTGAAAGATAAAGGGAGTGTTTACTGAAAACCGTACGAAAAATCAGCTTAATGAAACTGCAACTAATTCAGTTTTTTACAGACGATGAGGCGAAAATTTATTGTTTTGGGATATCAATTAAATTGCAGACACAAAAATGAAGAAAAGAAAATAATTGAAATCCCGAACTATGTATGATATTGTAATTAGGACTGTGGGTGTATCTATATCTTCGCAGCGTGTCTCCCAAAGTTATCGTAAAAATGCAGGTTGTACTAGTACGTAAATCTCTAAGATTCCGTGAGCGTAAGATAACCGATCGTTATGATTAATCGTGATTTGGCAGCGAAGAGATACCAAATGTAATTACTCATCGTGATATATTATATATAAATTATACATAAGTATATATAATTAATTCACGTAATATAACGCAATAAAAGTGTCCAAAAAATCAATTGTTTTATTTATTCTCCAGACTCAATCCTCGAGAAAAGAGTTTTTTGTTATTACAAATATCGCTGCCTTCAATTTTGCAAAAGAAACAAATTCGAATTTTCGTTGCAAAATTCTGGCACACAAGAAGAAATATCATTTATTTGAATATAATTTGGTTACATTCCGTCAAAAAAGTATTTCACAATTTAAACACACCGAATTTTTTCGATTTTCACAATTTTTACAATTATGGATAATAGAATTCTGTTACCTATTTGACAAAATTTGTTTTCATATGTGATTGAAGAGTTTTGAAGACCAGTCCGAATGTTAAAATATTTTTTTATACCAAAAATTGTCCCAAATAATGACAAATTTTTTTATTGCAGAAATACAATTCAATCGAAAGTTCGTCGATTCTTTCGGCGGAAAATGCTTTTTATTTTTGGTTTATAAGTAATGATAATAACTATCACGTTATTTATGCATATCTACACGTATTTGCAATATCTGTACAGCTGTACAAAAGAGATATTCTATTATATAGAAATCTACAGAATTCAATAGATCTATAAGAAAATACCTTAAGCTACGGTTGTATGGGCAGTACATTGAGCATACCGACAGTAGAAATTCTGACCGACTGTCGGTTTTTCACCTCAGGAAGATTTCTCTCCCTCGAGCTTTGGCAACGTACTCTTAAGGAGATGCTGGAATAGATTTTTTACCGACTTTGGTCGGTAAGTAATTCTGTTTCGTACTTCACAAAATACGGTTTTAATATATTACAAATATGTTTCAAATCGCACAGGATTATGAAATGAACATAAGCGCATTTGTGCCCACTCGAATTTCGGGTGAAAATGCTTAAAAAAATAAAGATAAACGTAAATTTGTAAACCTACCGAAAACCAATATGGCCACCTATTTTGTACTATATAAACATTTATAGGAATCACATTAGAAAAACGAGGGTGGGCGCAAATTCTATGAGGTTCACTGAATTTTTTAAGATCATCCTATCCCACCTATAAATATTTCTAGGAATGACATTTGAACAACGATAGTGGACGCAAATTCGATGAGGTTCTCTGAATTTGTCAAGATCGTTGAACTGAGGATAGCACAAAAGAAACGCACGTAAAGTGTAAACCATGTTTACGCAATTCCAGCGGAAAACTGCATTTGCGCTCTTCTTGACAGACTCTAATCTCTTGTCACAAGCGAACAGACAACGTAAACGGAGTTTACATTATTCGCGCGTATCTTTTGTGCCATCGCCAGTCCAACGATCTTAAAAAAGTAGAACCTTGCAAATTGCTTCCTCATTATTTTTCGCTTTCTACAAAGCTACCTCTATGAGAAAGTATGTTGATCAATTTTGGCTTTCTCATATAGAAAGCTTTGAAAAAAGCAAAAAATAATGAGGAAGCAATTTGCAAGGTTCTACTTTGCAGGATTGTTTAGACTCGGAAGACATTTTTATAAAAATTCCAAGTGACGTAAAATTTTCACCGCTCGACCGATTTGTGTAAAATTGTTACTTAAAAATTAGATAATGATAGTCCATATATAAACTAAATTGGGACCTGATACCTAGTTATTTGCATGAGCAAGCGCTCAAACGAGATTTTTCAAGTAATTCAAAATGCGATAGAAATTGAACCACTCGACTGATTGGTGTCAAATTTGTACCAAATATCTTTTAAAATGGTCGTCTAAGTGTGAAGAAAATTTGAGATAAATCTGTGGAAAATTTCGAAATTTTTTTTTTCGTGGAAGCTTTTTTTTCTTTTTGTTCACCAAAATCGAAATTTCCTGACATTTCAACAGTTCATTAGACTGAAATCTTAATTGGAAATCAATAATCGTGAAATCATATCGGCAATTGCAGCCGGATATCTTAGAATTTGCATGAGTTATAGAATTTGGAGACATTTTTGAAAAAATTAAAATTCCAATAAAATCAGAACGGTTTGACAGATTTCCGCGAAATTTGGTACACATAATGTTTAATGAGTAATCCATTTATATAAAGAATTTTAGCCCGGTGCCTCTTCAGTTGCGTAGGTGATAGGCTGAAAACGTTTTTATCAAAATTTAAAAAATGCTGTAAGAAAAAAAATGTTCAACCGATTCGCGTCGAATACAATCCCAAACTTTGTTATATGATAACTTACTTTGGTGCCCAATTAGAAGAAAATCCGTAGAAAATTACGACAATTATCGTGCGTACAAGGAAATCTGGGCAATTAACCTACCGAACCTACCGAAAACATTGGTTTCCGGTAGGTTTACAAGTTTACGATTTTCTTTATTTCTTAAGAAGCGTTTTCACTCGAAATTCGAGCGGACGCAAATGCGCTTATGTTCATATTATAATCCTGTGCAATTTATAACATATTTGTAATATATTAAAACCGTATTTTTTAAAGTACGAAACCGAACTTTTTTACCGACCAAAGCCGGTAAAAAAAAACTACTACAGCATCCCCTTAAGACGCTATAACCCCTAAAGTCGTTCCGTGGAAACTCTTAAATTCGTTTTATACCACTAATCGTTGAACGATGAGATTTTTAAATAAAAGTTCTATCTCGTTGGTTGTGGCTTAAACAGTTCTAGTAAATCGTCTCTTCTGTCCTCAAGAATGCCTACATTCTGCACGACACGCTTATCGTTTTTAACGTTTAGTGTTAGTGTCTCCGCAGGCGGCAATTTACTCGCTGACACTTTTTCGTCTGATGGGTTTTCACCTTTGCTCCACTTTGTTAACCAATCGTCACTGGCCACCTGTGAAAATAAAAGTTATTCTATTCACATGGCCTTAATAAAAACTATTTCATTCGGCCTTCACGTGCCCGAAAAATATTTGCTGGTAAAACAAGATTTTTATTATCTCGATTAATTGAACTTCTTGATATACAAACAGCAAACTGTTTTATTAATCTGCTTTATTGAGAATTCTTTGGTCTAGAACGAGGTTAAATCTCATTCATATTTACTGTTCGTAAAAATAAACAGGATTTTAAAAAAAGACAACCCTATTTTTGAAAAAAAAAACGTAAAAAAAATTTAGTAATAAATCTGTCATATAATGAGAAATATTAGATACTTCGAGGCCAATGGTCACTAAAATGACAAATAACTTCTCACTCAAATAATAATTTAGAAAAACACTACATTATTACCACATAAATATTTTTCATTGCTGATTAGTTGCCTTATTTAATTTTTTAATAATCTCCGAACCTTTTTACGATCGTTCAAGCTATTATCGATTTTCTTTTTCGTGAGTTTGTCCTGCATCTGTTTAAGTCTTTCCAGTTCCTTCTGAAGCTTAATTTCCAGTTGGTATTTGGCAACAGATTGGGCCCAAGGTCCCATCTCTCCTCTCATGGCAGCTTCGAAAGTAGCCTGTAAAAAATTGGCGAGTATCATTAAGGATGTATGATCCTTATGATGTACGGTCCTTACGAGTCCCGCCAAAAGTGAGTTTCAGAGACAATTTCGTTTACTTCCCGATGGGATAAAAATCCGAAAAAAATAATACACATAAAACGTGCTGAAAAGATTGATTTCGCATAATAATAATCCCAAAATGTTTTGAAAAATGTGCGCGAAATACAACGAACAATCAGTCGACCTAACTTGTTTTCTAATGAAAATGATATTTTAATTTATTTGAATGCATACGATTTTTTTCAGATTCTTTTCTTTATTTTAATTTATATTTTTTTTATTTTTAAAAATGTGCGCGAAATAACGAATTTTGGATATGTGTTCGGCATATAAACATCTACTACACACAAGATTTTTTTGCGAAACGCATATCCGAGATTTGTTATATTCTGCGCATTATTCAAAATAAAAATAAAAAAAAATAAAAATATAGAAAAAAATCTGAATAAATTCGTATGCATTCAAATAAATTAACATATCATTTTCATTAGAAAAAAAGTTAGGTTGACTGATCGTTTGTTGAACAATTGTTTATTTCACCAATTTGTTAATAACATTTTGGGATTATTATTATGCGAAATCAATCTATTCAGCACGTTTTATATGCATTATTTTTCTCCGATTTTTATCCCATCGGTAAATGATCGAAATTTTCTCTGAACCTCACTTTTGGCGGGACTGTACGTATCATACATCCTTAAGGAGGTTCGTCAGTAAAATTGAAAATGCACAGAAAAATCTAAAATAATTACCGCGTTTTTAATAATCCATAACAAACTCACATGATTTTTTTAGGAATTTTCGTCTACATCGTTTACACGAAATTAATTTTTTATGCATACATTTTAACATAGGCTCTTACGGTATATTTACGAATTAAAAAAAAAATTTTAATTAAAAAATTTTATTACACCGAAAAAAAAGAATTAATTCCACCAAATACTTAAAAATTCAACGATGTCAAACATTTTGTCAATTATTTTTTTTTTAAATTCATAAATATGCCATAAGAGCTTATGTTAAAATGTATGCATGAAAAAATAAATTTTGTGTAAACGATGTAGACGTGCATTTTTTATTTTACTGACGAACCTCCTTAACATAACTATTCGCTATTTTTCATCTTTTCTTTGAGAAGCTTTCTTTTTGTTTCTCTAAATAAATAAAAATGCAAAGCAGTTTTTATCTTACCATACGTCGCCTTTTTGAGTCAGCATTGCCAATAGGATCCGTTTCTCTCTGCGGACCTAATTCCACGAGAACCTGGAAATCGGCGTGTTCACCGAGCCTGAAGCCGACCCCGAGTCTTGAGTCAGTTCCTGTGTGAATAAACGTAAAAGTAAAAGTTATATTATGCTATTACAGCCTTGCGTGAGACTATTGCACTTTTATTCGAGGGTGCGACGGTAATGACTAGTTGACACTAAGACATCACGCAAACCTCACATTTTCTGTGTAAACTGTTTTGCACTGGACACGAGAAACGTGAAGCGGTGAAAGTGAGAGTTTTTTTCTCTCTTTCTCTTGCCCATAGCTTTTGATGTAAAGTGATGCAAAGCGGAGACTCGCGTGACAAATTAATTCTTCCTGTTAATGTCTCCAGTGGAATCTCAGAAATTTCTTGTATTATTTCAATATTTATGTGACATATCGTATATGAGGAAATCAACGAAATTTTCATAAATAACAGACTTCAAGTATTTTTAAAAAATTTGAGCTCCACGAGCAAGGAAGTTTAGCAACCGGAAATATTCGTCATTTTTTTTGTAATATTTTTTAAAAACAGGGATTGATTTACCATTTAGGAAGAAAAAAAAATTTTATCAAGCAGACATTGACTTGTAGTTTCCGCCATGAAATAGAAATATATACAAAAATATATTTGACATATAAAACTTTTCGCACGTTAATTTTTTTTTTTAAATATTTATTTTATTTATTTTAGATGTATCGCAGATATATTTTTTAGTCCCATATATTTCGTATATATTCCAAACTATATCTTAGTATAGTATTTTTCGGACACGATATATGTCATTTATGTGAGATATATTTTTCAATATATCTTGGATGTACTTTTTCCATGGGGATTTTCTGAAATTTTTCAAAAAAAAAATTGGCTTATCATTTTGTTATAAGCTTTTTGATCGAACATTTTTTTAGTAATTTGTTGTAAATTTCCCATAAAAAATTAGTTTATCAATGTATCGTACTTTTTAAAATAAAACAATTTGTACTTTAATTTGTTGTAAATTTTTTAATGAAGTTTCAATGGCTTAATAACTTCCATTTAGTCTCCAACAGACAGAACCTGGTGTGGAATGATGAAAATCAGAGGAATGTGTAATCAATTAACTCTTCATATTAATATTTCCAGTAGAATCTCAGAAATTCCTTAAAAATTCAAATTTCCGACTCGCCTTTCTTTATTGGTGGGATGTTCGAGTAGATCAAGGACAGAATCGTCGGAAGTTCTTCAGGAATAATTAATCCCGTTACACCTAAAAAAATGAAATATTTTTGAATAGTCAATTAACATATTAATTTATTGTGTTGTGATATACTTGACTGAACATGACATTTTCTCGGGGATTTGTTAATTTATTGTAACAATAAGAAATGTAAGTTGGACATTATCAATTATTTAACCCTTTAGCCTCCAATATTTGCGGCATTTGCAGGATCACTTATTTTTTGGGAACTCCTTTTTAATATTAATCAATTTTCTAAAAAATCCTACGAATAGTACCATTTAATTAGAACTGCATTCCGTATTTTTATTCAAGCCGAAATAAAAATTGCGTTTTATTGGATAGGTTTCATTTGTCTCAGATCTTCCGTTGCCACCAATTATCTCAATTCTCATCCATCTATTTAATTTATATCAAAAAACAAATATTAAATAAGGTCTTAAAAATATCAGCAACAACGATAAGTACTGTCACCAGTCCAAAAAAGCTGAAAATTCGGATTGTCACGTTGCTTCCCTGTAAATTTTTAGCTTTCATGAAAATTGTGTTTTTCCTATTTTTTATCTTATTTTTGTTATTTTTTTTTTATTTTCTGAAAAATTTGTAAACACGTTCTAGTATCACACAACAAAACTTCCTTTAGTGGGAAGCAAAAATAACTTCATTTCATAGAAAATACTTTATCCCATACAAATAGTCCCACGAACAAAGAATGAACACACTAAAAAAAAAATACTTGAAATTTAATGTACTTTTACTGAAAGTTTTTATTCATAAACTAGTATATGAAATTTAGTATACAAGTGTAATGTAAAATTAATGTATGGTACAGCATATTCAATAATTTACTTTAATTTTACAGTAAAACGACTTTAATTTGAATAATTTGCTTAAATTTTACTGAAAAAGTACATGAATTCTGTATTCCAATTGTTTATTAAATTTCGATGACAAGCTTATGAATGAAAACTTTCCAATCTTTTCTAACAGTGCAGTTCTAACTTATCAGTCACTAAAAAAACGCCGATTGCTCTGATTCTGATTGTAGAAAGTCACTTTGGCCGTGATCACGCTTTTGAATGTCTATCTTCACCTCTTTTTATGCCATCAATGATATTCTACACATTTTCTAGTTTCGACTACATCAGAAGGCGGCTTTTCAAGGATATTTACGAGCTTGAGAAACGCTCGAAGCGTCAACGAGGTGAAGGCCTAAAGTTGTGAATCTATTATATCCCTTAATATATGCGTATGAAATATAAATACTCACAGTCATAAAACAGCAAAAGAATGCTGAGCCTCAGGAAAGTAGCCTTCATGATAGTTTCAATAATTTTTCTAGTCCCACGTTTTGAGTTATCCTAAGTGTTCCGATAACGCATTTTCAGTCACTCTGCAATCGCACTATAGTAACCGAGATGCACGAAAAGAAATCAGGCACGAGTAACGGTAAAGAGTATCAAATAAATCGACTGGAAAAACCATCAGTGGTCACACGCTTGCAAATATAGTTCAAGAATTATCTCATGAATTTGTATTCTGTATTATTTGTAAAAATAGAGAGCAATATTTAAAACAATTAAAAATTGTTACAATTAGTTTATTCATAAAAATGGCTTAACGTTTGGCAATTTTTTTATTTTTATTTTTCAGTAAAAATGGTTCTCATGACCAATGGAAAAAACGTTCACTTAAGGAGACATCGAAAATTAAAACAATTATGTGTATACATTTTGAAAGTGAAATCAGTATAAATTAATATTGACGTGAATTGAAGAGATCTTACTTAATGTAAAACGAAATGTCCATAAAAATAACTTCGGATGGTAAACAGTAGAAGAGATTATGAGCAGTTTTTTTATTCAAATTTTTTATTTTTGTTCGATCTAGAAATGCGATGGTCCATTTTGTTTCTTGATAAAAATTGTGTTAATTTTTGCTAGAGATATTTGCGATAATAATCGTCCTTCACAAGTAACAGCCATTAGAGTATTAAAAATCCAAAGTTAAGAAAGTAATTAAATTTTTCTTTCAACTGGCAAGCAAATCGAATAAAATTATTCGGTGAATTCACAAAAATTCCGTCAACGAACAAAATGCCCAATAATACATTACAATCCATTGAAAATAACAAATTTGGCTTCCAAAAAACTGCTTGAAATAACTCCAATTGATAACTAGCACATAAGTCGTTTCATTTTTTGGTAGATAACCACTACAATTTTTTTCTTCTCCAAAAAAAATCCCTTTAATTCACACCAAATTTCGTTCCACGAATTCGCTTTGATAAATTGGGCAAACACGATCTGTAATTAGCGAATACCGTATCACCCTCTTAATTTCCGCTGCAAAAATAAAAAATCACTGCATCCCTTTTTCCTGATGTAGATATACTACTTACGGAACTAAAAGCACTCGATAATTTGCAATGTATATATAATACAAGTATCCCTCGGGCAATCACGTAGATCCTTAAGGGATCGTCACATTAGCGGCGAGTGGCGTCGATGAACTGGACACGAAAAGCCGAACGAGTGGCTCGATGTACACGCGGCTACTAGCAGCGTCGACGGTGCGTAAAGAAGTCCGGGAAGATAGTTTTGAAGTGAAAGGAGAGTCGACGCCACGAGTCACGCTAATGCGGATCGGGGATCGAGGATCGAGGTCAGCGTCGTGAGCCCGGGCGAGTAGCGCGCTCGTCGATCCTCGCGCGACTCTCTCCATCGCGTTGCGTCGACCCGCCTGTCTTTTATAGCCGATTCGCCACTCGAAACGCTTCAACGCCTCGATTGTTAATGCACACATATATTTTTCATGGCTTTTTCAACAAATGCACAGTAGGTAACTATCAGATGGTATTAAATTGTGACGTGGATTGCATTGCGAGTCCTAGATACGAATGCCTATAGCATTTGCAGGCCAATGAAAATAAAAGTTGTTTTCCTCTCGACGGGGTCGACGACGCGTCTTTGATGCTCGACCTTGCGCCACTGATCTTTGATCGAGGAGGAGACTACGAGGATAGATGTGCGGTTACATTACTATTTGCGGCTTAAGAATTTGTCAATGTAACGCCGAGTGTTACGAGGCAGTTTGAGTTATGAGTGTTACGAGGATGAATGGCTTTTTATTCTTTATTCTCAATCGTTGGCTCAATCATTGGCTTTACTTAGTGTGAGGTGGATTACGGAGGCGTAATAGCTTATTAGGTTACGCGAAGAGTTATAGTGTGATTGATTTGATAATTGTTATGGGATGAATGTAAAATTCGTGGTGCTTGTACAAATATGGGTAGTGTTTTGAATATAGATGTTGATATGATTGAAGTGTTTTAGAGGAATTTTTGAATGACCGGCGGATTAATCAAGAAGGCTCGGTGACGACTATCGAAGTCAAATCAGTGCTAAATTTTCGTAATTGATGCTTTGAAGTTTAATGTATTAAAAAACAATAGTGACGGATGATTTGTACTAAAGTATGTATACTTAATACAGTGAACAGATTAATCGATTAACTTTTCTTTTCAATGGGACACATTTTTGTTTAGTTTTTTCCAAATATCATCTGTAGTTCTTCATCGAGTAATCATTCTCATTTTGTTTCTCAAAAGATATTTCACGAATCGACCGCCTAGATATTTTGTTATATTGATCGTTCAATAATTATAGCATGTTGTTTAACAAAAACAAAAAAAAATTCTAAAACAACATGATATAATTATTCAACAAATAACACTATGAAATATCGTGGCGGTCAATTTGTAGAGTATCTTTTGGGAAAGAAAATAAGCCATCTCTAATTCAAATCGATGGAGAATTACTGATTATACTTGGAAAACACGGAATTACGAATGAATATTAATCAGTTAATGTTAATGCAAATCCATCACTATAAATATTTCAGTGGGTCGAGTATACATGCTTCCATTCAAATCAACCCTTACTATTGTTTTTTAATGCATTCAAATTCAAAGAATCAATTACGAAAATTTAGCACTGATTTAAGTTTGATAGTCGTCACCTAGTCTCCTTAAGGATGTATGATACGTACAGTGGGGCCAAAAATGAATTTCAGAGAGAATTTCGATCACTTCCCGATGGGATAAAAATCTGAAAAAAATGATTCATATAAAACGTGCTGAAAAGATTGATTTCGCATAATAATGATCCCAAAATGTTACTAACAAATTGGTGAAAAAAAAACAATTGTTCAACAAACAATGAGTCAACCTAAGTTTTTTCTAATGTAAATGATATGTTCATTTATTTGAATGCATACGAATTTTTTCAGATTTTTTTCCTTATTTTGATGTAATGGGAGGGGTCACGTAGGCGCGGATGGAGAAAATAACTTGCTTTATTGAAAATATTCGAAGTACAAAATAGTTCACGACACGGTTTCGGACTCTGGGATTCGGAGTGATGTGCTCGTCGTCAGGTCTCGAGAAGAACTCGACTCAGAGGAGAAATCTTAAAAGTACCTTACTGCTGATTCTCATTTGTATTCCTTTACGCTTGAGGAATGTTTTGGAGTGGGGGTCCTGTGCACGGGGCACGTTATGCTGAAATTCTATGTACAAAAAAAAGGGACAAGGGTCGCTTATTCGTTTACAAGATTATTTGGGGAATTTTGGCGGTCTTCGCATCGTTATCGTAAGAGCTGCTTCGTTTTATTGTTTTCAGCTGTGGTTCCCAGATGCCGAAGGGATGTTTGGTTATTTTCAGTAGGTTATTACTGGAGGCTGCAACTCAGGGATTATTGAGGGTGGTCAAAGGAGAGTGAGAGGTTTAAGTGTGGTAGGTCGCCGGGACATTACATTGATTTCGATTTTTTTTATTTTGAAAAATGCGCAGAAAATAAGAAATTTTGGATATGCATTTTGCAAAAAAATCTTGAGTGTAGTAGATGGTTTTATACCGATAAAATGGCATGATAATGAAATAGGGCTTATGAATACATGTGTAATGTTTTAATTAAATCTGTTTTCATGATTTAACGGAGATTAAAGGATAATAAGAGCTGAGGACTCTTTTGGGTATTTCGGAGAAATTCCGGAAATGCAAATTTCAACCATGAAAAAATTTGGAAGACGACGATGAATGTTTTCTTCAATTTATCGTTGGTTTTATTTAGTATGTGATGGATTACGGAGTCGTGAGTATCTATAAAGTTATGGAAAGCGCTTTAGTGTATTGAATTTGGTAATTATTATGGAATGATACACGGAGACAAAAGTCCGGGATTCCCCCCCAAACTTTTTAGTAGTCAAAATTTATGTCGGAAAACTGCGATTCAGGCCTAAACGTTTATGGAGCATTAGAATGCTTATCTCGCTGTCCTACGGACGAGAATATGTATTACTTCAATAATCCGCGTACACAGATGTTGGGAGTTATCGGCCGACGCATGTAAAATATATCAAGATGATTTTTTATAGACGACTCAAAATTTACTTGCAGCTTATACAAAGATCGTAGTTTATTGCCATATGCGAGTTATAATGTAAACAGCTACTCAGTAAATAGAAAACGCTTTCATTTCTAGAAGTATTTCTTCAATGTCTGGGTTTAGTTTAGAGGTCACAGGGTTCGGACTGCGCCAGACTCTGTACGGAAGCGCATCGCTGACAGTTCTTTGAAGCAGTTGATAGTTAACTGGGATTGTTGAAGTTGTTTTAGCTGTTTATGTTGAATGTTTGTGTTAGATGCTTCGGCGAATGACGGCGAATGATTATAAATCAAGTTATTCAGTGGTTTTTACGGTTCGCCCTGATCAGAGCCGCTTCAGAAAAGTATTATTTTTTCTCTTGGTGTTGAGTATGTGACCTCTACAATTTTTTTTACATATTCATGTTAATATGTCTCTTGCTTTGCGGTTTTGGTGACCACGCATCCCGGTCTTATAGGTTAGTGCTGTGTACCTGTGTTTGATGCGTTTTCTACTATTTTTTTATGTCTATTATAATTTGTTTTATTACATTATTACAATATTACATTTTCTAAGTCCGGAGAGTCCGGTCAGCACAAGGTCACATGTTTAACTTTAAAATTTAAAACGTTTGAAAATGTGACCTTGTGCTGACCGTCACTGACTTGCCGACCGAGACTGGCCACCAACACATATTCATTACTGGGCCAATTGTGCACTCCTATATGGGGAAAGCGCGTTTGCAATATTAACTAAACAGATAAGGGAATGTTACTTCGACGTGCACGTCAAGCATGCGAAGTCTGGTCTCTAGGTTGTGCGGGTTCTCGAAAATTTCGGGTTCTCGATGCTCGGGGCGGGTTCGAGTTTTTTCGATCGGGTTTGAGTAACCCGAAAATGTCGAGAAAGCCCGCAAACTTCGAGAATATCCGAACCTTTCGAGAAAACCCAAAAATTTCGATAAATACCCGAACGTTTCGAGAAAACCCGAAAATTTCGAGAAAACCCAAAAATTTCGATAAATACCCGAACGTTTCGATAAATACCCGAACGTTTCGAGAAAACCCGAAAATTTCGAGAAAACCCGAAAATTTCGAGAAAGCCCGAAAATTCCGAGAAAACCCGAAAATTTCGAGAAAACCCGAAAATTTCGAGAAAACCCTAAAATTTCGAGAAAACCCGAAAACTTCGAGAATACCCGAACCTTTCGAGAAATCCGAAAACCTCGAGAAAACCCGAAAAGTTTTTTTTGCAGACACGGTATATTAAATTTTAATTAACATACGAAAACTTTGTAAAATTACAATTATTAGATTCAAAACTCATCATGTATTTATTATACCGTATATCAATTTTACGATAATTTTTTTGTATATTAATTGTTATTTGCATATTGAATCGAATATATGCGTATTCGCGAGAAAATCCAATACTTTATATTCGTTTTCAAACACATTTCACGGTGTAAATCACGAAGAAGACATTCTAGCGGTTTGAATTTTAAGGTTTCTCGAGTTTTTCGGGTTTTTTCGAAATCGTCGGGTTCTCTCGAGATCTTCGGGTTTTCTTAAAAGGTTCGAGTTTTCTCGAAAGGTTTGGGTATTTTCGAAATTCTCGGGTTTTCTCGATATTTTCGGGTTACTCGAACCCGACTCGAATCCGATCGAGAAAACTCGAATCTGACCTGAACCTGAGTTTTCGAGAACCCGCACACCCCTATTAGTCTCAGGATCTCGCATTTCAATATTCTGAGATTGTATTTATTATTTAGTTTACGATTATACACTTTTGTAATATTTACTTTTTATTTACTAAACGCCATTGGGTGATCAGAAAACTGTGCACGGTGTAACACTTACGTGTGGCCCGCTGTAAGCACAATTTGCACTAATATTATAAACGAGAATCTACGGCTAAGCCCCAGACAATATGGCAAGAACTGACGTTCGTATAGATTGGCCAATTATTTCGTTTCTATCAACAGCATTAGAGCACAACCGCAGACTTCCCAGTTAAGTTAATTCTTCTATGATCCGCCATAAGTTTAGATTATTGTTCCCCTCGTAAAAATAATCAAGTCAAATTCAAATCACAAAGCGATGTATGTCGAAAGTGTATTTTTCAAATGCGTTAGAATGAAATATCTTAGTAAATTTTGTTAAGCAATCTTGAGATCGATTTCATATCATGTTCAACCGACTGATTAAAGCACATTTTGTGATTTTAGCAACCGTTTTGGACGATTTTGTGGTAAATCGGAAATCTCACGATTTAACTCATTTGATTTCTGTTTGACGTAAAAAGTTGTTGAAGCTGAGACACAAATTGCGCTCAAATTAGTAAAAAAATCTTCGTATCAAATCGATCCCAAAAGTGCTTCAAGACTTTCTTAGTTTTGTCGTATTTATAAAAATTGCTACTTCCAAAACATGTCAATTTATAATAACAATTCGACAATTATTTTTACGAAGGTCCACTATTATATTACTTACCATTTCCGCAAATATTGCGTGTGCCACGTTGAATTAGAAGGCGCTCGTTATCACATATATGAAAATACGCGACGATAAACTCGTATGCGATGTATCGTTAAAGATAGTAAAAGGGAAATCAGCGAGGAAGACAGCGCATGGCCGAGCAGTTAACTGCACGCGGTTCTTGTGGCACCAACAACGCTCCAAGTTTCGCAATGATAATAGCAATATAATGCGGCTTCTAGTCAATTTGTTGATGGTTACTGAGGAAAAGCGACAGGCGCACGTCAGCAGTCATCATACTTTTCCCCTTGTTTTCTAACTAATAATTCATCGCCACAATATACGTCTCAAATTGACGGATCTACAGTAGCATCACGTATCATAGTCGGCACTGCAAAGATCTAAGTTCCTGGTGGAATAATTGTTCGTCCTTTTTCGTGGTAACAAATATGAAAACTTCGCTTATGGAATGCCAAAATCCTTCTTCGTTTAAAAAATGACAGATGAAGAAAAAATGTTTGCAAAAATATTGATGCAGAAGAGTTCTGAAATTATTACTTGCAATGGAGTTTTGTTTTATAACAATAAAATCTAAGATGCATTTGCTATTAAATTTCTTTTCTCCTGTTAGCAAATAAAACGACTTTCCTTTTTGACACCCAAAATCCTGTTCAGTTTACAGATTCAGATTTATAAAATTGTTGTAATACAAATATTGGGGAATAACAATTCTAGAAATATCCCTTTTTTAGTGATTACGTGCAAATGCATTTTTTTTTCATAACAATAAAATGTAGGATCCATTCGCAATGAAATTTGTCTTTTTGTCTATTTCTTGCAGCATTTTGAAATTGAGTTGAATTAAAAAAATACATGTCTTCGAAAATAACTTTTTCGCAAAACATGACGGTCTTAATTGCCATGAAATAAAAAGATTATTAGTTGTATTGAACCAAAATTGAAGATCGGTTTCTCACTTTTGACTTATGATGTTTTAGAAAAGTTTATTGAAAACGATTTTTTTTTTTAGTTTTTCAAAAGATACAATATCTTAGGAAATCGTCAAAGTAAAAGAATGTTCGATATTACACAAATTTTCCTCATTTCAGTTAGAAAACAATAGTTTTGAATATAAATAAAGTTTTTCAATATTATTTTTTACCTTTAATTGTCCATTTGTAGAAATTGAAAAAAATCATGAAGTTCGATGTATTTTATCTCACAAAAAAATGGATCGATTGTAAACACGGGCATATAATTGTAATTCAGCCATTTAAGGATTTATGATACGTACAGTCCCACCAAAAGTGAGTTTCAGGGATAATTACGATCACTTCCCGATGGGATAAAAATCGGAAAAAATAACACATATAAAACGTGCTGAAAAGATTGATTTCGCATAATAATAATCCCAAAATGTTTTGAACAATGTGCGCGAAATAACAAATTTTGGATATGTTCGGCATAAAACCATCTACTACACTCAAGATTTTTTTGCAAAACGCATATCCGAAATTTGTTATATTCTGCGCATTTTTCAAAATAAAAAAAATGAATAAGAAAATAAAGAAAAAAATCTGAAAAAATTCGTACGCATTCAAATAAATTAACATATCATTTTTATCAGAAAAAAGTTAGGTTGACTGATTCTTGAACAATTGTTTATTTCACGAATTTGTTAATAACATTTTGGGATTATTCTTATGCAAAATCAATCTTTTCCGCACGTTTATATGCATTATTTTTTTCCCATTTTTATCCCATCGGCAAGTGATCGAAATTGTCTCTGAAACTCACTTTTGGCGGGACTGTACGTATCACACATCCTTAAAAAAACTGCGAAACAGAATTGAAACTGAAGCGCAGTTGTTTTTACAATGCCTTCAATATACATTAGGTGATGCTTTGAGAAACGTGAAAAACGTTAGGAGCGACAGCAGAGAAAGAGGCAAAGGAGACCGGATAAAAGTCAACTAAAAGCTAGCCATCTAGTGTTAGTGAATTATCAACGATAACACGTGTCTGTGACGATTGCGCGCATTTGAGAAGCCGCTAGTGTTATATATAACACTATATGTACGTCCATCTATCGTATGTGTTCAGCCCGCATGGAAGTTGTGTATGCAATCGTCGCAGCAACTCGTCTACATACTACAATCGACAAACGTAACTAATACGTATATTGGCTACTAACATACCAACGTGGACGGTCTGAACAAGTGTATAAATGTGTTCGACGGAAGAACCGGTGGTTGGCGAGCAGGCGTTACGGATAGTGGAAGCAGAAGGTGCTGGTTCGCTCGCGTAAGTCGTCGTCGGGCTCTTTCTGCGCTCCTCTACTCGCCACTTTGCTTCTACGTGGTAATTTATTAATTAGCGACTAACCGTGCATGACGTGTAATATATTAATAATCAAATTCCAGTGGAATGCTAAAATAACAGTGGCATTAAATTGGGATTATATAATCGCTAAAAATATAATTGAATAATCCTCAAGGTGAAAAGTGCTCAGGAAGCTGCGGAATCGGAGCCGATATTCCTACAATGGGATATTCTCCAAGCCAAGTGAGTATTATAAATATGTTCAATAATTTAAGTCGTTACTAATTATTTTGTTGAAATAAAGAGGCTGATGTATGCAAAAAAAATGTGGAAGATTCGAATCGTAGGAAAATTTTGTATTGATTGTATCAGGAAGATATAACTCAATCCACATTTTGAGTCAGAAACTATTTAATGACAACTATTCATTAGTAGTTCATGCGATTATTTTTATAGTTGAAAATGATTTGAGTTAGATACGATAATAATGGAAAAGTCCATGTTAACCTTAGAAATTGTTGCCGACTATTTGGTAGTTATAATAATCCTTTGATCGTTGCGCTTCATTTCTGATGACTTTATAAAAGTACATTCTACGATTCACTAATAATAGTAATTCACCATGTGTCGAATATCTCCAGGATTTTTGGATAAAAATTAGAAACAATACATTATGATAGTTGAGATCCATTGTCCAAAAAATTCGCTTTTGGAGGATTGATTTATTTTTTTGCCTAAATGCGTTTATCTTTCACAAAGATAAAATGTGAAATCCATTTCTAATGGAATCCCCCGTTTATTTATTCCTTTCCGGAATCTTGACTCACAATTAACAAAGATATTTCGAAAATATCAATCTTCATAATGCAGCTACGCTGATATTAAAATAACTCGTAGTTCACAATTGCTTCGGGATAAATCAAAATAAATGATTGAATATATTGTTTACGCACTTCAAGGTGGTAAATGCAACCACCAAACAGTTCTTTGCTACCACAACATTCGCCGGTTATGCACTAGCTGAAATGCTTGTAGACTCCTATTCTGCAACAGGTCGTAAATATTACGATGCTCGAGGCGTTATCAATATGTTCAATCTGCGCGCATTCGTCACAACTTTGAATCACCTTGAATGTTCCAAGGGTATTTGAAGGAACATTCATAATCATAACATACAAAATATTGCGATTAATGTAAAATCACAGATTTACTATTTTCGTTACACTAGGTCGAAATTTATCAGAACGAGTATTTTTAAGGTCTGAGCAATTCTGTCGAAAATTATCCAGCCAATCTGGAACACAACCTTGAGTGTATTCCGCTTGGCTGGCGGATCCGGAAATCATGATGTGTAGAAACAGCCTCGCGTAATCAACCGCACAATACTACGTTATCGATGTAAAACTTTTTAATAAGTTATTATAAGCATTCCAAAATTTTATTTTTAAACTGAGAACACGATTTAAAAAAAAAGAATAGAAGCATATATTTTTAAAAGGATTTACTGACATTTATATATATATTTTATCAATATATGGGGCATTCCACGTCAAATCAGCAGGCCATGACCCTTATACCCTCATCGATACGGCGTTTTTGAAAATGGATTTTTTCGAGGATTCCAAAATGTTACTGGTGGTAAAAAATATGAAAAAAATTCCGAGGCCTCTATGGGTCGGTAATAACATCATATTATAAAATGAACAAAATCGATGACAGCGAGCGTCATGGCCTGCTGATTTGGCGTAGAATGCCCCATGTATACATATACTTATATATATTGTTAATAAATTTTATGATTTAAGTCGTTTCGAAGATTGTTAGTTATTAATAACCTTCGAATCAATAAATTGATGAAATAAATTAATAATAATAATAAGGATATTAATTAATTAATAGTTATTATTAATTAATAATAATAATAAGGTTATTAATTAATTAATAGTTATTAATATCAAAATGCGTACATATTTTTTTAAACGTTTGGTTGAAATGTCATAACGATTCCAGTTGCAAAGCGAACAACTTTGAAATTAATGGTCGATGTCGATATTTCCCTGCACCACAAAACGACTCAGCTGCTGCGGTTCAATTCCGAGACAACGAGTTTCTGTCTATCCGATTAACGACAAATAATAGTTATCTACGAACTCCTGAGGTATTTTCGTCATCAGTTCCATTTTAACATCAAATTAAGGGGCAGCCATGTAAAATCTTGAATGAAAAACGTCTGAGTCGATATCATTATTATTATTAATGAGCTGACGCAAGTTATAAACGTATTAATTTTTTAAACTTTTCAACTAATATCGTAACATATTTGTTACATTAACTGAATGATTATTTCTGAACCCAAATATCCAACAACAAAAAAGGTCAACTAAGAAATTTCATTAGAAATGCATCATAGCAACTTCTTCTATTTAACGAAATCATATTTGCATGTACACATTCTCGATGGGTATGTTTTTTTAACTGTCACCTTTTCACAATATATATTCCGAATATTCGCTTGCATTGAGGGACCGGTGTTACCTAAAAATGACATAAGTAAAGAAATTCTGTAGACGATACGTTTTAAGAAAAAAAATTACGTTCAAGCTTCATTACATACCATGTACATACCAAGCATTACAATTCTGCCATTTTGCAGAGACAAACAGTGCAACAAAATGCTACAAGAAGACAAGTAAAATTTTTAACCTGTTGTAGTTTTTAGATCGAACTGGTGAATAAATTCTGGTGTTCGATGTCTTATATCATCTGTCGAAGAGTACATTCTATGATAAGAGTAAGAATTTTCATTCAAGGTCTTTTTGACGAAGTTATGATCTTAAAGCCGTAAATTAATCATTCTTATGCTTATTATGTTCTTAACGAGCTTTAAATGTGAACTTTTTGAAAAGCACGGTACCATTTATAAAAAAAAATTTCCTATGACTTTTCTTATGTCACTCAGGTCTTTTAAAGAGAGTTTTTTTTTTCAACGGAAACCGATTTTGGCCGTTGAAGGATTAATATTTGGCTTCAGACGTTTCACTCGATCTGTTATTTGTCATTGCGTACTGTACATCGTAAATGGGCGGTTGACTCTTCGAATTCATAACGGCACCGCTATGTTGCGTCTACTGATCGCGCTGTGATAATAGTTGTAATTTGCGTTACATAGCGAACTCGGGAGCGATTAGCGTTTGTGCGTGACGATCTAACAGTACAGTTTGGTCGTCGGTAGCTATTTCTTCGCCCAACTCTTTCTCGTGACAGTGCCGCTACGTGATCACGATAACAGTCGTTTCAAGGTGATAATACAGTTTGTACTTTTTTTTAAAATTTGCAGTTAAAAACACTGTCTAATTTTATATTTTTTTTGTGGAAAAAAACCAGTTTGTTACATGAACCATCAACAAATCGATTTCATAGCACATTAAATAAGCTTTAAAAATAGTAAGTTCGTAGTAAATTTATACATCCGTAGTAAATGATTTAAATAAAAAGAACTAAATCGTAAATTAAATGAAGTACATTTTTAGCACGCTAATGATTAAGAATCTAGTTTTTTTTTCAAACACAAGGTACAATTTTCAATCATGAATAACTCAACCAAGTTTTGAGTATAATTTATAATTCGCCATTATTAGAGAAAAATGTTTCTAATTGGATGAATAAATTGAATAACATATCTAAATTTCCTTGTAATATCTGAAATTCAAAAATGACTTCTTTCATCAAATATGGAGTCTTTCAGTATGTATTGTAGTAATGACGGTAAGCGGCCGTTGCTTATAATGATTATGTAGGGATGCGGCTACGTTTCAGCCATTTTCCAGATGTCAGGAAGTAAAAAAAACAACCAATTGTTTTTAATTGTCGTGGTGACGTTTCGGTCCATTTTGTGGACCCTCTTCAAACCATTTAATTTTACATCTGTGGTACTATCGTTCACTCAGTGCAATTGGGAGGTACTTTTCCTTGCACTCATTGAACGAGAGTGGTGACATTTTAGACACTAGTGCATGAAAACCGGCATTTGCTCGTTAGCACATGTCGATTTAGTTTAAAGTGACGGAATCCAATTATAATCGAACAGTTAATCATTACAGAATTTTGTCAACTAAAAGTCAATCACCATAGCACTAAGTTTTCGTCTCTACTGTCACTTTACTTCACATTGGTACGCACAGCAAATGTAATGTCTAGCGAAACTTGTTGACCTTGTCACGTATCAACTTAGACTTACGGCTACGGTTCAGCCGCATCCCTACATAATGTCTTTCAGTATGTCTCACGATATTGTAAAAAAATCGCAAAACTGGTACGGATCGAGATTCTAGGATGAAGGACATTAAATAACCTCACATTGTACAAATTCGACGTTATTTTTCTCAACTTCCACGAGAATAAACGTTTTTTTCACTGGAACCTCAAACCGTGCCACCTTGCGATTTTTTTTTGTGATATCAACAGTCATGAAGCAATACTCTGTAATTTTTTAGCCAGAAAAAATAACCGTTCTTAGATACAAAAATAATTTACTCGTTTTTCGTTGACACAATCAGTGTTACTGAAACGTGAACATTATTTCAAATGTCCCGTTTGAAATTTCACAAAAAAAAACGTCATGTTTTACATATAGAGACAGTTTTTTTCAGTAACTTCAAGTTTCGAAGATATGACTTGTCAAAAATGGTTTTCCTTCAATTTAATAAATCAATTTAAAAACATGGAAATATTCATATCAAGAGTCTTTTAGTGGTATTTTGATAAAACGAATTACCGGGCAGATTTGAGATGTTAAAAAAAAAAGTTGCTGAAGTTGCGAACGCTTTATTTACGGAAAGCCAGTATGTCATTATTTATATCTCCTGCCTCCATGTTTCCATTAAAAATGTTCCAAGGTCGCGTTAGCGTCGCTCCCAGTACAGAATCACGTTTTTTTTTTTCATACTATCAACTCCGAGTGAATGAAAAAAAAAGTGTGTCGAAGTACACAGCAAATTGCTTTGATACCGACGTGCAAAACATACGTAGTTCTTATGAGCCCAAGTTTTTCTCACCGGATCAAAGAGATGATGAACATTGGCGCTGCCTTTGCCGGTAATACAAGAGCAGCCGATTTCTCGCCGTGCGCAAAACACGTGACGAATCCAGCGTGGACTGTCGGGAGGAATCAGTAATAGTTCGCGATGGTCTCTGAAGAAGGCTGCAACGTTCCGACAGCGAGAGAATTGCTAGTGGGACATAAGCATGCAATATAATAATAATAGTAATAATACTTACATTGCGAGTGCGTAATAAAAATGCAAAACGCGTGCGAAGGCGTGAGTCAAGTATTGCTGTTACGAGGAACATCCTCTCAGCCTCGTAGATTTTTTTTTCTCGCACACACGAATTTTCGGTTCGGCTAATGAAAGTTGCGAAAACTTCTGTCACAATCAGCACGTAATTACTTAATTTTAGACAAATTTTCATTAGTTTATTTTATTACATGTGAAGAGTGTGCTTAATAATAAGTGCCAGTGTAAAAAAAAACCTTGTGCAATCATGGAGCAATCATATGGAAATATTTCTGACAGTGACCAATTAACAATGGCAGTGCAAATGGGTTTATAATATCATCTAATAACAGTGGTGTAAAAGAGAAATAAATTGCTTGAAATTTTGTAACAGAATAATTTTTTGATAATGTCTAAGATCTCAGTTTTTTTTATTTGTTTCTTGCTCACGCACCAAATTTTGGTTAGGTTAATCGAAGTTAATTTATTGGAGGCGAAGGATTTGTTTAATGCGCGTTGTTTTGAGAAGGATACGCCCTTGTAACATTAGTCACGGATTAGTAGAGATTGCGAATATTCGTGACAATGGTCAATTGATAGTGGTACTGCAAATAGATTAATAATAGCATTTTTTAAAAATTAAAGTTGTCTAAAATGATTTAGAATTGGGCGGATGAGAAACTCCGGTCGATGGCCTATTAACTATGAATATATGTCAAGTCGGCATTTTTATTGCACTATCCTATTACATATAGTGTATGGATTATCAAAAAACATGTATTACTACTATTTTCAAATTATTTTTCAAATATCAAGGTTGCAAAACTTTCTGTCACTGGCATGTAATTTTGAATAAATATTTCTTAATTCCTATTATTATATGTAAAGAGTTTTTTTTTTAAAGAAAGATACGCCCTTGAGACATTAGTCATGGTCAACAAGTGGAAATACCTCTGACAGTGATTAATTGCTAGTAGCAGTGCAAATGGATTCATATTTCCAATTATAGTAATTATATCAATTTTTTTGTTTCTCAGGAATTTAAAAAAAAAATTCGAAACTGGATTTCAGATGATTGTCAACTTTTAAAAGTCGTGATTATTTATATAATTATGAATTCTTACGTGTAAATACATCTACAATTTTTTTCAGTATTTTTCGATTGATGTTGATGAAGATTTTGTAAATATGGTCAAAATGGACGCACGTCTTTTGTTATGTCAAAATTCATTGAGCTCAAATTTTTTTTTCCAAGATATCGAAATGGTGTGACTATCTCGATCTGGAAAGGGTGACTATTTTTAAAGTTTTTGTCCTGCAAACTCATAGATCCAACTTCCGTTTGAAAAATTTCGAACAACTACTTCAAATTTTTTTTTAAATCGTATATTTCAGCACAAAAAATTTGCATTACAAGCCTTTATACAGTGATTTACCAGGAAAACTTTACGTCGTCTTTTATGTGAAAATTCATACATTATAGATTTGAAAGTACCCTTTCCAAATCTTTCACGAAGCCATGAACTTTGGCCAAAAAGTAAAATACATATGCGTTTCGATTTTTCCAGCACTCGCTAATTTTAATTTTCTAATGTTTTGCAATGAATGATGTACGACAACCTATTTGACTCATTAGGTTATTTTTGAGACGATGATACCGTTTGTACTTTTCTCTTGATTTAAAAAAACCCGTCTTTCACTCGATGCGAGAGACGCTGTTTTACGCACACTTGGCGTGCACAAATGCCCATTTTCACACCTTGTGGAATAAAATTTCGTACGATACTCGTGCAATAAACGTTTTCTTAACTCCTGTAATTGCAACAGCCAAAGGTGTTTTTGTGATGCCGGAGGCAAACCTCACAGTCGTCAGAAAACATTTCATGCAACTCTGTGCGAGAAGTGCTTACTTTTCACACGCTCCGCTTCGTTTCGCGTGCGAGAAATCGCACTTTACGCACTATTGAAAAAAAATTACATACAAAACTCGTGCCAGAAACTTTTTCTCAACCCGTTTGATCGCAACACTCGTCTTCGGCTCTTGCTGCAAACTCACCCTCGTAAGAAAAAGTTTCATCGCACTCGTATCGTAATATACTATTTTTCGCTGAACACTCAATAAATCCAATCTATGGCAGACTAAATACATTTCAAAAGCAAAATGAAAAACAAAACAAACCGTCATAAGCCTTTATACCGTAATAAAAAATACAGCCTTTTTTCGCAGTTTTCTATGGAAAAAATCATAAATTATCGAATTATTTGCGTACCCTTTCCAAATCTTCCAAGAAGACATTAACTTTGATAAAATATCAAAACAACTCTTCGCCTTAATTCTTCCAGCACACGTAAAAAAATATCATCGATTCAATAAAACCTTGGTTCGCGGGCTGCCAAAAACAAGTGTTTTCAATATTCCACTTCCAATTCTACAATTTCACATGATATTGAAACGATAACTTCCATACAAGCAACAAAATATTTTATTGTTTCAATGTTGAATCGGATTGTGCGAACAACAATTGGAGTTAATTTAAAAACATTGTTTTTGGCAGCCCGCAAACCGTGGTTTTACTGAATCAATGATATTTTTTTTCCGTGCACTCGTTAAATTTGTTTGTAATGTTTTACAGTGAATGTTGTACGACGACCTATTTGGCCCATTGGGCCGGATTCTTCTCATCGGTATCGGAGTCGGAGCTCTGCTCCTCGCCTTCTTCGTGATCGTCTGTTTCTTCACGCCCGGCTGCCTGGCCTACGAATGTTCGAGACGACGAAGTAAGCTAACAATTCATACTGCAATAATTGCACTTGCTATGCCTATGTTGCCTCGCAATTCATTACCCACGTCGTTACTTTTATTAAACGATGTTGATGAAGAACGAGTGTTTGGCGTTCGTACCTCCATTGCACTTGGCACCTGATCATGCATGTATATTTCAAAGCGGTTAAATAATACAATTATTGGCCCCGACAGTTATCGGCCGTCAATATAATAAAATCTGTTGGAGAGGAAGAGTTATTAATATGCCAATCACTATATATTCTCTTCTGTTTAACAGGACAAGGACTGTATCACCTTTCTACACTTGTATATCCACTCAATTGGATTTTAATCTTCACCTCACGTTCTCGCCGTCATTTCCAATCGCTACTTGTGCTTCCTTTCGTCGCAGACACGTAATACTCTATTCACGCCTACGTATTTGGCGCTAAGTACGTGGGCCTGCTTAATGTGGGGTTTAACGTCTAGATAAATGCTGTATGATTTTTTTTTTTTTTACTGTAGACACTTCAATTCATGCACGTGCGGCTTATTCGCATGCACTGCAAAATGAAAGTCAGTGATTTATAATTATGTCATATGCTGTATTAATTATATGTAGTTTTGAGACGATCTATAATTTTTGCAATGTTATATAAAACCAGACTAATCACACGCGTTGGCACGTGTACCCGAAATTCTTTTGCGCTGTGGTGCTTTTGTAGCCCTTTCGAAAATCTATGGGCCCGTCCGCTTTTTATGTCAAATTTGACACCAAACTGAACTTGCTTATCGTGGACTTTCCTAGCAACCAATCACAGCACGAATAGAACGATGACAATGCATATGACCCTAAAGATATCTGCATCCACCTTCGACCCGACGTGGCGCCCTTTATTTTCATCGCACGAGGATCAACTAGGGCTTATTTTTTTCGTCTTGGAATTCTCTAAACGCCACTATTTTTAGATTTTTTCTAAATTGTTAAAACTGCACATGTAACGTTTGACAGGGCAACAAAAAATATGATTTAAAAAAAAACAAAACAAAAATAAAAGCATTGTATTTACGACACTGCACGATAGAAGTATTTTAAGCTTTAGAGACATTTTCTGATACGATTGATCACTCCTTCTTCTATATTTTCACCGAGAAAGTTTGATTTTATGTTGGTGCAAATACCACCTTAATTGCAATTCAACAGATAACCGAAGCGAAAACATGGGCAGGGTGATTTCGGTACAATGAAAATTAAGAGCGCGTCGTATCAAACGTTACATTTGCGTTTTTACCGATTTAAAATAATCTAAAAATAACAGCATCTAGAGAATTTCAAGACAAAAAAATTAAGGCTGGTATGAATGTCTTACGATGAAAATTAAGGGTGTCACGCCGTGTCAAATGTTACATCTACACTTTTTTGCTGATGTCACTAAATAAAAGGTCGATAAAAAAAATCTAAGAATAACGGCACCTAGAGAATTTTACGATGAAAAAGTTAAGCCAAATATGAATGTCGTACGACGAAAATTAAGGGAGCTGCATCATGTTCAATGCTACAACTACACTTTTCCTGTTTAAGTCACCAAATAAAAGTTTCATAAAAAAATTAAAAAATAACGGCATTTAGGGAATTTTAAGATAATAAAGTGGAGCCCTGATTGACTTCCATAGGATGAAAATTAAGGGCGTTACGGCTTGTCAAAGGTTACATCTGCACTTTTTTTGCTTGTATCACTGGATCAAAGGTCGATAGTAAAAAAAAACTATAAATAACGGCATCTAGAGAATTACAAGACAAGAAAACAAATTAAGGGCGCCACGTCGTGTCGAAGGTGAATGCCATACAATGCTTCCCGTTGCTCATGATCTTTTGAGAGAAGGATATTGTTAAGAATAGGGGTAGTTAGATAATAATAAAAAAACTTGTAGAAGAATGTGTCATTGTTTCAATTTTATATGACATTATATAGGAGTTGGAAGTGGAGTAGAGAATTGATCATATACTTAGGACTGACTTTCATAATTTTACTTACTTTCCATGAAATACATTGAGAGAAAAGCATATTGTTGATTTAACGATGTCACATGATAAAACGGATATAGGAAGGCTTACAATGTTTTATAGTTGAAGCGATGATAATATGGTTCAATAAACGATACTTGCAAGTTTATTAAAAACAAACGTTGGAATTATATATGCAACAAAACAGCATATTTGAAACTATTAGAATAATTTTTGAAACTATTATCATTTTGATAACTGCCACTATAATTATATTTGCTAGAACTATAAAATATAGACGCTCCTCCTGGAAATTATATGAATAGTTCATCCAACTATTTTCTGATATTTGGTATAGCCATAAGATATAGACTTTCCCCTGAGAACTATAGCTTATAGTTAGATTATCGTCAGTCTAACTATATATTTTTTTATTCAATTTTTTCTATTTTCCAGGTAATACGTCAAAACACCTGTAGAAAGAATCTTTAATCTTTTGTATCTTTATTCCCCAAGCCTAAAAATCTTACAATTTTCAAGATAAACATATAGACAAAATTATAAACATAACATAAAAATTGAACACAAGAAGGAACTTTGAAAAATTCGTTATCGTTTTTCTATTTACAAAACAATCTAGTTCACATTTTGTTGTAATCAATAATCATTGATATGCTTTTCCATTTTTATACAAGAGCTCAAAAAATCATGTTAAATTTTTTATATATTTTCGTACGTTCCTGAGAATCATAACTATTAAATAAATAACTATAAATTTCTTAAATAATTTTTTAAAAAATCAATCACCAAATTATTTATTCTTACGTGCGTCAACGACTAATTCCCACGGAAAATAGCAAACACCGCTTGCAATAGTTACGTACACGAGTCTAAAGTGCCAGCATATAATATAGCATATCTGTTTCTCTGTACATTCGAGACGTTCCGCCTTGTATTCGTTTGCCTATTGCCAGCACGCATACCATTTTCTTCGTATATCAACGTTCAGTCTCACGGTGAATATACCGGTTATGCAATTACCTACGAAGCTGAAAATAAAAACCAAAAAAAATTAGACGTGAAATGGCAAGTTGCGTCGCATATTATAATTACAGGCTGTGTAAAATGAACTCTGGATTTCGCAAATTCTAACGACCGATCCATAGATCCATACGCAGATACAATTTGCCGTTCGCCGACTGTTGTCCCCGGTCAGCACTGCAAAATATAAAAGCCCATAAATATTCAACGAGAAATGTGAGCCGAAGATTCCGATGAGCAAATAGTTGTGCCATTCGTCATGCTATTAAATCGAGCGGACGAAAATGGAAATTACTTAGCCACACATATCCTGCATTAAATACTTTTCATGTTTATTTCGTAACTGTTACATCATGGGTTTTGGAATTGTTAAATTTTTATGGAGCTGAGTAAATGGAAATTTCGTTTTTATTTATGTTTTTCTTTGGACGAAGCAAAGACGGATGTCAAGCCAACGCCACTGCAATACAATAGTCAACAAAATGACAATATCAAATTGGGTGACGTGAGCTATCGATCGTGGCGATTGGGAAGTCTCTACGAAAATGGTAACATATTTTGTTAAGTATCAGAACTAATGTCACAATTATCAATATTTTTGTTTTGTTTGAATTTTTTGATAAAATATTAATTTAAAAAATCCACCTTTGAGTTTGTAATGTATTTACTATATTAAAGAAAAAACTGTTTCTAAAATAATTTTTAAAAAGTTTGCGAATAATGGAATACTATTTGAAATGCATCCTTTATTTCAAATTGATGAATGAAAATTGCACTCAAATATGTGATGTGAATATTTTTTTAAAATGGGTTTTGCTGTTCTAAAGTTTTTTTAGGTATTACCATAATGAATGTTTTGATAAAATTTTTATAATTTAATAAAAATTAATTAATCACAGGAAGCGCTTGTGAAGCAACTGAATCGCAGAGGGATTCGATGAACTCAAACAATGTTCCATTCGAAAGCATCGAAACATCGTCCACCGTGGTAAATATCATCATTAATCAAGTTCACTGATTTTTTTCCAACCTTTTGAGCCGAAAGTCTCTTTCATTTGAGAAGAAATAAATTAGCTTAGATGCCTATACTTTTTCGAAGTTCGTAAAATTCAGTTTAAGATTAAAAACAAAATTTTTCATGGATGATACACGCAAGTCGGTTCTAAAAACTTCAATTTAAAGGCCTCAATCGATTTCCTCAAGTTTTCAATTACGGTTGAAAAAGATAAGGAAACAATAGGTCATCAATATCACATTTTTATCTCGTAGAATCTTATACAAGCGGAAAAGCAGCGAAGCGAAAACAAACTCAAAGACTTTCCCACTGAACTAACGATAAGCCTTCAGTACCTACCGCCAATAGACGCCATCGTTGGAAAACTCGTCATCGGTATTGAGGTAAAGCGCTTGTAACTCCTGGTATCTATGAATTTTTATAATATTTGATGAATCGCATTAAGGATGTATGATACGTACAGTCCCGCCAAAAGTAGCGTTTCAGAGACAATTTCGATCACTTCCCGATGGGATTAAAACCGGAAAAAAATAATGCATATAAAACGTGCTGGAAAGGTTGATTTTGCATAATAATAATCCCAAAATGTTATTAACAAATTGGTGAAAAAAACAATTGTTCAACAAACAATCAGTCAACCTAACTTTATTTCTGATTAAAATGATATTTTAATTTATTTAAATGCATACGAATTTTTCAGATTCTTTTTTTTATTTTGATTTTGATTTTTTTTATTTCGAAAAATCAGCAGAATAAAACAAATTTACGATATGTGTTCCATCTACTACACTCAAGATTTTTTTGCAAATCGCATATCCAAAATTTGTTATATTTTGCGCATTTTTCAAAATAAAAAAAATAAAAATGAACATAAAGAAAAGAATCTAAAAAAATTCGTATAAATCAAATAAATTATCATATCATTTTCATTAGAAAAAAAGTTAGGTTGACTGAGTGTTTGTTGAACGATTGTTTTTTTCACCAATTTGTTAGTAACATGGGATCATTATTATGCAAAATCAATCTTTTCAGCACCATTTATATGCATTATTTTTTTCCGATTTTTATCCCATCGGGAAGTGATCGGAATTGTCTCTGAAACTCACTTTTGGCGAGACTGTACGTATCATACTATAATAATAAAAATCATTTCTGTCACTAGGCAGTGTCGAGTCTTCCTCCAAAGCAGTACAATTGCACTTTAGAGCCTTACGTCGCTCTCAACATTGTGAAGCAATCCTGGACGAACAGAAAGAAACAAAAGTTGCATAGCTTCAGAACACGAGGCATAAGACACACGGCCAGTCCCATTTATCGAGAAACGTTTGTTGTTTCCGACGTTAAATCTCACGAAGTCAAGGTAATCGTCAGTAATCATTTTTTTGTCTTCGTCCCTCAAGGAGTAGCTTCGGTTTTCTTCAAAATCCATATACACCGCTAATTGAGACCAAATTGATAGCAGCGCCATTTCAACCGAACCTTTTCATACAATTATTCGGTAGTTATTTAAATTTTCTACCTTATCGACAGCTCGGTCGGTACGCAGCGCGCAGAACTGTAAAAACATGGTGATCGATTGAGGGGATTTCCAAGGATATTTAATCACCGAGCACTTTGCCATTTCCTGTAATATAATTTCATAGATATATATTATTTTCTTAGGAATGGATCCTCGATTTTGCAGTGTACGATCATGATCGATATGCCAATCACACGGAGCTTTCCAATCTCAGAGTTGCGATTAAGGACGTTAAAAAAATATTGTATAGCCCGGAAATACATCTGTTCAATTACAGGATGAAACCGTCCAGTAGAGTAAGTTTTTTTAGTGTAAATATGATAATTAAAAAATAATAAATCGTAAATAAAAGGTGAATGAATATTAATATTTCGATAACTTTTTATTCCGCAGGAATACGGAAATATATTATTAGGCATAAGTTACTTACCGACAGCGCAGAGACTGACCATCAACGTCATGAAACTGCGAGAACTAAAATTCATACCGACTGTGACCAGCGTAGAAGAATTTAGTAAGTACAAATCTGTCTTACCCACAGAAGATAAAACACTATAAATCCCTTGATTCCCTGGCATTGAAAAAGAAAATAATTTCGCAGATCCCTATGTAAGAGTACTTATGCTGAATGGCAAAACTGGAAGAAAGTTAAAGAAAAAGAAAACGAAATATATGCGTTCTGTCGCGCAGCCTGAATTCAATGAAACTTTGACTTTCGAACTATCGTACAATCAGTTGGATAGTGTGCAGTTCCTCATCGTGTTGTGCAGTAAGGTAATAGAAAATAGCGACATTAAAAAAAATTTGGCTTGAAGGAAGTTCGTCAGTAAAATTGAAAAGGCACAGAAAAATCTGAAATAATTACCGCGTTTTAAATAATTCATAACAAACTCACATGAATTTTTTTGGAATTTTCGTCTACATCGTTTACACAAAATGAATTTTTTTATGCATGCATTTTAACATGGGTTCTTATGGCATATTTACAAATTAAAAAACAAAACAATAGTTGAAAAATGTTTTCACATCGTTGAATTCGTAAGTATTTGGTGAAATTAATTCTTTTTTTTTTCGATGTAAGAAATTTTTTAAATATATTCAATTTTTTAAAATTCGTAAACATGCTATAAGAGCCCATGTTAAAATGTATGCAGAAAAAAAATAATTTTGTGTAAACGATGTAGACGAAAATTCCCGAAAAATTCATGTGAGTTTGTTATGGATTATTAAAAACGCGGTAATTATTTTAGATTTTTCTGTGCATTCTTAATTTTACTGACAAACCTCCTTAAGAAACAGATTCGTATGATTTAAAAAAAAATTTACCTTCGCTTTATAGTTAGTTTATTCAATTCTTATTTTGTTTTGAGTTCTAATATTTTTGTTTTATGGTTTTGAGTCATCTATTTTTCAATTTATAAAAAATGATGATTCTAACAATTATTCAATTTGTATTTATTCATTTCGCAGGCGGTGATAGACGAAGTGACAAACGGTGACCATCCGAGCGATAGCGAGGACTCCGTTCATTCCTACAGAAAATCCAAAGACGTTTTTATAGGGAAAGTAGCTCTGGGAAAAGGCGTGAGGGGCTCGCATGAAAGGCTGCACTGGTTTTCCGTCCTCCAAAATCCTCGGAAACTCGTTACAGTGTGGCATACGCTTAAATAACGCTTTTGTTATATTTTTAATTAATGTTAATTATAATAGGTCTCCGATCTGTATTTCGCGCTTCAAACGAAAGTAGACTTCTGAGTTAAAAATAAAAATGAGTGCCAGTAGAACACTTATCTAATAATTAATCCCCCTAAGTCCAAATATAACTTTTATCGAACTCCTGCATCTACGAAGTCGTCATACATTACATATATTACCTCCGATACATATCCGTACAGTTTGTACGTTTGACTCGAAAATTGACAACTTATCATCTATTCATAGAAAAAAAATGGTAAATTACTTTCTGAATTTATTCGCTAGGTATCGCATTGTTGACAGAATTTATAAATTCACACAAGAAAAATAATCGCAATCTTAAAGTTCAATCCGATTAGAATTCAAGTATTTCGCGATAAGAGAAGAATCTGAAAAAATAAATATTATTCAGGATGTTACGAATAGGTATTTTTAGTAATGATGGCAGAAACTTATTAGTGAGAGAGTTTAAAAATAGATTAACAAATTATATAGAAAATTTTCTTTCCTTATATAATTAATGCTTCTTTTTTTCCGAATAGATATGATTTTTTGATTTTTTTGTCACTTTTGAAAAATAATTTCCTTTATCTTAAGAAATAATTGAAGAGCAGTACATTTAATTTATTTTCTAGTAGAAGGGTTCTCTATAACAGATTAGAAGTTTCAGAGTCGCTTGACAGTGGATATTCAATAAACAATAAATTTATTATAATGGCTTCATTTCATTTTTTGATTCCTCATAGAGGAAGCTTTATTTTCGTATAAATTTTTTTTTCGAGATTTTCATGTCAGGATACGTAAAATGATCTAAAACATCGAGAAAAATGGTTTTTACAAAATGTCTATGTGTGTGTGTGTGTGTGTGTGTGTCTGCAGATTTCCCTGTACGCACGATAATTGTCGTAATTTTCTACGGATTTTCTTCTAATTTGGCACTCTAGTAAGTTATCATATAACAAAGTTTGGGATTATAATTAACGCGAATCAGTTGAAAAAAAAATTTCTTACAGCATTTTGTAAATTTTGAAAAAAACCATTTTCACGCTATAACTTACGCAATTAAAGAGGCACCGGGCTGAAATTTTGTATATAAATGGTCTACCGATAAAACATTATGTGTACTAAATTTTCCAAAAATCTGTCAAACCATTCTGATTTTATTACAATTTTAATTTTTTCAAAAATGTCTGCAAATAATATAACTCATGCAAATTCTGCGATATCCGGCTACAATTGCCGATATGATTTCACGATTATTGATTTCCATCTAAGATTTTATTCTGATGAACTGTTGAAATGTCAGGGAATTTCGGTTTTGGTGAACAAAAAGAAAAAAAAAAGCTTTTGCGAAAATTTTTTTTTTTTCCAAATTTACCACAGATTTGTCTTAAATTTTCTTCACACTCACACGACCATTTAAAAAGGTATTTAGTACAAATTTGACAGCAATCGGTCGAGTGCTTCAAATTTTATGGCATGTTGAATTTTTTTGAAAATCTCTTTGGCGCGTTCACTTGTGTAAATTACGACATACCAAGCTGAAATTTGGTCCACATATGGGCTGTCATAAAGCGATGTTTCAGTCGAAATTTAACGCCAATTGATCGAATGGTAAAAATTTTACGTCTTTTAAATTTATTATAAAAATGTCTTCTGAGCATAAACGAGCCTGCAAAGCAGAACCTTGCAATTGCTTCCTCATTATTTTTTGCTTTTTTTCAAAGCTTCCTCTATGACAAAGCCAAAATTGGTCAACATACTTCCTCATAGAGGTAGCTTTGTAAAAAGCAATAAATGATGAGGAAGCAATTTGCAAGGTTCTACTTTGCATGCTTTTTTGTTTATAAAAACGTTTTGACGTTTCACCCTGATCAGGTCCCTGATTCGCCGGAGCACCTTACACAAACTTAATTCTAATTGGCTAAAACTTCATGAACATCAGTTTAACTTCTCTTTCTGACATTTAAAAGACTGAAATTCAAATGACACCTGAAAAAAAATTGAACGAAGCGCGCGAAGCCGCCATATTACCTCGGAGTTCACCGGGCGTCCGTCAGGTGGCAGCGCCAGCTCCAACCAAATGTGACATGCAGGCAATGCGCTGGGAAAGGTGGCAACTGGCAAGGAGCCTCAGTCTGTTTTGTGACTTGTGCGGGCGCGTTACCCGGGTAGCAGTTGTTTCGTTTTCGTCCTCTCACGCGAGTTTTATTATTTTTTAGCAATTATAACCACATTATTCCTGTGGCTCTTGGGATTCGACAAGGAGAGAACGAGGCGACAAAGCAACGTGTAAAACGTGAGTAACTAACAACTAGCTCCTGATTATCGTAAGCGAAAGTTACAAAAACGTTTACTTGATAGAACTAACCTGCAACGTGCGTGTGTATATTGTATATATGTGTCTGTGCGTGCGTTTGTGTTCAATTTCAAACGTTTGAAATACAACGAAAAGGAAAATTCATCCAACACGTTGCCAACAACAAAAAGTTTATCGATCAAACAATTCGCGTCCTGTAGCTATGCTTTGCTGCACAATTCTCTCTCTAAAACTCCTCGAGCTTTGTTGCGAGCCTTCACGAAGGACTCTCACGCCGTTCCGTTCAACGGTCGATTCCACTATCTCACTGTCTACGTCCACTAACAATTTTCTATCTTATTACTTTTTCTCCCCTCGTAATGCATTACACTTCTTGTATGTCTGCCTGTCGCACCTGGTGCTGTGCGCGGCGTCGCCTTAACCACCGGAATTTTCGAACCTTGTGCAGATAGATTTATCGTATTTCGAACTAAGTACAATCTGTACTTAAAAAACGATTTCTTAATCGCTGTTATTATGTTCTTAATTCAATTTTTCCGCCTGATAGAGATCTTTATTTCACCATTTTCCGGCTATTGTTTATTTAACCGCCTGTAAAGTCTTGAGGCTTTGCGAGGAGCAGCCGATTTTTCGACTAGCAGTTTTTTTAACTATTTGCTAGTCGGTTTTTGGCTCTACGCTCGAAATACTTGCCAGCTGATTTTGACTTTACCGCAAAATTTGAGGGATTTTCCTTCAATTTATACATTTATAGGCATTAATGTCCGGTCTAAAACGATTTTGTAGAGGCTGTATATTTTTATTAATTTTTGAATGTTTGTCATTTTTATTCTCTTTTATAGAGATTTTAATTTCACTTTTTCCCCGGCAATCTTGGATTGAGATGCCTATCGAGTCGTGAAGTTTAGCTGAGATGCGACAGCAGGTTTTTGAAGAACTTTTTTGACTTCGGCTACTTGCCAGCGGATTTTGACTTCACCGCAAAATTTGAGGAATTTTCCTTGAATTTATACATTTATAGGCATTCATATCAGTTCAAATACGATTTTATAGAGGCTGTATATTATTTATTAATTTTTGAATGTTTGTAAAATTTTTTTCTCATCGATAGAGATGTTAATTTTACTTTTTTCGCGGCAATCCTGGATTGAGATGCCTATCGAGTCGTGGAGTTTAGCTGAGATGCGGCAGCAGGTTTTTGGAGGAGAACTTTTTTTGTCTTCGGCTACCTGCTAGCCGGTTTCGGCTCTACGCTCGAAAATTGAAGGGGATCTTATTGACGGTTATATGGCTCTTCGTGATGCTGAGAAACCCTAAGTCCTGCAAATGCCCACCGTAATCGCAGGACATACCGGATTTTTGTATTTTCATTCCATAAATTTGCGGTCCATTCACTTTTTTACATCGAATTTCTGACTATAGTGGTAAAAAATTATTTAATATTTAATTACAGAATAAACATAAACGATTTTCGATTCAAATGAATGCAAAAAATCCACGAAATTCAAGGTCATCGAAAAGTTACGAGGTATCAAATTCCTCATAAGTCACTATCTTTATTTCTATTGATCCAAAAAAGAATTCTATCGATAATAAATACAGTAATTTACGTCACAATTTCTATACATATTCTTAGCAAAATTGAAAAAAGAAAATGACTTTCGTATTACTAACATAACCAAATAGAACAAAATGAGAAAAATTCACATTATTCATAGTTGCAATTCTGAAGACTTGAGGAACGAATCGATCGGTGTTTTGGTCAAGACTACGGAACAAAATATTATTTCTCTCGATTTTTATTTATTACTCAATATAGTCTCCCAGATTTTCCAAGAAGAATACAAACGACGTCCATTCGATATGCTTTTTTGAACGTTATAACAAAAATATTGTCTCAAGATTCAGTGACGTATTTATGGAATTTTTTTCTTTTAAGTACGTGCACATTGTATCTTATAAATATTACGCGATACTACAAATAGTCACCGAGGCATTTTGTCCCAATGATACGATTAAAGAATAGCGTAACCAGCGGTGTTTTATCGCCGCTATAATCACAGATAATAATCCGTGCGGTAGCTGCGCCATGTACGTATCGTTGTCACTGTTGATGATTCGCTGCGGAGGGGAAACGCGTGTCGATAATCGAGAGTGCGTGAAGCTGATTGGCGAGCGTATGTACATACGTGTTCGGTCGCTGATACGACTTTGAGAGTTGTGGGCTCGAACTACGTAAGTATATCTGCGGGTATATGTACTTGTGTATGTATAACCTGCACGTTGTGCACTATCGTGTTGTCTTATGTGCGCTATCGGTCAACGGAAACGAGTTTGGGAGCTGTGCATGTTTATTATGGTGACGCTCGAGTGAAAGCTTCTGGATTACTGACCATATTATAAATAACTTCGTAATTTTAGATGTACGATTAATAAAAACAACATATTATCTCAAATAGTCAGTAATTGTCGTCACATGGACTCAAAAACGTATAAATTTTTTTATTTTAATCATAATGATGTCAAAGGGTTATTGATATGTTCGGTATGACAATAAAATTCAACTGTTTTTTAGAGCAAATGTTTCACAGAAAATTAATACATTGATTTTTTCGAAAACTTCGAAATTATTGTTTCGGAATCGTTAATACGATTAAAGGGACCGGAGATTTGATATTCAAACGAGAACGGGGAGTGGTTTTTTTTCCCCTCTAACCGGACCAGCTGATTAACTGAAACGAAGGTTTTGTTTATTCGTACTTCTTAGTCAATGCAGCGTCGCACATTCACCATATGAATTGAACTGTTTCGACAGCTGATAAATATTACCCCAACAAATGTGCTCACGCACGTTTGCAAAGTATACTGTTAGTTATACACAACGGATTACACGGCACGTGAGGCGAAGGCAATTCAATTGAATTCATTTATTTGAATGGAATCTATAGCCACTCATCGACTCTACACGGAAATAAAGTGCACAATGCAACACATAAATAGCACCTGATAGCGAGAAATATTTACCCAAATGATTTTGTTTACTTTTATTGTGAAGGCATTTTATATAGTTAAGGTTTTTATTGTGCGCTATAATGTTATTTTAAAGTTTCTATATAGGAAAAAATAAAATTAGATTCTTGAACCTTCAATCAATTGTTTTTGTCCGTAAATATGCAGACTCTTTTAGATAATTTTCCATAATCTTGTGCTTTTTCATTTTTAATTTAACAATTTTTTTTTTTCGGGAAATAGGAATTCATTAAATAAAAATCTGTATAATTAACAAAAACAACCTAAATATCCGAGATATTTATCCACATAAACTTTTTGTTTCAATTACAATGATTACGATTTTTCGGATACTGTGCAAGGAAAAAATGTTCAAAAAAGCTGTGAACCTGAAAAACTTATCGTCCGCTGAAAATACGGACTTTTTGGTTATCCTGACTTTTCAGAGATACTAAAATGACTTGAAATTATCCGCAAATGTTCCAAAACTGTAAATTCTTTAGTAGATAACAAAAAAAATTCCATGAATACTCTTTAAACAATCAATTTCTTTTACTCGAAGTTTTTGAATCATCGTAAAAAAATGGTATTTTCATATTCGTCATAGAATTCCCCAGATGAACTTTACATAATATTGGAAGTGGAAACTTTTCGTGCCTCTTAATCATCATAAAATTCAAAGCCCACAATCAGCATCTGACAGTAAAAAGCACCATCCAAAATACTTTAATTATTTTTTAAGTGACCACAGAGTGAAAACTTACCATTTGAATGAGTCACACAATAGGTCACTGATCCGATACTTTTGATACAATTTTCTGGGCTCTTCTCATGTCTGTTATCTACAGCATTGTATGAGTACGTGTAGTGAAGTTAATTTAAAATTCAGATTTTTATCGTATGGCTTTAGTACTATTTCGAATTCCCTAAGGAACGCTCAAGTCGATTGTCGATTCAATGAGAGGCCCCCACAACAGACACTCTTCTGCCTATCCTATGTGCGCTGTTCTCCGCTGCTGCGCTGTGTTGTTATGTAAATGGTCTTAGCACGTAACGTACACACCCCGAACGGACTGACAATCAGTTTGGCTAGCAGCGGCTCCGCATAGACTGACATATATCTATATATATGGGGCATTCCACGTCAAATCAACAGGCCATGACCCTCACCCTCATAAATTTTGTTCATTTTTTAATATGCTGTTATTACCGATCCATACACTGAGAGAAATCGTCATAGTACAGTTAACTATAAAGTGACAGCTATTGATTTTTAGTCCTTTTATAGTTACGGTGACTATACAAATAGTTGTGACAACTAATTAAGTGGTAACAACTATATCTGTACCAACCACAAATGAATAGTTGTCACTTTATGGTTACCAGTACAATAATTTTCTCTGAGTGTAAAATTTTTACACTCAGAGAACTCAGGCCTTGGAATTTTTTTAAAGATTTTTCCACCACCAGTAACATTTCTAAATTCTCGAAAAAAACCAATTTAAAAAACGCTGTTTTTTTTAATTTGAAAAAATTCACACTAAAACCATGTTAACAACTGAACTTATTAATTAGCCCACAAAAGTTATGTCTTTATAGGAACTATTTATTATTTTATTAATATTAAGTGATGTAAAACACGAGTGATAAAAAAAACATTATTAATAAACTAAAAACAAAAAAACATGTAAAAAAAAAGATGTTCATGTATTGTTAATAAATACACTTACTACTACTACTTCACACTAATTCTATGATTCGAAATATGATTTTTGAGCGCCACGCGATAATGTAAACTCAATATTTACAATTTTTTCCGATTTTTTTTTGTGTTGCAATTTGATTTTTAATTTTTTAAACAATTAAAAATGAAATTGCGAAATGAAAAAAAAGAAAAAATTCGGAAAAAACAGTAAATATTGAGATCACGTTATCGCGTGGTGCTCAAAAATAATATTTTAAATTATAGAATCATTGTGAATTTTTTCAGATTTTTGAAAACGGCATGTTTGAAATTGGTATTTTTCGAGGATTTAAAAATGTTACTGGTTATCCTATATTAAAAAGTTCATGGATGATAAATGCGAAATTCATTGTTAGCGGTTAAAACATACTGCGATTCGTCGGTGGTGTCGTCAGACACACTGATATCAGGACCAAGTTCATGCATTGGATTTGTTTGTTTACGTCAGATGTCAAAACTGACATAAAGAGACTCGGGCGCTTAAGTCATATCTAATCCCTAGTCATATTTAAAAAATGAACAAAAACAATGAGGATGAGGGTCATAGCCTACTGATTCGACGTGGAATGCCCTATATATAGATGGATGACCTGACGCTACAGCTCCGGAAATCGGACAGCAACATCGCTCCCGTGACGCTGATCTGCACACCGCTTGGCAGTTCTTGCATAGATACGTCTCAACTTCATGGGAAATTTTCCGCCGAGTCTAGACGTCGACCTCTGAGACGCATTTCGCCGCAGATCGGTATAATTTCCTATGTAATTAACATAAAGCCAGTGCCGTGAAGGATCAGCTCTCTTCCTTGATCTGCTCATTAATATGATCGCGCGACTGGAACAGTCGACAAGATCCAATAATCTTAATCATTTGGACTTCCAATATGGCGACCATAACTGTGGGCTGTGAATAAGTGGGTCATTAATTGGCATTAATGGTTTTAGTCTTTAGGCTCGGGAGTTATTGAAAAGAATATATTACTACTATATTCTAGTATAGATATATAGAATTTATTATAGGCATATTAGCAATGAAGAGTATGATTCTGTTTCAATTTTTTTAAATTTCAACAGAATAGAAAAATAATGTGTAAATATTGATGGGGCGTTAGAATATTTTTTAAATTAATAATTACAGTGATTCAAAAATGCCATGAATGAATTGGGGAGATAAAAAACAGTTAAACCGATTTTTGTATCTGATGGATTTGTAAACATTTTCAAATTCTGTTTTGATATAGTGTAAAATGACACTACACATTATCCATATCAAAATTTTAAAAAACTAATATAGACAACGCTCATTTAAAAAATCATTTTTCCTAAAATTAGTGTAAAATAAAATACATCATTTTCAAGACAATATTTCCGAACTTTTTGTAAAATTATGATGGAAAAATGTTCTGACCACGGATGTGCACGGAAAAATTCTCTTTTATGTACATAAACCTCAATAAATTTTTTACCATATATTTTAAAAAACGTTGCACGTATAAAATTGTTGCGAACAAAAAGTAATACAAAGAACACCAAGAATTCAAGAGGTTCTTGTGAGCATTCATGCGTTAACGGCTTAGATTTCATTCTCGCTCCAACTTTTGTAAACTCAATTTTTTTATAAGCCCCATTTTATTGGATTCAGCGAGTTCCGGGTCACGTACAGTCTGTACACTTGGCCTGTCGACAGGCTGAAGTATCGGAAGGCGATACAACCCCTTTTAACCGTTGCAATTTCGCGCAAAGCGAAACGATCCTCTCACGGGGACCATTTCACCCCCCGTACTCATTTTTCCTTGCAACGTGCGAATATATGACCAACCGAGTGCAGCCTATATACTTTCAGGGGACGAAAGTATCGGTTTCAACGCTGAAGTGAGTGCAAACGCTTGCCGACATCGTAGGTTATCGGTGAACGTTCAAACTGCCACGTATGGATCGGCATCATGAAGGAAACTCTTCTGGCAGACGATGACGACGACCAAGACGACGTATGAACGTGACAAACCGAGACGAAGCTGCCGACGGAAAAACGAGCGAAGTGTGTGCGCCACGGGAATACCGAGGCAGGTATTTAAATGGAAATAGATCCTACGAGAATAGGCCTCAATACGTATAGGAGAAATACGTCTGTACGAGTTCGAACATTGAGGAGATAGAACAGGACTGAACGGATGTGCAATGGAGCACCAAGTACGATAGGCACGTTCGAAACGTATCTACGACGATACTTCCACTCTGTCCTCGTAAACTTTGAGCAATGAAAGAAAATTGAGAAAGAAAAAGAATGTGGAACTGCAAGCTGGAGATCTGTAAAAAAATGTAATAAAAAAATAAGGATAAGGAATGAAATGAAAGTTTTATACTGTGATAAAAAAAAAATCTACTACGGAAGGATAGAAAGGAAGAAAAACTCTCAAAATGCACTTACGAAGATACTTTTCAGTCGTCGTTACAAATTTTGAGCAATTAAAGAAAATTGAGTAAAAAAAAAGTGGAGCAGGAAGCTGGGGTTCTGCAATAAGGTTGAATAATAAATATAAAGAAATGGGATTATGAAGAAATGCTAGTTTTCAACTGTGGTAAAAAATATCACTAGGCTAGGACAAAAAGAAAGAAAAACTCTTAAAATGTGCCTGCGAAGTACTTTTAGTTTATGTTTACAAACTTTTAGCAATGACAGAATATTGAGGAAGGAAAAAAATGTAGAACTGCCAACTCGAGATCTGTAGAAAAATGTAATAAAAAAAAGGATAAAGAATAAAATGGGAGTTTTTTACTGTGATAAAAAAACCCTCTACGGAAGGATAGAAAGAGAAAAAAACCCTCAAAATGTACCTACGAAGATACTTTTCATTCGCCGTTGAGAATTTTGAGCAATTGAATTTGACTAAACTTTTAGCAATGAACGAAAACTATGGATGTAAAATAATTTAGAACAAGTAGCTGAAGTATGTATAAAAGATAGTTATTGGTTTTGTGCGAAGGTAAGAAACGGGGTAAAAAATCTTGAAAATGAAATAAAATATTGTACTCTGATAAAAAATTTCAACTTGGCCAAGTAGAAAATTTTTTCAAAATGTGCCTTACAAGATAGCTTCAATTTGTCGATACAAACGGTGAGGAATGGAAGGTAATTGAGAAAGAAAAAGAATTTAGAACGGACGCTGCAGTTTCGTATGAAAGATAATTATCAGTTTCTGTGAGGAAATTAGGAAAGTCCTAGAAATCATGAAAATGCAATCGAAGATTTTAGCTTAATAACAACATGTACTAGGCATGCGTAAGAGTTAAACGTACGTAATGTGTCTATGAAGATATTTTATTGCGTACGTAAACTTTAAACAATGAACAAAACTTGAGGAAAAATATAATGTATCACAAAAGGTTAGAATCCTTTCTTGTAAAAAATGCTTATCGGTGGAAGTTACAAAATAAAGAAAAGACTTGAGAAAATGATGTCATTCAAACGTAACAATAATTATGCAGTTATTATATCCATTTCGATAATTCTAATTTCATAAAAAAAAATTCTGCTATACAAGCCAAAAAAGTCAAATATTTCCAAAGGTGAAATTTTTTTTTGTAGTCAAGTTTATTGGTGACAGTATTCTTTGCATCTTGTCACTTCCTATGTCGATTGCATTATAAAAATAAAAATAAACATTGCACCAATGAATTTTCCTCAAACAATGTCCACTCGTAATATTTTACATTTTGTACTTGTAAATTTTTTTTGTCAATGCGAATTAAGGTAACCAATTCTAGAATAATTCAACTTCCTTGACTTTTATGTGTCTCCGCCCTTTTAAACCTCCAATCCAATTTCTTGTTGCGCATGAACTTTTTCCGTAAATTGTTCCAACTCTGCGTAAGATATCCAAAACCTTCGCCTGAGCTGGACAAAGTCTCTCTGCAGATTTGGACTTCCAGATGCAATTTGGTGCAGCGATGCAACTCGATTTCAACGAGAAGTGCAAAATAGAAAGAATATTTGCACCCATCAAATTCCCTCAAACAATAAAGTTCTACTTTCGAGAATGTTCTACTTTTTGCGCCTGTCTTACAGAAATAAAAGATTTATATTTTACAGATCGTTTATCAGAAAATAAATCAGGATAGCAAATTCGTTGATATAGGGACAATAAAATAAAATGGGAATGATGAGATTTAGTTCGGTAGGCGTTGAGATACATTCACTCCTGAGTCTCTCTCCAAAACCATATAGATTTCGATTGATTTATCGTGCGAGGTCTTATCGGTCCGGGAAGTGAAATTACTACCGCGAACGGTTGATGACTAAACGATGTGTGTGGCTCGGTCGAGTCATCGATCCGAAGTGTCTTGGAGGCAGGCGCATTAATTCTCTTATCGAATCGGCTAACGCGATCGGGTGTTGAGTGCGAAAAAATGTCCATTGTGCGAGAAGACGAGGTGACGCGTGTGTGTTTATGGTACGGTGAATATATATAGTCGACGATTGTCTCTCGTGTGATTCTATTGTGTGCACCTTGAAAATTCGCGTGCAATTAATTCTATGCTTAAGTACGTGAGGTCACTTCTTGTGTCTTAGACTCTTATCTTATCTCAAGGAGAGTTATGACCGGCGCCAAAAAGTAACTTAACACTTTTGGTACAGGGCAAAAAACAAATCTACATTTTTGTACTGTCAAGAAATTTTTCATTAGAAATTTACTGTTAATTTTCATTCTTATGTTTTTAGTATAAGAAATCATTATTGTTATTATTATCTGTGGATTAAAGATTGATCGAAACCTTTTCGTTTGTTTTATGCATTTTTATGTTCAAAATGTAGAATTTGTTATTACCTAAATATGATAGAAAAAAAAAAATAACAACGCTAATTACAAAGTGGATAAAAATCGAAGAGAACTAAATCTGTATAAATTCATGTTATTTGTAAGAGATAAAAACTTTTACAAAGCGAAAATGTAAATCACTGTTATTCTCTTATATTTTACTCTATTTTTGCTATATACTACCATTGATTTTAATTATTCTACTAACATATGTAATCTACATTTTATTTCCACTAACGAATAATGTTTCTAACGAGTGATATTTAAAAAAAGTCAATTTGAAAATAATTATCTGTTTTGAAAAAATCCGAGGTATTTGACCGTCGAAGGGCTAATTGCTGCAAGATCATTAAGTGTGACCTCGCAATAATTATGATACTTCTAGAGCAAAGAGACTTAAGAACGAAATAAATAAAGAGCCGAAGGAAGTCGCAACATTTTAGTAACACACGTGGAAAGTTGGAGTATATGCTCAAGGACGAAGACTAGAGAGAGAAATACTCGGTAGTAGCGAGAGCAGAAGCATAGAGAAGTAGCAGAAGAGTGTAATGTGTACTCGGGGAGACATCGCCGCAAAACGGGACGGAATACTAATCAGGCAATTCGAATTCTTGGCTTCTCCCACGAAGACGACGATGAGAACGCGAATACCGAGTATCTATAGTCGCATGTGGAAGCAAACAGTTCCTTAAGGTACTTTTTCTTTCTTCCGTAAATTCCGTAGATTGTACCATGAGGCTTTTGTGTCTCAGATACCAGGGACCCTTTTGCTTAAGCAAATGTACAATAACGACTAATCATTAAGACAGTCGAAGAAAAAAATACTTTGCGGGGATAATTGGTTGCTCATCCGCATTAGAGAACTTGGAAAGAGAGAATAATTAGCCATAAGGATACACTATTAAAAAAGACTGGAAGTTCTTATGCATGAAATCGTAAATTAAATTTAATCCCAATTGTGGTATAAAATGTATGTAAATTTGTAGTAAAATTACAGCGGATTATGGAGAGTAATATACTTTTACATTACATTTAATGTACATTTTTGAAACTACTGTACCATATTTTAATTTTACATCCGACTTGTATAGAAAATTTATTATACCAGCTTATGTGTGAAAACTTCCTGTACCGATACATTCAATTTCAAGTAATTTTTTTTCCAGGTAGGTTTTGCACTGAACATATAATAGAAATGAATAATAAGAATATGAAAGCGAGACTTTTGTACTTTTAACAAAAAATCTATAAAAATTTCCAAATAATTTCTTTCCAATATGAAACAAAATTTTTGTCAATTCTACACAGAGCCTAATTTTTTTGTAAAATTTTTTCGACATTTTGTCGTCAAAGTGTGAATACACAAAAAAAATGCTTATAATTATTTCCATCAGTTTTGGATTTTTGCATTTTTATATTTTTATTCACAATCTGTTCATTGTTTTCTCTCATTATAAAGGTTAAGTACACGAATAAGCGAATAAGAGGAGTTAAAACTGTCTATTAAATATTCCTGTATAGCTATAAAAAGTAAATTTTCATTGTTCATTAAATTCAATCTGAACAATTTTACATCAAAATGTTTGGAAAGTATGTAAGAGGATTAAAACAGAATTTTTCATGGAAGCTGTAGGAAATCATTTTCAAAACACTTTAACGTGAAAAATACAAAATGAAGTGGAAATCTGCAAAAGATCGATTTTAGTCTCTTGAGAAATGTTATATTTTTTTGTGTACACGGGGAATGGCATTTACCTGCCATACTGGAATAGCAAGATTGCATATAGACGCTAAGGAACATTCTATGTATATACTTGGCCTGTAGATTGAGTTACGACTGAAACTCGGTTACGGTGTGATATTCTTTCGCCTCCTCTTGCGTCAACGTCTCACGCCTCTCTCGAATAATCCGTAGAAATGCTGTAGCCCAACTCAACCACTGTTACCGAGTGGACTTTCGCGATCTGGGGAAGAGAATCACTGTTGCGAATAATCGTGAAAGAGGCGATTCGATTTAATGACTAATTCTTTTGCGTTGGGATTTCCGCTCGATCTTGGTCTCACGTTTAACGCAGCTTTGAGACCCTTCAATGCTTTGGTCAGAGCTTCCTGCAGGAATTCCTCGGCCACTTTCTGTACCTGCTCTCGAGTACAATGGACACATTTGCTGCACACACTTGCCGCTTACACCTGCACATATATTTACCAGATGCCTTTGTTGCTTGGACTTTTACTTTAAATACGTGGATTGTCCCTTTAATGAAATATCAATAATTCCCAGAGTTTATTTTACACAATTGAAAAATATATTCATAAAATTCAATACTTTGTTTACACATGGAAAGCGAAGATGAAAATTAGTTTCCTCAAAAATTATTCTATCATTTCTTTTGAATACGCATGAATTTTTTATATTTTAGAATTCACTTCGAATTTTTGGAATTTTTCCCATGTAAAAAAAAAACGAAAAATTCAAAGTGAATTGAAAAATTTGAAAAAATTTATGCGTATTCAGAGAAATGAAACAATTATTTATACTAAAAAAAAAAGGTTGTCGAAGTAATTGTTGAACATTTTTATTTTTCATCAATTTGTTAACAACATTTTGGAATTATTATTATGTAAAATTAATCTTTTCCACACCTTTGAAATGCATGATTTTTTAAAGATTTTTTTATTATCGAGACTTGCTTGGAATCTCCTCTCATTTTTCGAAAACTTATGCGAACTCGACACTATTCGACAGGACTACCTTAAGGGGTTAGTGTGGCCTAGAGGGCCACAGAAAAGGCTTTTTTGGGAATTTTTTCCAGAAAAACTATTAGAGACATAGATTTTTTGACAAAGGGTATTTATTTTACATATCATTAACTGTATACAGTAATTTTTTCATAGTAATTAATTAAAAAATGGCGGCCGTACAGCGTTGTTGCGATGACATCTGTTTTTTTTAGAATTCACGGCCAGACACACAGCTTCTGTAATTTTTTAATTATGATGAGTTTTTTAACGGTTTTCACTTATACATAACAGTAGCTAGAGAACTACGTAGGATCTTTTCGATACAGGTATTTTTTACAAAATGGCGAGCATCTAAAGTGAAAGTTCAAAAATTTAGCCTAAAAATCGTTCGAAAATTATCAATAACAAAAAAACTATGCAACTTAAAAAAAATATCCTATGTACTTTTGTAGATAATGGATTTTTGAAGATATATCCAAAAATTCAAATAAATCAGTGGTAAACTTTTTGAGTTATGTTTCCGGCCAACTTGAAAAGAGCAGTTTTGAGATAAACGCGTTTAAAGTTTTGAGTAGTAGAAAATCATTGATAATATTGATATACCTTTGATCTGCAATGCTTGCACCATATAATTGGCCTTCCAATTGAGTGTCCTGCTCTTGCATTTCTTTTCTGCTCGATTTTGAAGCCATTCTTGCCTCTTTTACCACTTCAGACAGTGATCTCTCTCCAAGCATTATGCGCTGATCGTTGATCGCCCGACACGTTTTGTAGGAATTCACGCCGATTTTTAAGCCCATTTCTTTTATAATGTGTAAAATTGATGAAAACCCGTCATTGTATGTACAAACTGCAATATTTGTGGCTACATCCAAAAGAGTTTTACCACTAGAAACCGATTTTGGGGCCAATGCCCACACAGTCGAGTTGAAGCTTTCGTTGTTGTTTTGCGTGTAACCACCGATACATCGCGTAAGAAGATCATCACTGGTCAGTTCTTCGTAGATTGGTTTGATAGCCTCATACACATTAGCTCGAAGAGCTGGGTTATGTTTATATTCAGCCAAACTATTTGTAGCTTTTGCCCGTTGCAATGAACACCATGAATCGCACCATGAAGCGCACACAATAGAGGTTCCCTGCAGGGAGAAAACGGTTTTGCTATGCCAACAAATCGTTTGTTGAAATAGTGACGAAATTGCGTTATTTGCTAACCTAGCAAACAATTTTGTGCTAGAGCAAAAAAATTTGTTATTCTAGCAAAAAAATTTGTTATTCTAGCAAAAAAAATTGTTATTCTAGCAAAAAAATTTGTTGTTCTAGCAAAAAAATATGTTAATCGAGCAAAAAAAAATGGTTAACCTAGCAGATAACGCGATGTCATCACTATTTTAACAAGAGATTTGCTGGCATAGCAAAACCGTTTTCGCCGTGTGCCGACCGGGCGGTCTCCCATTAAAATTCTAAAATGGCGCATATACAAATTTTTGCCTGCCATAATCTGTTAGGGCAGCATTCTAGAAACGCTAATGAGTTATTTCCAAGGAGAAAAAAAATCGATTCTTCGAAAATTCTAGAGTCGCCTAACCCGCTAAGACTCGTCAAGTTGTAAATAAGAAGTGTGATCTCAAACAACGCCGGTTGGCAAAACGTTTGTTACGAAGCCTCTAATAATACAGCCTCACAGAGCCGACTGACCGTCTTTTCTAGCAATTAGAAATCCGCACCTCCTGACCATGTATAGCGCGAGAATGTCCGTTTAACGTGTGCGCGCGCGCGTGCTCGACACACGGGTCTAACAACCGACACTGTAGGTAATCTCTCCGGTGCAGCTCGCCGCGTTCAACATAGATGCATGGGCTCCAAAGCCTCTTAGGTCTACAACACACAGTGAATCCTTCAATCTCCACCTGCGCGTATCCGCTTTGCCTTTGGCGACAAGGAAAGCGAGACTCTGTTACAGCAAATTTATGCGTTTATGCGTTGTTCGTATATGAAAAATTACAATAAGCTGCATAATTATAATTATCGATCCCACGTGATGAAGATTAATAAAACGCAGCTTTGCTTCGGCTTAGTTACATTTTTTGTGTTGGCTAGTTACGTGAGGTGCCATTTCACTACCCTATATGGATCTAAAAGTCTTTCATTTGTAGCTGCATGACGCGCTTCATGATTCCTCTCACTTTTTCCGAGATTCTTGCTCTGGACCGAAAGTTCTTCTGTACGCAGTAAAGAATTTATTTAAAACTTTGGGTTTTCAACAAGTTTTGTGCCCAAAATGTCTACCTTAACTTTTCCTAAATTTTAGCTTTTTTTATAATTGCTAGTTTTACAAAAAAAAAAATTAAAAACATTAAAAGAACAAAAATAATTTCTAAATAATTACTGTATTTTTATTTTCCAAAAACGTTTAAAACTAAATTGTTAGTGATGCGGATATGCGATACGAGACGAGACAAGAGAGATCTCGAAACTCACTTCACGAATTCGATCGTCAACTCAACGAGAAATGGTCGATATCGAAAAAATAGCGACATTCATTCTCGTTCTTGAATTCGACAACGAGATTAAGTCTTGTCTCGATCTCGTTGCAACCGATATATGTATTTTTTAAAATATTTCAAACTGCGATAACTTATGAACTTTGCACGACCCAAAAGAATAATAATAATAATAAAAATTTAGAATTTTCATACAGAATTGACAACAATTTTTTCGGTGACACTTTCCGAAGTCCTTTTCGCTAAAAAAAAATTTCATTAATTTTGTAGTAAAATATAGTCTGAAATTACACAAATGATTCTGAATTAATTATTTTCGCGTGGGCCATAAAAAACGCACATTTTCGTTTTTTTAGATGTCGATACGATTAATCGTTCCCGAGATATCATAGGTCAAATGAAAAATGAAAAATATGGTATATTTCGCCATAAAAATTTCAAAAGAATTAAAGTTTAGATGTATTTATTATAACCACTGAACCTGATTTTTGAACTTTTTTTTTTTTTTTTGTGGCTGAAGTCATGTGGAATGCCTCATATATTATAGCAGAAACAAATTAATCTTGAGCGATTATCAAGTGCCATGGCCGCATTTTATTTGACATAAAATACAGTCGCCCCGTTTGGTCTGTACCCACTTCTTGCGGTACAGATTATAAGCACTAACTATCGAGATTCTTGCTCGTTCTTGCTTGTCAGTTCAAAACTATGTTACTCAAGACAACGAATTGACTTCACATGACACGATCGAGATGAGATTTAGAAAAAAAAAGACATGCGCCAACTAAAACAAGCGAGACTATCAGAATTCTCCTCTCAACTCGCAACACTAAAAATTGTCATCCTCGTTTTACAATTCACATTTAACGATTATTACAAGAAACATTCTAGTGACTTTCATATATTTGCTATGTTTACGTTTCTAAAATTTCACAAAAAAAAAATTGTAAATTCGCCAAGTTCACAAAATTGAGTTCCTCCCAAACTAAATTAAAACAAAAAAAGATGCTGTGAACACTCAAAATCTCTGGAACATCCGCGAGCCTCTCAATCATTAAACAAAACAATCAAACAGATGGAAGTCATAATTTCCCATCCACTACATGCTAGACCATGAAAATCCCGTGCGTAGTCGATGTGACCTTCATATTCTCACTTCTTTTTGCGTTATCTTCACATCAAACAATTCATCTCGATCCAATCGACGAGGGCGAGGAATTTTTTTTAGCTTTCCCTCGTTGCGCAGCTTCGTGTGTAACGTTTGCGTGTACGTTCGCGATGCGTCGAGAGTAACATTGGAGCATCCGTTTCCGCACCTCCGCTCGCACGTTGCATCCATCCTATATGAATAGATATACATATATATATATATATATATATTCTCATAGGTGCGTTCATACTCACATCGAAACATGCAGCAATGCATACATTGAGGCGCGTTCCCTCAACAGTTCGCATGTTAGCTGGATCAGAGTCCGAACGAGCCACACGCCCGCGCGTGAATTGGACTGTGAACCAAACTGGTCGCGCGTCCGCCGCACATATAGAGGAAAAGTTGCATGATGTCCTGTTCATCCATGTATAAGCTGTGAGTGTGTGTGCAAAAATATATGTATGTATTCTACACATGTATATATATATATATATACATATATATATACGAACATACACTCAGACACACGAGGTGTTAGACACACGTCAATATGTTACGACTTTCGTGCCCGGTGAACGCCTTCGCCCGTCGCTACATTCACTACATGGTTTTTCACCTCGTATATGCGATTCTTAATGACTTTCCCGATCCCTTTCCCCATTCGTCAAACATTCCATATTTAAAGAAAACTTGGAATGTTGGTGTTATCAAAGTTTAACTCCGGGTGTGAAAGGTCGTTTTCATTTGAATTGACATCACGGGACTTGATTCCCCTAAAAACAGTCATAAAAAAATAAATTCTGTAGGCTATTCCCATCTTTCGGAAATAATTACGTTGAAACCTTATTCAGTACATACCGAGCTTCATGATTTTGCAATTGTGTAACGACATACAGTGCATCAAAAAGTGTGAGGTAGAAAGTGAAATTTTCAATTTTTGACAGCTTCAGACTAAAATGGAAAACAAATTTGAGGGTTCCATGTCTTTTTGCATCTGGTGAAGTGTGCATTCTGGGATGAGTTAAAGAAATTGTGTTTCAGAACTTTTACTTCCTCATGGTGAAACCTTTGTTTTCGTAAATTTTGTTTGTAATGTACATGTCAGTACATTCAGAATGATTCAAAACGTCGAAAAAAGTGGTTTAGAAATACTGTCTGTATGGTGTTTGTGTGTATGTATGTTACACGTTTAAAAAATGTTAACCCTTATAATTCGAAAACTGCTTGAGATATCAAGCTGAAATTTTCACCACAGAAAGAGGGGTTAACTCTTATCGTTGACACAAATTTTTGTTAAAATCCCCATGATCGTTTAATGTTTACACCGTTTTGTGCAATTAAAAAAAAAATCTGTTAACGCGATAAGTGTCTTAATTTTCGAAATATAGGGCTCAAAAATGGTATTTAAATCGGTTGAACCGGTTGAATTTTATGAGGTTTTGATTTTTTTAATTCTTCGACGTTTTTTTTTTTCGATGCAAATTTTGCGATCAAATAGCTGGGAGTTAGATGAGTGCCAAGTTAAATCGAATTTTCATCTCATTCAAGATTACTACACTCAGCCTAAAACACACTTTTTGACAGATGAAACAAAATCTTGAACACTGAATTTGTTCACAGGTTTGGTATGAAAGCTGTATTTAAAAAAAAAGTAATTGAACATTTTTTTTTACATCGTTGAATTTTTAAGTATTTGGTAGAACTAATTCTTTTTTTTCGATGTAAAATTTTTTTTCAATTTTTTCAATTTTTTTTAATTCGTAAATATGCCATAAGAGCCCATGTTAAAATGTATGCATGAAAAATTTAATTTTCTGTAAACGATGTAGACGAAAATTCCAAAAAAATGCATGTGAGTTTTTTATGAATTATTTAAAACGCGGTAATTATTTTAGATTTTTCTGTGCATTTTCAATTTTACTGACGAACCTCCTTAAGGTTATGTGCTACGGACTGAGTAGCCACGACTGCGGCAGAAAAAAATGGCATTAACCGTAGCAGTAGAGCGAAAGAGAACGACGAAATCATGTAAAACATCACGTTGAAGTATTTAGAAGTATGACGTCCAAATCCTGTTCCGAAATGTCAATTTACGTCTATGAAATATAAATTCTGACCCGAAATGTCATTATAGAAATATGAAGTTTAAATTCTGCCTCAAAATATCATCTTAGGAACATGAAGTATAAATTCTGCCCAAAATATCATGTTGGGGACTTGACATATTGTCATGAGGGGTCTTAATATTCTCAGGTCTTTGTTTCTACTTGATTTTTGTTGTTGTTTATAACAAAAATCATTGATAATTCGACGACATAGTCAACTTAAAGTTGCCATTTTTTTCGACTTTCGTGCACGGTGAACGTCTTCTCCGTCACTACATTTATTAGACGGTCTTACACTCTAAGTATGCAATTCTCAACAGCTTTCCTGATTCTTTTCTTCATTCTCCAAACATTCCATATTCAGAGGAAAATCATAATCTCGATGCTATAAAAGACTAATTCCAGGTGTAAAAAACCATTTTCATGTTAACTCGCATTATAGAAAAGTATTCAGGAATATGAAGTATAAATTGTACTCCAACATGTCATTTCAGAGCTTCGCTTGTCATCATAAGTTTTTAAGCCTTAATATTTGTCGAATATTAAAGTTGAGTCAAAAATTTGTCGGATAGAAGATTCTTACTTTTTTCGTTGCTCCACTTAATTTTCTAAATTTGTAGCAAAAATCACTATCAGTTCGCCTTAAAACCGACATTTTTTTTTTCGTCATGGGAAAAACAATTCACATGATTTTCATATTCTCAATCAACCACAACTTTACAAAAATTCATTCCTATTTTTGATCACCGAAGATTTTTCGATGATGTGAGTCTTCACAATTGTTACAGTAAAATCTAAATAAGACGACGAAACGAAAATTGTATATCCAGAACATTTGAACTGTATTGCACATAACCTTTTGCTTATGAGATTTTTCAAAGCATACTTTTGTGGCCCAAACGTGGTTACAACTCAGAAGTTTATTTCCCCCAATACTTAGAACAGTAAATTTGAAATTTTACGATCAGCCTACGAAAGAGACACAACACAACAAATTTTATGTTTTGAGGTTACCATTCAAATCCTTCCCAAACGAACCAACTCTCTTTTCTCTAAACTCGTCAACTCTAACAAAATTATCAACGAATCAGTTAGAGATGGATGAAAATCTCCTAAAAAATTCGAAATCTTGGTGGTATCAACGTCAATCACGGCCAGTAAAGAGGCATGTTCATTTTAACTAGTGGTTAGATACTTGGGAATGCCTTTATACAATTCTGAAGCGTTGTAATTGCTACTGAGGGTAATATCCGTTTTTCTTCTTGTTCCCCTCAAATTACGCCGGGAGTTGAACCGAGAGTAGTTTTCCTGCCTGTGACTCTAAACGGCTTAAGTCACGTACTGTAGACTGCTCGTATTTATAGCACACTGTCTCTACGTCTACACGTCTTTTTCTCGTTTCTTTCCACATTCGTTCATACATACGGATATGGACGGACGTTTGTATGTCCGCCGTAAATTTTGGCTCGTGAAGGCTTTTTGATACAGTGTAAACTTGATGGGGTAAAATCGGGGCTTGGTGTACGGATGATGGTGGTGCGGTTGCCATGCCTACGTCGCTCCCTCGCCCTAGGTCCTTCACCGTTCGTCGTTCGTTCGATACCTGCAGCTCGTCACAGACTGACTGCCACTGCCATTGCTTCGGTTGCTATTGCTGCTGCAGCCTGTTATATCAACGTAATACAGCAGCAGTAACTCTTGTGTATGCTAAATGCCGTTCAGGCTGTTTATTATTGCAAGGATTCGAGTCTCTCCAGATGCACTTCAATTCGGCTTATGGCGTTAACGTCTCTTGAACTGAAATCCCAAATTAATGATCTTAGCACGAAGGGATTTGGTAGACTCTCATTTGACACTAAGTTCGGCTAAAGATTCTAGCAACGCATGACCCGCTTCGTTTTGCTACATTAGAATACTTTAAATTTGGTTAAATGTTGATTGTTGGGTTAAATCAACCTACTGAAGTAACAACGGTAACTGTTCTATGGAAAATAGCGTTCTGGCTGTTTATTATTGCAAGAATTTGAGTCTCTCCAGATGCACTTCAATTCAGCTTATGGAGTTAACGTCTCTTAAACTGAAATACCAAATTAGGGATCTTAGCACGAAGGAATTTGGTTAACCGTCATTTGACACTATGTTTGATTAAAGATTTCAGCTTCGCCTGATCGTTTTTTATTTTGCAATATTGAAATACCAAAATTAATGATTTCAGCACGAAAAAAATTGGTGGACTCTTATTTGACTCCAAGTTTGATTATTTTTGCGAGGGTTCGAGCTTCTCCAAATGCTCTTCATTTTAGTTTATATGTGTTTGTCGTTTCTTTTACTGGAATATCAAATTAATAATCTAAGCACGAAGGGATTTCGTTGTTTTTTATTTGGACCTAACAATGAGTGGGATTGATGATCGGCTGTTGGGTCGCAGATAAAACAATTGAATCTAGTGTGTTTTAATTTTTTTTTCTGAACGAAAAGACCGATATCCACAAAACACCTCTTAAGTGAAGATTTAATTTTTTTATAAACTCGTTAGATTCTGTTTTTTGTTGTTGTAATTAACTAATTAGTTACTATGGCTAAATCTGTCAGTCCGAAGTTTATTAAAATAAATTTCTATTGACATCTTTTCCCTCTATAAAAAGGGTCACTATGATGTCCCCTAATTATTCTATATATAATCATATTTTCATTACATATACGTGTACATTTTTAATTACCACTATATACGTTTCACATAGGAAATAAAAAACAGTGAATATCTTTAATGAATATTCAACGAGCGGATTTTTCAGTATTGTAAACGAGTTTCTACATTCAATCGTTGGCAAAAAATGTGAAAAACCCTACAAACTACGATTTCAATCCAGTAATTGATATAATTAAGCCTCCTAATCAGTCTAGTATGGAGAAGAGTTCTCATTTTTCTCATTTAAATATCGAAAGTGTCGACACTAGTAATTCGGTATACCGTATGAGCCTCTTCAAATAAAGTATCGATAACATAAGTTGAAGCGACCGATTGGAGAGTATCGGGTTCGTTCTACCGTGAGTAAAATCGCGGAAGTACGTAGACATTTAGCGGGCTGCAGCTATTTCCAGGTGCGTATGTATAACGGCAGAGCTGAGCTGCCACTTGGCACGATACGTGCCGGCAACTGAGGCACTCAAAAAAAGAAAAAAGGAAAAGTCTCGCCTCGGTTAACCCCGTCTCACCTGCATTCGTCGACTTCGAACGAGCTCGTACGATCACCCCACTAGGTACATTACATTGCTCCTGACTAATTAACATATCTATTAAATGAATGTCATATAAATTACCCGCTGTCGTTTTCTAATCAATAATTGATTTCTCCTGCCAGTTAAAAGCACGACACCACATTTTATAGAATTCAATTGGGTCAACGAGGGAAAATACTCGATAGCTATTTGAATTCTCTCTTTGAAAAATGCAAAAGAAAATTTCCAACAAAACCACAAATAGAACAATGAATTGATAAAAAAATTCAAGAGAACTTAAATAATAAATCCATCAATGTCAGATTTGTTTAATATTTTTTAATTTGATAACGCACTTGGGTTTTTTTTGTTTAAAAAAAAATTCAATTGTGGTTTATATATATTCTTTTCTTAAAAGTGAATGGAATGTTATGATAGCATATTTTCCATGTTAAATTATTGTTCTATTATTTATTGGAATGTTTAATATTCGATCTGAGCCATCATATCGCGTGCGAGAAGATATTTCCGCCCGTGCGCCATCTAGCGGTAGGTGTGAGGCAAGTCTAGACGGCTAGGAAGCCGATAGAGCATTTATGGCACGCGGGCTTACCGAAATTTCCGGTATCCACAAAATCCCGACTGCTCTGTGACCCGATACATAATAATTGGTGAGGGAAATCGAGTACGTTGCATCGATGCAAGTCGGCTAACGTGCACCACGAGCGTAATGAGCCGCTTGGGAATCGTTGCATTTATAATTAGAGAGGCTGAAGCTCCACGCTGTACGTATACATCCGCAGCCACTATCACCTCGTTATTTATTCGTCATAATTAGTTTTCGCTTTGGAAAACGACTGTATCGATTGGCTAATTCCCGTCTATGTGGCCAACTTAGTTATCAACTTAGCGAAGTAATTCAATCGGTAATTCAATTAAGCCTTACCGATTTTTAGCCCCGCTGTCACAGTAAAAGTTAATTAAATTTTTTTTTCTTTGCCGAAAAAATAACGTTAAGGATGTATGATACGTACAGTCCCGCCAAAAGTGAGTTTCAAAGACAATTTCGATCACTTCCCGATGGGATGAAAATCGGAAAAAAATTATGCATATAAAACGTGGGGAAAATATTGATTCCGCATAATAATAGTCCCAAAATGTTATTAACGAATTGGTGAAAAAAACAATTGTTCAACAAACAATCATTCAACCTAACTTTTTTTCTAATGAAAAGGGTACGTTAATTTATTTAAATGCATACGAATTTTTTCAGATTTTTTTCTTTTTTTGATTTTGATTTTTTTTTTAACGTGCGCGAAAGAATTTTGGATATGTGCTTGTCACAAAACCATCTCCTACACTCAAGATTTTTTTGCAAAACGCATATCTAAAATTTGTTATATTCTGCGCATTTTTCAAAATAAAAAAGATCAAAATCAAAATAAAGGAAAAAATCTGAAAAAATTCCTATGCATTCAAATAAATTAACCTATCATTCTCATCAGAAAAAAAGTTAGGTTGACTGATTGTTTGTTGAACAACTGTTTTTTTCACCAATTTGTTAATAACATTGTGGGATTATTATTATGCGAAATCAATCTTTTCAGCACGTTTTATATGCATGATTTTTTCCCGATATTTATCCCATCGGGAAGTGATCGAAATTGTCTCTAACACTCACTTTTGGCGGGACTGTACGTATCATACATCCTTAACAGAAGAATTTAGTATAGTTTACACTAACAAAACTCACTAATCTTCCGAGTCATAAAAAAAAGTAGAAATAATAAATTAAAAATGTTTTCTCATATTTCTAAATATATGTCTAAAAACATTTAGGACACATGTTTACGAACATCAGTTACAACGATTTTTTGTCTGACTCTTTTGTTAATTCAATAAGCAAAATTTTCTAAATTTATTAACTTTACTAAATATTTACTTCATTTTGAACTTCACAAAAAAGTCTGTATAGTGCCATAAAAAATCGGAACCAAAACCGGTACTAAATTACTTTTTTTTTTACTGTTTTAAGTGCATTACGTAATTCGGTAGGACTATTGCGGTGTACGAACGAGTTTTTCGGTCAGCCTGTACACTTGGCACGATTTTAAGATGCCTGATACGTTCTCAGCCGAGATCTGCATTTAGGCTAAGTGTCGGGTCACCGAACGTATAGAACCTACACTAGATTTGTCTCTGCGACGGTGTTGCGAGTGATCCGAACATTGTGATACTTGCTCCTTGTCTCGCTTTATCACTGTATGCATCTGCTCTTTTATGTCCCTTGTATTGCAAGACGGCGAGGTTCAAAGAAGCTACGTGTGACCACCAAAGCTCGCAAGTCTGGATCACTATACCTTCAATACTGCTACGCTGCCTAAATTGAAGTGCTGTTTACGTCTTGATCATTCCCTGAAAATCGGAGCATTGTGTGCTACTGAAATAGACATAATGCTACTTTTTCTCGATTAAACTTTTCAAAAAAAAAAAGTTTCAATTATTCCTATACATAAAAATAGTATATTTGAAATTTCTCTTTTTTAGCTGTTTTTAAAAAAAATTATAAGAATTACTTTGATTTCGATCTCTTTATTTATTTATTTTGTAATTATTTTTATTTTGTTCTGTTAGAATTTCCTGGCTTATTGGTAAATAAATGTATACCATTGGGATTAATAATAAGAAAAAATAATAATATTAAAGTAGGTCTGTTTGAAAATGGCATAAATAATTAATGAGACAAAAATTACCTTTCCATTCCCTTTATATTTGTTGCGTACTTGAAGATATTTTCACAACTTTTTTTTTTTCATGTTAAATATTCATGTATTGTTTCCTTCATGTCAGAATATGTTAGGAACAAAATTTGTATCACATTATTTATAGAATACATGAACAGGTGTTGCAACTCCGATTTGAATCTCTGCAAAGAGCTTGTGTTTATTTTTTAAAAAAGGCGCGTCCTCGCTGATCGATCACCACATTGGCAAGGTCGATCGATAGCCGATCGATCGCTACAATTGCGATTTCGTACGTGAGATTAACTTGAAAAATTTTGCCTCGGGAAATTTGTCCTTCGTCGTTTGCCCACGAGGATTCAATCATTCTAGGAATTTTTTTAGATACATGATGCACGTTTGCCTCGATCGATAAATACGTGATTCTTTGGTTTGTTTATAGTTGGCAACTTGATTTGGATCGGCACAGGTGCGAAATAAGGCTTCTTCCACCTTAACACCTCAGGAGGATATCAATGACGACGCTCCTAATAATTATTTAAAAAGGTCGCACTTGCATCACGAAAATGGTCTGAAACTTGGTCGTGAATTCTGCTTTTTAATTATTTATGGAGCACCTTCGCGTCACGAGTCTCGAGTACCGCTACCGTTTTCGGAGACGCGTGCCCGAGATCGTGTCGCGAGCACTACTCGAGAAATTATCGCAAGGCTAACAGGAAGCTTTAAGCCTCGTAGGCCGTCGCAGCTGATTCAGGCACTCGATGCTATAGATATATAAATAAAAAGTCAAAAGAGCTCGGCACGCACGTTGATTAATATTCCAAAGTCGCTTGAATGAAAATTAATCCGCTAGAAAACAGACTTAGGAATAAATATTTCATTTACTCTGTGCAGCTTTCTATAAATGCTCATGAATTATTATTTCTCCACTATTACACTTTCTATTTCACTTGCGTCTCATTATTTTAGTATAATTAACGCATTATTTATATTGGAATTTTACTTATCAAAATAAAAGCGAATTGAAGCTTGAAAAAAAAAAGAAAAATCTTTTCTTAAGCAGAACATTAATTGTGTTACTTGCGCGGTTTAATGAGTGCAACCCACTTTCAATTTCTGAATAGAAAGACAAGAAGCGAAATTCCGTTCTTTGTGTAGAATCGGGGATGGTGAAAAGTTAAAAACACAAATGAAAGAACGCGGTTCCTTGTCGCACGCAATTTCGTGAACAATTGAAAACTATCGCGGGAAAGTTTCGGCGAGTAAAATTGCTGGGTTAGGACGAGAGGCTGAATAGGTTTACTCGGTGTACATCCGAGAAGAGAAAACTTCTGAACGAGCGAAAGAAGGTGGAAAGAAACTGGTCGATAAACGTCAGGTTTATATTCCGTCTGACTTCTTCACTTCCTGATGTTGCACGTTTCGGAGTAACTCCCCCGAGTACATTGAAAATTTATTTGTCTAGACCTTCGACCTGTCCAGTGAGAACTGGATCCTCGAAGAATTTTCAAGTACTTCACTGCAATTGCGTAAGTGCAGGAGATTGCATTTTTAATATTTCGTTTCCACGGAGTGTTTCCAATTTCTCGTTATCTCCCCATTAAGGGCACTAGACTGTCGAAAATAGTGAACATTTCTCTTGCCATTCGATTGTAACGCAAAGAAAGCGAAGATATTGGTGTAAAAATGTATACATTTGTCGATCAATTTTTATCGAAGAAGTAGAAATTTTTATTAATACAATACAAATTTTTATTGATAAAAAACAAATTTTTATAGGAAACGTTTAGTTTAGTTTTTAATAAAATGTTTAGGCATGTCGTTATCAACATGTGAGAATATTCTAGAAATATTGTTGATCCAAAATTACTTGGAAAATAAATCGTAAATAAAACCTGCACAATTGCGTAGGTGCAGGAGCTTGCATTTTTAATATTTCGTTTCCTCGGAGTGTGTTTCGAATTTCTCGTTATCTCCTCATTAAGAGCATTAGGCAGTCGGAAATAGTAAACATTTCACTTGACATTCGATTGTAACGGAAAAAAGCGAAGTTATTGGTGTAAAAATGTATACATTTATGGATCAATTTTTATCGAAGAAATACAGATCTTTATTAATAAAATACAAATTTTTATTAATAAAATACAAATTTTTATTAATAAAATACAAATTTTTATTAATAAAATACAAATTTTTATTAATAAAATCCTTTCATTTTTATAAGAAACGTTCAGTTAGTTTAGTTTCTGATGAAATGTTTAGGGATGTCATTATCAACATGTGAAAATATTCTAGAAATATTATTGATCCAAAATTACTCAAAAAAGAAATCAATACATAGCGCAAGTTACATCATTTTTTCGAACCGCTTCCGGCCAGAATTACAACTACGTACAAAAAACGAAGTTGAAAATACTGACCTCAACATTGACTCAAAAAAATAGTGCAAGTTGTATTTTTGTCTTTTCTGAATTGTAAAGATACGAGAGCGTATTAATATTTGTATCAAAATTTACAAATATTTATTTTAAAAAAATAGTAATAATACCGATAAACATCTTTGATTTTTCCTTCTAACTTTCGTCGCAATGATCAATCAATTATTTTTTTCAAATTTACATATTCCTTTTCAATGGATTTATTATCATATCCATTTTCATGAGAAAACTTCATTTCTAAGAAAATGCGTATGCATCTCATTACCTACAAAGAAGAATATGCTAAAAAAATACCCTTGATTGAAAACTATTCATCAAATAAAACAGATTGACCGATACAGTCCTTTTTAAAAGTACTTCTGGCATTATGATAATTCAAAAAACTTTATTCAAAATTAATATTTTCAGTGTAGGTCATCGAGATTAAACGACATATAAAAAAAAGAAATTCTCTTGATTATAGTTTGAAAAAAAGTGCTAGGAAAATCCCAGAGTCCTAACGTGTAATGAACTGATGAGGAACATATTTTCCTTGCTGGTATTGTTCGTTTTTCAAAATTATCTGTATACAAAGACCGCGAGTCGCGACGTTGTTTGAGCCCCAAAGGAAATATCTTCATTATTTCTCGTTTATAGCGGTGAAATATTCTCTGTTAATCTCAAGGGAGTTTCTTTGGTTGGGGTAGGAGGTTGCGCTGCAAAGAGTTTAAGCCTGGAGCCTCTTATTCGTCTCGACGGGTTATCTGGAATGGTAAACCCAAGTTACTAAGCCAGCATGCAGTGACTCGTCCGTAACGGCCGCGTCAACCGTTTTCCTGGCTCATCTCGAGGCTTCGTATACACTCTCCGATCTCCTCTCTCGCCCTCTGGCCCATTCCCTCACTCCGTGAGTTTTGCTGGTCTCTCTCTTTGCACAGCAAACAGTTTCCAACGAGTCCACAGCTCTGCGCTCTGCTGGCTGCCGTATGCCTGCGCGACTCGGCTTCGGCTTGAGTGGCTTCGTTATCCGGTGTGTCAGGGTGTTAGCTCGCCTCCGAAATTGGGTACGTGCAAGTAACGCCGCGGGTACTCGGATTAATTTTCTCAGCCTCCCGGCTACATTTTACTATTGCTATTTTTTTTTCTCTATTTCTTTTGGTAATTGTGGCATTTGACAATACTTCATATTCTGTGCCACTGGAGTAGATGCACCGTTTGTAGCTACTTATCAGCCTTTTTCACAATAATCCATTTTAAATCGTCATTTGCTGTCATTTCCTTCTTGATACTTAGACGGGATTCATACACTCAGAGAAAGGAATAGTACCGTCAACTATATATATATAGTCAAGGTACCTTTGTTTCTACAGAACTAAATTTATTCCCGTTAAGTTCGACTTGGTTCATCTGACAAAATCTGTTAGCTTGAAACAAAATCATAATCAAGTTCAAATTACCATTCCGATTCAACCATATGAATTGTTAGCTGAATTACATCAAAGTTAATTCAACTGAATAATGGTTTTACCGAGCTGCATGGTTTTTTGATTCTTTGACTAATTTTATTGGTTCATTCAAAAAAGATTTAGTTTTATTTAACAATTCAATGAGTTAATAGAAAGAAAGTTATTTAGTTCAAGCCGTCTCGTTACTTACTTAATGGATACAGACCAATTGGTCGAAGTAACCAAACATTTTCTTGTATGATAGGGACATTCGTTTGATTCACCCGTTATTTCTTATAATTACGTCAGGATCTAAAATGACAAACAGTCCATACACTGTAAAAAAAGATTGTAAATTTAATGTACTTATGTATATGAAATTTACAAATTTTGTGCATGAAACTGTGATTCATGTACCGAGTGCTGTAAATTTACAAATCTATCGTGAAATTAATGTACCTGCATTGGAATTTAAGAGAAATTCATTGTAAATATACAAAACTTGATCAGTAACTGTATAATTATATGACAAGTTTTTGAAAATTCCTGCACTGCAGTCGATTTTTGTAGAAAAATCACCTAACTTTACGAATATCTTGTAACTTAGATTTCAAACACCCACACTGTAAAAAAAGACTTGAAATTTAATGTACTTAAGCTTATGAAATTTAAAGACTTTGTACTTAAAACTGTGATTCAAGTACTGAGTGCTGTAAATTTCCATTTCGTTTTCGAAATTAATGTACCTATCTGTAAATTTAAGCAATATTTATTGTGAATTTACAAATCTTGAAACACGTATACAATGTTTTGTATTCGTGTTCTGTTACTGTAAAAAAAAGTTGATAATACGCTGTTAAAAATGTCGGTAACAGTAAAAAATGAATATGTCAATGATAAGTACGGTTAAGAGAATAATATACGTATAACTCTTATGCCATTTTAATATCTTAAACTACCAAGTCATTGATAGCGTAGTTGGTAGCGTGCGTCCGTAGTTAGGTACTTAGATAGGTAGGTCGTAGGTTCAAACCCCGGGGTAGACGAAAAATTTCTTTAGCAAAAACCAATACCCGATAATTTCGAATGATGTAAGATGTCTGAAAAAATAATGCCTGAGTAATGGTTCTATTTTCTTTTGTTTTTAAACCCATTTTAAATTTCCAACATATACAATCAGCTAAACATTTAATAAATTCAAGCTCAGTTAGGTTTGAAACTACCCGAAAAAGAGTTCATTAAAATCTGCGTGTTTTCGAGTGAATTAAAATTAGATTTTATTTAACTAAATCATTGTTTGGGATTCAACTAAATCCTATGGTCATCCCAAACATACATTTCGTCCGCTCCATTTGACTGCAGGATTTAGTTCACTCAAACAGATTTCCTTCGACGGTACTATACCTTTCTCTGAGTGTATACATATCTAAAATAACCCTTATTTTTATTCGTTAATATTTATGTTTTTGTAAATTTATTTCTTAGTTGATGAGACAAAAATCTTAATGAGTTCTCCGAATAATTTTCTCACCCTCAGGGCTGTATTTTTCTATTCACCTTTTTTCTGTTTTTTTGAGGATGTATGATATGTACAATCCCGCCAAAAGTGAGTTTCAGAGATAATTTCGATCACTTCCCGATGGGATAAATATCGGAAAAAAATCATGCATAGAAAACGTGCTGAAAAGATTGATTAGGCATAATAATAATCCCAAAATGTTATTAACAAATTTGAGAAAAAAACAATCGCTGAACAAACAATTAGTTAACTTAACTTTTTTTCTAATGAAAATGATATGTTAATTTATTTCAATGCATACGAATTTTTTCAGATTTTTATCTTTATTTTTATTTTTATTTTTTTTTATTTTTTAAAATGTGCGGGAAATAACGAATTTTGGATATGTGTTCGGCATAAAACCATCTAATACACTCAAGATTTATTTGCAAAACGCATATCCAAAGTTTGTTATATTCTCCGTATTTTTTAAATAAATAAAAAATCAAAATCAAAATAAGTAATTTATTTGTTTATGTCGTTGCATTCCAACGATGCAAACTGCAATAGCATTGATTTTCTACTACTTTGTACCACTGAAATAAATGCATTTAATAACTGTGGCCATTTTCACAATAGTTTATTTCAAATCGTTGTTTACCTCCATTTGCATGGTGATATCCAAACAGTATAAATAATTACATCTGTGCTAGCTGGTAAAGATTCAAATGAAATAATGATGACAGCTTTTTCCGGAATCCATTTTTTTCTTGGAAATAAATGTCTTACTCAGAAAATTGCGATCTTGCAGACCTGTAATCCGGTGACTTTAATATGGAAATTATGTCAAAGGCCTGGTTTCTGTAAATTTGTAACGTTGCTGCGAAGGAGTTTATCTCTAATCAAGTTTCAAGCTGCTGTTAAAAATGTTGTAGAAAGGAACAAAAGTCGTCATTCAATATTATGCAATATTAACATTTATTATAAAGTAATTTATATTTTTTTCATGGATCCTAAAAAACGCACGTCTTGCATGTGTCAAAGCTTGGAGACATTTTTCCCGTTATCCCACGATTGTCCATGATACGAATGATGTGAAACCATTTCATGGTTTAAAGATTCAGACAAAAAGGGTTACAAATTTTACGACTGGCGAGCTTTGACAGAACAGGTGCGCCCTCTGGTCGTAATATGTTAATACCAGCAACGGAGGATGAAATATGAGTTGACGGTTATGTTGAAGGGTCTGCAAAAAAGTGGCTGGGACAACCGGCGTTTTTCAATGAGTCGTAGAGTGAGAGTTGTAAATAACGTCAATAGTCAATGAAAAAAAAGTAAGTAAATCGTTGAAAAAAAAATTGATCTTGACCTACTCGAGCCACGGTTCTTTTTTGCTTCCACTGTACGCACGAAAACGTACTTCGTATGTAATTTGAATTTCGAAAAGTTTATTACTTCCCTTCTACCCCAATTACTAGTTATTGCTCGTGCCCATTCTCCATAAAGAGAATTTGTCCGTAACGAATCGTCGAGGTTTCTGCGCAATATTCACCAGCGCTGCTGACCAGCAGCAGGTTGAATTACACACTCGCTTGCCGTTAAAATTGCGTGTGCGCGATGTAATGCAGGTACATATTGGTGCGTGGGCCGACGAAGACCAATCTGCATCACTCCCACGTGATTGCTCACAGCTACCACACTTTCTCACCAATCATAGCGATTTCTTTTGATATCCAATGTTAAATTGTTTCTGGGACTTTGCAACAACCAATTGCATGTTTCGATATGTGTCATAAAATGTATTCCTCTTCGACAATCGGTCTCTGAAAATAATCAGTTGGTTTACTCCAACAATGGATCAGTTCGCGCTATAAAAATTACATGGAAGTGATAACTAATTAATTGGACCATCAATTTTATCAGTTGGTTGGTCCATTTAATGATTTCCAAATACGCGACCAATAGTTAGGAAATATCCGTCTAAAAATTAACTTGTTTGTAACAATGATCGATATTGGTTTGTTCATATAATTAGAGGCAACAATGAACTGAATTGTACGCTTTGCCGATAAGTTAAGTAGTTCTACTGATCAGTTGCTTTTCACAATTTGTAAGTTAATTGCCCAACTTTGTCAGCTGATCGGTTGAACCGATCAGCTGGTTGATATACCGATATATATTCGTTGGTACAATTAATCAACTAGTTTGGTACAACCGTTTGTTGATATGACTGACGAGGTGATTCATTCAACTTATGAGTTGATTGGTACAATTGATCAGTTGTGTTACCACAATCCAGTAGCTAGCCGGTATATCTCATCAGTCGCTTGACATAACTTATCAGTTGGTTGTTGTATTTTATTAGGTGGTAGATGCACCTAATCAATAGTTTGGTTCAACCGATCAGTTGATGGACGCAACTGATCAGTTGGTGGATACAACTGATCAGTTGGTGGACGAAACTGATGGATTGATAATTCCATCTTAACAATTTATTGGTTCAACCAAACTATTATCAAAGAAATCAACTGATCAATTGCACCAATTTATCAGTCGTTTGTTGGAATAATAGTATATTACACCTCTAGGGAGGGTAAGTAGACTATGTCCAACCACGTGCAAGATTATCACCCGAGCCGAAGGCGAGGGTGGTAAACACGTGGTTGGGGATGGTCTACTTTCACTCCCGAGGGTAGTATACTATTTTTCACCATATCTGCAGCGAGAAGTTCGAATTACGTGAAGCCCCTAGGGCGCGAAGTCGAACTTCTCGCGCAGGTATGGTGAAAAGTAAATTTCGTTACGAATACTAAATGCAATAGGTAATTTATTATTTTTCACCGTAAGTAAACAGTTGAATGTTCATCCACGAGTTAATATTTGGCGTGCTTTATCACATATGGATATGTATTATCTTGTAGCTGAAAATGAGGACTCTACCCGTCGAACGTATATAGTCGGCGTGGAAAAGTGGACCCTGGGTTCATCCCGCATACACATTAAAACCGCGGGTACATAGCGTACAACGTACCGCTTACAATACTCAAGCGAGCAATATAGAGATGTAAAACGATATCATGCTGCGGCTGCGCGGTTGCACCGGCTTCTCAGTGTCTGGCCCAGGGTCACGTACAACGCGAAGCAGCCTCCGAAACCATCCAGTCATCCAGTCGTTATAGGATATAGGAAAAAGGGCCAAGTGGCCGATGGACATTGAATAAAAACTCGGGCACGAGTGTCTTTAGCTCGAAAACGAATTGGCCCTATATCAGGAAATAAAAAAAAATTAAGAAGAACGAAGAAGACTTGAACAAAGAGTCGATAATCACTGTTTGCAATGTGCTAACGACCGAGTTTCTGTTTTTGGATGGTATTGGTGAACGAAAATTGGCCGTTTCGGTGAACTCGGCACGTGGTATTTTTTTTTGTCCGTCTGGATTTATTTTGTTTTGTGGAGCATTTCAGTTGAGCTGTGCTTAAGCTCCCCAACCCTTTTCTCTAACGGATCGAACTCTCGACGCACTGTTTAGCACTCGGATCACGTACGCTGGGTGTAGGGTATATCCCGACGGCTCGACAATGCAGTTGATCATGCGGTCATGCAGTCTGCATCGAGCAGACGGAATGCAACTCCAACGTAGTCGATTGCAGGATAAGCGATACCATAGTTATGCCAGTCTCCAATAATCGACGTGGTGTGTGTGTGTGATCCTCTTACACAGAATGAGACTAATGACATTGATTATTTTACTATTTTATTGAATACAAATATGAGGCATTCCACATGACTTCAGCGAACAACAAAAAAACGAAAAAATGTCAAAAAATCAGGTTCATTGGGCATAATAGATACACAAAATTTTAATTTTTTTGAAATTTTTTCTGGCAAAATATGCCATATATGTCATTTTTCATTTGACCTATGAAATCTTGGGAACGATTAATCGTATCGACATCTCAAAAAAACAAAAATGAGCGTTTTTTCATGGCCCACAAGAAAATAATTAATTTAGAATTAATTGTGTAGGCACAGACTATATTTTACTACAAAATTAATTAAATTTTTTTCTTTTTCGCGAAAAGGACTTCGGAAAGTGGCATCGAATAAAATTGTTGCCAATTGTGTATGAAAATCCTCATTTTTTTTTATTTTTATTTTTTTATTTTTTTTATTTTTTTTATTTTTTTTTCGGGACCGTACAAAGTTCATAAGTTATCGCAGTTTGAAATATTTTAAAAGAATACATATATCGTACAATTAATATTTTTCTAGATTTTTAAAAAATGATTTATTCTTTGAATATTTTATTTGTCCAGGTAATTAATAAACGAATACGTATAACGTTCTATAAAAGCTGAAGATAAGTTTGGAAAGTAACTACTATCAATTTCATGCTCTATTGCTATTTTTTAAATTAATTTCGATTTCGCAACAACATAAAAAATTCTCAAACGTCGCTTATGTATTTGATAGATTTTTTTTAAATCTGAAATTTCTGATTATTAAATAAATCATACATGTATGATTTATTCAATAGTCAGAAATCGTATAAAGCTTCATAATGTTCATCTATTTATAATATGTATATTGTAAATAGATAAACATTATTGTCAGAGGAGTAAGAGCATGTCATAATTTGATTACGTAGCAGCATAAATGCATATTTTCGTAAGAGAATTTATCTTGCTCGTATGAATTTATTTATGTATCCCCGCTCGAATATTTTCTACTGTGAGTACTTGACTCACGAGTCACGTGTGGTCGGACGTCTCGACGGGTTGAGAATGCAGAGAGCTTCGTTGGCTGCCAGCAAGATCGAGACTCTGCTACTTCGGGGAGACAATCGTCCATCGTGTCCTGCAGACAACTTCTATATATCCACACCGTGGAATAATTCAGCCACCCTGAATCTCCGCACTCATAAATCACTGATAACAATCTATTATGAACAGTATCGTCGTTGACTTTGGGCTTGATCTACACTTTCTCAACAAGTTTGAGGAAACTTATACGTAACAGCTGCTCTCAATTATCGATATCCGATAATGGCTTATTTATAGCATGGAATCCATATTAGCAGAAGTTTTCGAACTCTGATAAATTAAACAAAAGGGTTTTCAACTTCGCAAATTTGCACATTTTTTGCCGTGAGCTGCTTATGTCTTTTCGATATGTCTCACATTAAAGTGGTTCTTAAATGGGATATTTCCGAATTTTTATCGTGTCGCTCCCTAAATTGGCTCGAAATACTTTTTTTTAAACCCTCAAATTTTTTCAGATTTTTTTTCACACTTGACCGTCTTGCACGTGGGTTGACAATTCCTATTTAAAATACATGGAGTTTTTCGATCGTTGCAGTCAATATCTTATTGTGATATTCCTTGTCAGACAAAAGTTAAAAATCCACACTAATTACTTCATCTACACATACTTTATGTACTATACGAGAAAAAATAACCAACCCTTACCCTAAAATTTGTGGGTAGCTTATCGCTTTTGAGAAAAACAACGGTTCGAATTATGTCATCAAAGTTTGCATCGTTCCAATGCAAAGACAAAAAAAATCATAACAGCTAAGATTAGCGTCCTTTGAAAAGCACCCTATTTTAAGGTGACCCGTATTTTTAATGCTAGTAATCAGAGTCAGTTTTATTTGTACCCTTTATGATGATTTAAGGTAATCAGAATTTTTCGAAATTTATTTCTTTCCATTTCAACGATGCAAACTTCAGCGTCATTCGAATTTTTTATTCCAAATATATGAAGTTCATCGGTCTTAGCAGACAATTGTACTTTCTTTCTACAACCTCGTATGTTTGAACCAAGATACTTTTATAGAACTTCGTTATGAAAAACAGATCACATGGAATTTAAAAATATATTTCTGTGGTATAAAAAAGCATACATGTTCTTCGCCGGAAATCGAACATCTTCCCTCTTCGTGCCGCTCGTGACATAATGAAATATTTACCATTACGACCGATAAACTGTTTTGAGATTGTTATTACGTAAAATTACCGTTTGTGCAATCTTTGATACGCTTGATTTTTTCAGGTTTTTACTGTAACACGAACCAATAAAAATTCGATCATGTTGCACATTTAATCCGTAAAAAAAATTGACGGTAGAGAAAGTTGTCAATTTTTACCTGTATAGTATTATATTCGAAGAGTAATTTATGCACATTTTAAACGTTTAGGTACGTAACTACTTTCACAACGAAAAACTGCTAAGATCCATTAACCCTGTGGATTTATAATGAAAAACTTGAAACCCCATTCCTTTCAAAACTTTGAAACCTCATTCATTCTAAAAATTAAAGGGTTGTTTTTTTATGTATTTTAAACCGATTTGGGAGACGGCACGATAAAAATCGAAAATACCCCACTTAAGGACCAACGTAGTCTCACATACTGCAACATTGGAACTTTCTAAAGCTCCAATATTACAATATGTGGGACATATAGTATTTTACCTTTAAAAATAATTTATAAATATGTAAATTTTCAAGAAAAAAAAAATCAATAGCAATAGAAAAATGTTCAAAGAATAGGTATTAAGTATTAGGTAGGTATTAAAAATAATTTTGTGACTGCAAGATGTTTTTATCTATTTACTAAAATTAAGGCTACGATTTTTGAGATTATGCGCGGAATTTAATTATTTCAAAAATCTCTTGGAATAATTCAACCACCTTAAGTCTCCTCATAATTTACTGATATAAATCAATTGTAAATAGATTTTCTCGACGAGTGTTCGAGAAAACTTGTGGGTAACAGCTGCTTCTAATTATCGATTCTCGATAATGGTGTATTTATACCTTGAAACCTACAGCAGCAGAAGTTTCCAACTTCCTGGACTCAGAAAATGAGCAAAAAGGCTTTCAACTTGGAGAATTTGCACATTTCTTGTTACATGAAATTTATATCGATGGAAAGTTCAATATCGCAACATGTGGGTCATACAGAATTTTACCATAAAAAAAAAAAACAAATATAAATATCAGTTATAAAAAATTGAAACTTAACCCCTATTAAAAACAATTTAATGCAGTCGGAATGAAATAACATTTACCTCGTGTACAGCTTATCCAAGCTCTCCTCATTTTCGAAATTAGAAGAAAATAAACGAGGTTACTCTTTTAATGCCACTTCAAAATACTTGTTTTTATCTAAAGTACCTTGACCTACATCACAATCACCAAGAAATGTTTTTTCTTCGGTTCCGCTCCTTTAAATTTTATTCACAATTATTTGACTGGCATGATCGAATAATTTTTTTTTTCTTTACTTCCCAATTTTATGATGGGCAGGTAGACTTGGCATCGAAGCTCAATATATAAGCTTATCTTACTTTATATTCAAGAAAAGTCATCCATGAATTTCCACTGAAAAGGATATCGAGGGGATCTTTCCTCTCACCAAAAGTTATTCAGCATAGACTTAGCGAAGGATGTACGTCTGCATCTCGCATTCGTACCTACAAGACGAGTTTCCTGGAAGAATTCTCCAAGAAATAAGAAGACGAAGCGCGAAGAGGAAGATTCTGTGCCTCGGTGGCTGTCGATGGCTGTGGTGAGCGATCTGTATGAGTCAGAAAACCATCTATGTGTTATTTTACCCGAGTCTTACTACCATGTGGCATTTTTCAACTTAAAGCAAGGAGAGGAACTTCGAGAACCTTGGCATTGACGACAATCGACGTCCACAAGCAGCTCAACGCTCCAGCGTTACCAGCAGCGGAGCAGGAATGAGAAGAGGAGATTACTAAACGTGGCATCGAGTAACATAGCCAGCGAACAGCCAGCAACTAGCCAGTAGGCAGTGCACGTACTCGTACGTGTCGTTCGTACGTGTACGTTACACGTATAGAGTGCAAGTTGGTCCTGTGTACGTAGTACTTTTGTAGCCGCATAAAACATGCGGTATATTTCCAGCTTATGGAAAGGAGAATGAAAAAAAGGCGCGTAAAAAACCTATTTGAAAAAGAGGAGAGCATATATTTTAGACTAGTGGTTTGCAGTTTGCAGTTTGCAATCTCGATTGTAAGTTGGACGATAAAAATGACTTCAACATCAACAACTATCTTCCATCGTCAAATATGTTGAGGACACTGAATAAGTTACATACGGAAAAGCTATTAATAGAGTTAGAGAAAATGTGACGTGTCACCCATAAATACAAAAGCAATGATAAAGGAATAGACTGAATGGTGTCACTGAACAAGAAATGCATTAAATGGTCCATAAAGGGTGACGAAAACGGAATTCAACAAAGCCAAAATCCAATGAGAGCAAAAGTAGAGTCGTGTGTGTATGAATGAGATAGTAAAAACTCGAAAGATAACTAGAAAAATGAGTTAAGGCTTGGCTTTAAAAAACCATGATGAATCCATACTATCGAGGAGAACAGAAATTACAAAAGCATCCATATGCAAAAAAATCTTCTCGAAAGTCGATTAATTGCTACCTGAAAGTCGCATTCTTTAAAGCAAACCCAAAAGCCTAGTTACCACTCGTAGAATCGTCTTTAACCTCAGGTCAAAGACATCTTTTAAACACAATAAAAATCCTCACAACAAAAGTAGAACGAAATATAATGTTGCACGCTACTGAAAGGAATGCACAACGTATACACAAAAACATGCTTTTTGTTTAAGTTAAAGTGCTCACGGGGTAATGTAAGTAAAGAACCCAAAAAAATATCTTTTGCCAAAATATCCGTAACGAAAATATTCTAGGAAATGATCCTAACGGAAAATATCCGCTAGTAAAAATGTCATGGTGCAAAAATATCCTGCGCTGAAAATATCTGCCGGCAAAAATGTTCTGACCAAATTGGGTGCAGCCTCGAGGCTTGAATGCAAATGTAGCGACGTGTGTGTATAATCGGGATGATAAAAACACGAGGGATGACGAAATAACGAGTGCAGACTTGGCCGAAAAAAAAAAACAAGATCACTATCTTTCAGGAGAACAAAAATGGCGAAAAGCAACCGAATGCAACGCAAACAATCCAAAAGTCGATTAATCGCTACCAAAAGAGAAAAAATTCTACAACTGATAACTAGAATTACAGTTAACTAGAGAGTTAACTAGAGAGCAAATCCAGATCCTTAGTTATCACTCGTAAAATTTTTCCACACCTCAGAGGTCAAAAATCTCCTCTAAAAACGACCAATAGAAAGGATACTCAGACATTCTTATCACACCTAGAGTAAAATATAATATAGGCAAAGTCACAATGTACAGAAATACATCGCCTTTGGTATCTCGCGATTCAAGTGCAGAGGTAAAGTCATGAATAAATGGGACGATAAAAACTCCAAAGATGACGAGAGATGATGAGAAGAACGAGTGCAGACATGGCAAAAAAAATCAAACAAGAAACATCGCTATCTTCCAGGAAAAAAATGGCAAAAATCAACCATATGCAAAATAACCTATCCAAAATTCGTTCAATCGCCAGCCAAAAATCGCGTTCTTCGACGCAATTCCGACTCTTTAGTTACAACTCGTAGAATTTTTTCTCACCCCAGGTCAAAGACCTCTTTTAAGAACAACAGATTCGAAGAATATTCAAGATTTTTTTTGCAGCTAGAGTGAAATTAAAAAAGCAGGTTATTGAAATGAAGCCAGGTCGTACACTGAGTAAATAATTTGGTAAAACAAAACGAATATGCAGTTGCAGGTGCCAAAAGAAAAATTTGGTTGATTATTTTGAACAATAAGCGAGACAAGCCCTTTGAAATCACTTTCAAATGGCGCAAAAGCTGCGCAATATTAGAAGGAATATTAGGTTAAACGAACTAACGCATAGACAAATCAAATGTTCCCTAATCCACAACAACTATTATTCCTTCCAATAATCAACTAAATGTTTCTATCGCCATCCGCAAGCGCATATTCGGTTGGTCTTACAAATTGGTTTCCTCAGTGTACACAAATACATCGTCTTTGGTACCTCGCGAGACAAGTGGAGAAGTTAAGTCGTGTGTGAATAAATGGGATGATAAAAACACGAGAGATGACGAGAAGAGCGAGTGCAGGCTTGGCATAAAAAAAACCTCGGAGTATGTACTCATAGGTAGACGCGGCAAACAGCACATGTGCGTCAACTCACTCGCGCGTTATACTCTCGGCCGTCGTTGCCTTGTAGGTAATGTTCGCAGCCCGTTCGTCGTCATCGGATCCACAGAGAAGCAGCGGCGGCGGCGTCTGCGGAGCTCCCTCGTAAAAAGAAGTCTCGGTCTCATCGGACAGGCGCGCAATAGCCGGAACGTTGCTGCTGCTGCCTCGCTCTTCGGGTACAATAGCGCGGAATAATTTACGAGCGAGACGAGTATTCGCGAGAGCACGCAGCGTGCGTGCATTCGCCCCCGGGGTCGAGAAACCCCATGCACCAAGAGACCTAAGGAAGTTATCCTCGGTTATACGAACGCGCTTGTGATGACTGCTCCGCTATGCGCTACCGCGTTAGCGCTGACGGTGCGAATCTCGTAAAAACGAAAATATTCTCTTCCCGACAAAATCGCGGGTCAGTTGGATCCGTTACATCGGATATATTCTCTATAGATAGATAGATAAGGTTGAAAACAATATCGTAAAGTGGAAACAAAGTTTGTCGTCGTCAAAACTTTAGTGCCAGTTTGACAAAGAATTCGGCCGCTGGAGACCATCTGGGTTCGGGTGGTCGAGCGTCCAGAGCTGCTCTATAAATTCATTTTTAGGCACTCACTTTTTGAAAAAACGCACAGAATTGCCTGTTAAACCCGCGTTCCACCGGACCTAATTAACTTTTTATAGGTCAATGTGAATTTGAATTTTATAAATCCATTTTTTCACTGCAGATTTCTTAAACATAGTGAAATATATATTTTTGGTGTGATAGAATATAGATTTTTCAATATGAAATAATTTTTGTTGTGAACAACAGATTTTTTGTTATCCGGACGTCCGTATTATACATGGTAACTTTGGTTCAAATGGACAGAGCGAGCTAAAATGTTCAACACTTCTTATTCTCACATTGGGAAGCATGCACAAATATTATAGGAATTTTCTCACTTGTTCATATTGGCATTTACCTCAAAAAAGTGCCCTTTTCAGGTATGCATGTATGTACGGCTCACTAACTTTTCACCAAATTGATTAATTTGAGCAAGATTTACAGCGTACTCATATTTTACCTTGATACAAATACATTTTTTTTTCATTTTGCCTTTAGAGAATTCTAACGTAGTGATTACCTACCAAGATGAGAAGCAAATATTTAATTTCTATTGATTTAATACTTATGACAATAAAAATATTGTTTAGCTTAAAAAAAACATACCACACTACATATTATAAATCATATCAAATGAAAACAATTAATTCCTCAGCTTTTATCTGTATTTCTCCATTTGTTGAATGAATTTGTACATTTCAATTGCAATAATAATTCATAAATATCCTATCAATTTAGAAAATTAGTCAACATAACCTAAACACTTGTAACCATATTTAACACTGACACTTATCTAATTTACAGAATTATGCTTAACGCGTATATTTTCATACAATTGTTTCGTAGGTCATTTTACACTTGCACTCGTATTTTGTATTTTTGCTCTGTTATCGTTTATAAATTGTCACCTGTCAAAAACAGACACAGCAGCATCCCGAGATAACTGCAATTACATCCTTACGGACGACACGGTGAAATTTTTTCGATACGGTGTAGCAAAAAAGACCCTTATTGATAAACTTAAAATTTATTAACAATAAAAAAGAGATGTCTGTTAACATTGAAATCCAAAGCGCAACATGTAAATCATACAGATCGCAACGTTCGAACCATGTGGAGTGCGAAGCACGACGGTCAGAGTGAGTACCTTAAAAATTGCCATTTTTTGGGGGGTTTGGGGGGCGGAACCCCGCCAACAAACAGAGGGGTAAAAGATGTTGATAATTAATTTCAAACTAAAGGTAAAATTTAGCATTTATTGATGCTGCGGGTTGGGCGATAAAAGATAGGAAGTAGAACTTGCACGTTGATTTCTTATTATTTTTGTGATGACTGCTCCGCTATGCGCTACCGCGTTAGCGCTGACGGTGCGAATCTCATAAAAACGAAAATATTCTCTTCCCGACAAAATCGCGGGTCAGTTGGACCCGTTACATTGAATATATCCTCTATAGATAGATAGATGAGGTTAAAAACAATATCGAAAAGTAAGAACAAAGTTTGTCGTCGTCAAAACTTTAGTGTCAGTTTGACGAAGAATTGAGTTATTGATTCTCGCTGAGGGAACGTTACGCAGCAGCCGTAAATCTTCGGCCACTGGAGACCATCTGTGTTCGGGTGATCGAGCGTCCAGAGCTGCTCTATAAATTCAATTTTGAAAAATAAATACAGGAGTGAAAGATGTTGATAATTGTTTTAAAATTAAAGGTGAAATTTAGCATTTATTGATGCTGCGGATTGGGCGATAAAAGATACGAAGTGGAAGTTGCATATTACCTTCTTATTTTTTTAATACAAAATTACGTTATGAGGAAGTATGATTATTTATTTTGGCTTCCTCATATAGAAGTTTTTCAAAAAGTAGAAATGAATTTGTGGGATTCTACTTTGCAGCATTGTTTTCAGAAAAATAACGACAAATGATAGTTAAAACACCACCTAGAGAACGAAGATCCAGTAAGTTTTTTATTTTTCATAGATTTTCAAATCTGAAGTAGCAAAAATTTTAAATTTTCTATAAGTTCAATAACGAAAACATGGAATGCCAAATTTGAAAATCACCATATTAAGAACAATAATAAACTTATCAATAATATACAAAAAAAAATCCGATCAAGCAAATGTGAAGTCAGGCTAATTACAAAAAGTACCTGAGAACGTCATAAATAAGAGTGTCTTAAAATACAAAGAATATATCAAAACATATCGAAAAATATCGGTACATTTGCCCACGAAATTTTTACGATTAAGCATTCAAAAGAAAAATACATAAAACGTCTCGTAATCTTTCACAGCTTCATAAAAAAATAAGATTTGATTATACTCCTAAATTCACATCATCGTTGAATGGTCGGCAATAAAACTGCGAAGTGTAAACATAATGGCAGCATATAACTTTTATTCGAGGAGAATCACGCCCGTTTCGAACTTGGCGATACTTCGTGACGGAGACGAATGCGAGAGAAGAAAAAGGCGGAAAGAGAAAATTGGATGGAACTAAAGAAGGAATCGTCAAGCGCTCGTTTTCTCTGACGTACCATAGAAGTATTGTCGGCTAGTGTCGGCTTCCTGGAGACTCTCCCCTTCTATATCCCCCGCATAACGTTCTCTGGACTAGTGAACAGAGCACACACGAGTCGGTACATCTCATTACTTCTTTCTCTCACGCTTTGTCACGCGCCATCCGTGCACATATGCATTCTACGTATGTAATACCATTGCTGTACATACTGAACATAAGTTGATGTATACACCAAAGTTCGTGCGAATTCTGCCGAGTGGTCTGTCACGTAAGTGTACTTAATATCGCAGCCTTGGTGCTAATGCCAGGATTTTTCGTGTCCGGCACGTAGACATACACGTGGAATGATACTGTTAAAGGGGATTAACAAAAACGCTCCATTTACATGGCTTGAACTGAGAAAATAGATTTGTCGGCTCAACCAATTCCAGACACGGGTTAGCAAGTATATCTTCTATCTTCTATCTACTTGCAACTATCTACTATCTATCTACTAGTAGGTCTGCTATTTCGTAGGAACATCACATATAACTTTTTTTTAACAAGAGCGCAAAACTTCCCCTTTATACAAGGAAAAAAAAAGTAGTTGGAACCGATATATGTAATTTTTTTAATATTACAAACTGCGATAACTTATGAACTTTGCACGGTCCCGAAAAAAAATACTAAAAATTAAGGATTTTCATACACAATTGGCAACAATTTTTTCGATGCCACTTTCCGAAGTCCTTTTCGAAAAAAAAAAAAATTTCATAAATTTTGTAGTAAAATATAGGCTGAAATTTCACAATTAATTCTAAATTAATTATTTTCTTGTGGGCCATAAGAAAACGCACATTTTCGTTTTTTTAAAATGTCGATATGGTTAATCGTTTCCGAGATATCATAGGTTAAATGAAAAATGAAAAATATGGCATATTTCGCCAGAAAAAATTTCAAAAAAATTAAAATTTGGTGTATCTATTATAACCACTGAACCTGATTTTTGGACATTTTTAGGAATTTTTTTTTTTTTTTTTTTCTTGGCTGAAGTCATGTGGAATGCCTCATATATCGGATATTTATTCTCATGTAACACTTGTAGCAAATTTGATTGAATTCTAATACATTTTTTGCACCTAAAAAAAAAAGTCTTAAGAAATCGAAGATTATTATTTGTTAGTATTTTCTTGCGATGAGCTTAACTGTTTTGTTACAAATACCGGGTTACGAAAATCTCGGCTTGACAGCACGATACGAGAGGACTCAATCGGTCGACGTTTCGAGATGAGTTCTGTTATTCATTTATCCCTCGGATCGTCTCGCTCAAATGCAACACTAACACGAATTACAAATTCTTGCCTTCATTTTGTCAAGATCTAAAATGATATAAAAAAAATACCGCTCCACTTGTATACCAAATTCGGGTGGGGGTCAAAATAGCGAATGACCAAATTAGCGAATGATTAAAACAGTGAATTTAAAAATAAGGAACGTCTAAATGTAGAACGACAATGATTATGGAATTCGGACTTTCAGCCATCCGCCATTTTTATCATTCGCTATTTGGAATGCATGTTAATAAGATAGAGGTAAAAATAGCGAATGGTCAAGATAACGAATGGCAGAAATAGCGAATTTCATATTAATGACCATTCTAGATTCCGACGTTCCTAATTTCGAAATTCACTATTTTAACCATTCACTATTTTGGTCATTCGCTATTTTGACCCCCACCTCCAAATTCCAATTCCCTGATTTCAATGCGCCGGAGAGCATTCAATCGTTTCCTCATTTTGTTCAATCGGCTGCACAGCCATTGCCAGTAAGCGCGAAGAACGCTACGGAAGAGGAACGATTTTCGCGGCGTGAAGCTTTATGCAACGTAGATTCAGCGCATATGCATACATAAACCCACAAAATTGCACTATGCAACGATACGAGTGAGCGCATTGCTCGCAGGGAAGCGATAGTCGCTGTGTAGGTGTGCACGAGTGGGACAACTCCAAGGAGGGTTCGGGCTGGCGAATGAACCTTCTACTCTTCGCAACCAAGCCAGACTACTATTGTACCCTGTAGCTCACGGACGCCGTTCCTTTACACGCTCGCCCGCTAGGTCATCGCAATTCTCACGCTCCCGATTCTCAACAGCAGAGAATACACCTAGAATACGTGTCTGTCTCACCCGGCGCCTCGATATGCCGCTGCTTTACTTCGTGGCAACGAAAGTACCTTAATCGACGAATGATAGGTGAAAGAGTTAGTGAATGGCGACAAGAGATCAGATATTCGGTATACAACTTTCCTCACAACCACGAAGTGTATGTAGAATACCGTCTACGATGTCTAGTGTGTTCAACCATGAAGCGAGCAACACTCTTTTTCCACGAGATGGCTGGCAATTCTTTCAGCAGCGATCTTGATACTCATTTCGCTGAGAATCTGATTATACGAGATGCAATTATAGATGCACGACTTCATCGTCGTATTTAAAATTCAATCCTTGAAGTGCAAAATGGTACGGGGAAGTTCATCACTTTTTAGCCATGTTCCACCCGAATAAGCAGTGTTGGACAAATCCGGATTTGATTTTCTATAGATTCTCTATTATATAATCTTGTAAAACAATGTGTGGCAAATTTTTTTTTTTACAATTCGTGTACATAATTATTCGATTGTGAGGGGCAAGTTGATAAACAACAGGCTTCGACAGTAAGGTATACTTCAACACGGCAACGGCGAAGAATACTTTACACCTAAAATGCGGGTCTGTCTCATGAAGCGGAAGTCTATATTCGGAATCAATAACCTCATAGACTGGTAAATATCAAGTTTCATTTAAAAAAAGTAATTTTCTGATATTTTGTCCGCCGTATTGGAGCCGCCATTTGGAATTTTTAAATCTTAATGTCATATTTGTAATCAGTGTCCTCAATAATCATAACCTACCAAATTTAAATCAAATCGTACATAGGAAAGTCAGGCACGAAGATGTCAAATAATATTGTTTCAAATTCATATCTCGGAAACTAAAGCAGTTAGGACTATAGTTCATACGAACTTTTTAGTTAAGTATCAAAAGTTACTACCAGAAACAAGCATCAAATATTGAGGCCACGGAAATCGTAGGATCCCCCATGAAGCGTCTGGTTATATTGTTGCATTACGCCGCGGCAATGAAAGTATCTTTATCAAGGAATGATATGTGAGAGAGTGAGTGAATGTCGACAGGAGATCAGATATTTGGTATACAAATTACCGTGCAGTTACTAGGTATATGTAGAATACCGGCTACAATTTCTACTGGGTTGATGCCATGAAGCGAGCAACATTTTTTTTTCCACAAAATGCCTCCGACAATTCTTCCAGTAACGGTCTCGATACTTGGCTCACTGGGAGTCTCATTGTACGACATACAGTTAGGATTGTACGGAGTTTTCATCGTATTTAAAATTCAATCTGGGAAGTGAAAAATTGTACAAAGGAGTTTATCACCTGTTTGCCATATTTTATCCGGATCAGCAATGTTAGATAAATCCGGATTTTTTTTCCTAGAGACTGAAGTCTCTAGGAAAAAAATAGAATAGATCATATAATAGAATAAATTCTATTACATGATCTATTCTATTTTTTTAATAGATATAGATCTATTATCTATATAGATAATAGAATTAATTCTATTACATGATATTAAAGGAAAAATGTATGACAGAAATTTTTGAATAGTTTATGTACATATACTGCAACAGCAAAGAATGCTTTACCGCTAAAATAAAAAATGTCTCATCTAGCATCTAGTGATGAAGTTGATTTACTTCGTGGCAACGTAAGTATCTTAATCAAGAAATTATACGTGAAAGTGTTGGCAAATGTGGAGAAGAGGTCTGATATTCGGTATACATATACCTCGTAATTGTAAGGCAATTACAATTACGTTATAATTACATATGTATATGTAGAATACCGTCTACAATGTCTACTGAGTTCAGCCATTAAGCAAGCAACTTTTTTTTTCCATAAAATGCCAGCGACAGTTTTTTTAGTGACGGCCTTCATATCCGTTCCACTGGGAATCTAATTGTAAGATATTATCACCGTTACTTGTGGAAATTCAGGTTCAAATATCAAAATTAAGCACGAGTTCAGAGTTTCTAATTTTCGTCCCGTATTCGTCTTCAGATCACATGATACTAAGTAGCATTCGTTTGAGTTTACGCCTTTTTAAAAGTAATTGTAATAATTTATTCAAATGCATACGAATTTTTTCAGATTTTTTTCTTTATTTTAATTTTAATTTTTTTTATTCCTAAAAATGTGCGCGAAATAACGAATTTTGGATATGTGTTCGGCAAGAAACCATCTACTACACTCAAGATTTTTTTGCAAAGCTCATATCCAAAATTTGTTATAATCCGGGCAATTTTCAAAATAAAAAAATCAAAATCAAAGTAAAGAAAAAAATCCGAAAGAATTCGTACGCATTTAAATAAATTAACATATCATTTTCATTAGAAAAAAAGTTAGGTTGACTGATTGTTTGTTGAACAATTGTTACTTCACCAATTCGTTGATAACATTTTGGGATTATTATTGTGCGAAATCAATCTTTTCAGCACGTTTTATATGCATAATTTTTTTCCGATTTTTATTCCATCGGGAAGTGATCGAAATTGTCCCTGGAACTCACTTTTTGCGGGACTGTACGTATCATACATCCTTAAATTCCTCATGAAAATAAAAATCTGCATCTAGCGATTATTTGCCAACTTCTCAACCTCTCTTGCTGTTCATCTGCTGGATCTGTTTGCTGACTGCTGAACGAACTGGCAAACCCCAAAGTTATTATCTCCTTTATGTCCTTCTGAGTTGCGTTTGACAATGTTTGGTGTTATCTCAAAATTTTTTAGAATATTCACAAATCAGTGCGAGTTTTGTTCTGTTCCATTTATTTTTGCATCCTGCCTCTGCGGAGTCGAGACAACTGATTTATCACCGACGACGACTATGGACGAGTTGCATAGCGCGTGTGTCGAATGCTGTGTGCGATGTGCGGCGCCAAAATTCTCCGGGCGATTGGATCGACGATTTGAGATTTATACGTGAGATATAAATTCGCTTTTCGGTGCTTGTTCGTCCCTCTGCCCCTCCGCTATTGCTGCGGATGCACGTCCGATGAAACCACCGGCAACTTTGTTTTACGGTTTCACGTATAACACGAACTACATTCGTGGTGCGCTTCCTCGTGGCCCGCGAGGTCAAGATTAAACGGGACTGCAGACCGTCGCATCGCCCACACGTAACGCGGGCACATTTCCTTCTCTTTTACTCTGTGTAAAGTTCCAATTTAGGCTAGCTTAAATTGAATCAAGGTTTTTTTTCTGCTCTTCATCAGGAATTGAGTTCATTTTATTTTATTTAAAATAAAGGGAGAGATAATTCAATTAAAGGAGAAGAGTAAGTCGAAATAGAATTTTTTATTAGGAAGACAACTCTCTCTGTCTCTCTCTCTCACAGAAAAAAATATAATGAATAATTCCCTACCCTTAGGATTAACTTGAAGGATTTTTTTTTAATGGACAAATCAATTGGGTGAAAGAGCAATTTCTTTAAACATCCTTCAAAAAGCATAGTTATGGAAAAATGTTTCAATTTTCATAATATTCTCGGTATCTGGATATAGATTTTTCAAAGTATGACCTTTAAAAAAAATTTCTTCTTTTAAATGGTGTATAATGTAACTACGACGGGAATAAAACCTAGCGAAGGTCAATCCTTGAAGGAAAGTTCTCTGGATCTTGCACGAAATGTAAAAGTTTTTTTTGTAAATGGACCAATTGATTGGATTGAATTGGAAAATCCTTTAGGTTCATCCTGATGAAAGGAAATTATTTTTTTTTAATTTCTTCCATGAAGAAGAAAGTTTATATTATAATAAAGAAAGACTTTTTTAACTGACTTGTCTCCCTTAAAAAATATTTGGAAGTCCATATCGATGCAATTTTTTTATTCCCGAAGATATCAGAACGTTTTTTATTTTACTTTATTTCGTAGAGAAAGTCGAAGCTTAAAAATTGGAGTTCTATATTTATATTTCAAGCGATAAAAATGTTCTCCTGGTAAAATAAAAATATAAAATAAGGTTTAATCCGCGACAATAACATTTTATTTTACTGTTTTGTGTACACAAAGATCAGGTCCAAAAAAAACAGAGCATAAAAATTAAAATCCAAGAAAATCCATCAATCCTAATATTCACATTTTTATTTTCCTTCATTTCGGACAGACAACCCACACTCACAGAAAAATGTGGTAATTGAAAAAAAATATAGTTAGACAAACGATAATCTAACTATAAACTACAATTCCCAGGAGGAACGTCTATATTTTATGGTTATAGCAAATATAATTATAATAGCAATCATCAAAATGGTAAAAGTTTCCAAAAACTATTCTAATCATTTCAAATATGCTGTTTCAACAAGTACAATTTTAACGTTTGTGTCCAATAACCTTGCAGGTATCGTTCATTGAACCATATTATCATCGCTTCAACCATAAAACATTGCAAGCCGTCCTATATTCGTTTTATCATGTGAAATCGTTAAATCAACGATACGTTTTTCTCTTGGTGCAGTTTTAAAATATCAAAGCGATATCTCAATATTGAAAGTTCGTTTAAAGCGACGAAAATTTCCAATGCCTGTGAAAATCAATATTTAAAAAATCTATAAACCACAATGCTTGTATTTTCATTTTCATTTATTATGCAAACAAAAATCAGTTTTCAAAGATTAGCGTGATACGTTGATATTTAAAGACCGCTCACATCAAGTGAAATACGAAATTCATACATGAAGAAGAGTGAAAAAAAAAATCATCCATTTATTTTCCGGCACCTTAAGTTGCATTCTTCTTCCATAACGAGTAACATGAATGTATATTTCTTTCGTTTTGCGCTCAAACGAAGACGTTAATGTTAACGATCACAGTGAGTACATCATGGATATTATAATTCAGGAAAAAATGTACAGATCTCGAGACGGTGAAGTGCGTGCTCACTTGGATGCACAGGACTTTCGTTGATGCGTGAGTTTCAAATTGATACGAGTACTTGGTTGATTACTTGGTGAAAAAAACAATTGTTCAACAAACAACCAGTCAACCTAACTTTTTTTCTAATGAAAATGATATGTTAATTTATTTGAATTCGTACGAATTTTTTCAGATTTTTTCCTTTATTTTGATTTTGATTTTTTTCATTTCCAAAAATGTGCGCGAAATAACGAATTTTGGATATGTGTTCGTCATAAGACCATCTACTACACTCAAGATTTTTTTGCAAAACGTATATCCAAAATTCGTTATATTCTGTGTATTTTTTAAAATAAAAAAAAACAATCAAAATAAAGAAAAAAATCTGAAAGAATTCGTACGCATTTAAATAAATTAACATATCATTTCCATTAGAAAAAAAAGTTAGGTTGACTGATTGTTTGTTGAACAATTGTTTATTTCACCAATTTGTTAATAACATTTTGGGATTATTATTATGCGGAATCAATCTTTTTAGCACGTTTTATATGCATTATTTTTTTTTCAATTTTTATCCCATCGGAAAGTGGTCGAAATTGTCCCTGAAACTCACTTTTGGCGGGACTGTACGTATCATACATCCTTAAATTCGTCATCACATCAAGTGAAATACGAAATTCATACATGAAGAAGAGTGAAAAAAAAAATCATCAATTTATTTTCCGGCCCCTTAAGTTGCATTCTTCTTCCATAACGAGTAACACGAATGTATATTTCTTTCGTTTTGCGCTCAAACGAAGACGTTAATATTAACGATCACAGTGAGCACATCATGGAATATTATAATCCAGGAAAAAATGTACAGATCTCGAGACGGTGAAGTGCGTGCTCACTTGGATGCACAGGACTTTCGTTGATGCGTGAGTTTCAAATTAATACGAGTTATTACTTGGCCTGGTGGATCGAATAATTGGCTTCTGAAAAAAAAATCATCCACGAACTGTACAGAGAGAGAAAGAAAAACTATGTATGCACAATAATAACAATATTGCTCGTAGAAGCGCGCACCCGTTTTCGAATAGAATAGACACTTTGGTGATGCACCATTTGCCAAGAAGGACGTGCTCCACAGTCGCAGCATACATCATGCTATGCTACTGGAAAATATCAGCATAGTCGAGAATGTTGCGGAGATATGTCTACGAAAATTTAGGTGTGGAGTTTTCAAGGTTAAGCCTTGCATTGTTGCAAACGTCATCTTGTCTATTGCTATACGCTCGAATGTTTGATCATCGCGAGACGATCAATCTTGTTGATCAATCGTAGATACTTAAAGAGCGCGCTGAAAAGTAAGAACTCAGAGAATAAAATCTTTAAAAAATAAAGCGTACAAAAGGTGCGGAAGTGATTAATTTTGCATGATAATAATTTCAAAATTTTATCAACAAATAGGTAAAAAAAAATTGTTCAACAAATTATCCGTCAACCTAACTTTTTTTCCGTATGAAAATGATTCATCAATTTTTCTGAACACGTACGAATTTTTTCAACATTTATTCTAATCATAAAAATTTCGTTTTTTTGGACATTTTTTTTTTAAAAATGCATGTTAAGTCGCGAATTTTTCATATGTGTTTCTCACAAATCCACCCATTACACCCGAGAAGTTTCCAAACGATTGATCACATAAATTCGCGAATACAACTGATACAAGAAAAAAAAACCGCAATTTTCAAACATTAGGGAAAATTCTGAAAAAATTCATACGTATTCAGAAAATTCAACGAATCATTTTTATTCGAAAAAAAAGTTAGGCTGACGGATAATTTGTTGAACAATTTTTTTTTCATTTATTTGTTAATAAAATTTTGCAATTATTAATATTCAAAATTCATTTCTTCCGCACCTTTTGTATGCTTGATTTTTGCCAGATTTTTATTCCATCGAGAAGTGTTCAAATTTCTCTCTGAATTCTCACTTTTCAGGAAGTTGAGCATCCCATCACGCTTCTATATCCTTACATTCAATGCAAGCAATTTAGGCAATTTAATGTCCTCGACTCTTCACGTTTATTTGAAGAAGTAGTAATTGTGTCAACTAGTGAAAACTATTGACAACTATTAATCAGTCCCTTTGACTATTTTTATAGCAACGTTTTCTCTTCAATTGTTTTGAGTAATTATAAATTTATGGTAATTATAAATTTAGTTGTACAGAAGAAGATTCGATAGTTGTTACGTAACAATAGTCAAGAGTATAACGGTTATTTGTGTGTATAAAAAATAATGTTAAATTCGTGTAGCGTGAAGATACATTGCCTTAAAGAAGTATTGATACTTTCCTGATTCGTAAAAAAATTCTATGACCTCAAGATGTGAATATTTTAATGATGAAAAAAAAAAAAAAAAAAAAAAAAAAAATCAACCCCGTATCGTATTGTTTTAACCACAACAATTCAAGGTATTGCACGTTTCATGCAAAAAGTCTCTGGCAGCTGAAGAATGAAAATAATTAATTGGTCGAGCATGAAACGAATAAACGGAATTGAAAAAAATCAATCGGTATACGAGATTGACAGGTGATGCGTGTCACCGTAAGCGAGACCAGTAATTTTTTTTTTGTATTTAATCGAGTTGAAATTTCGTTGATTCTGTTAAGCTGATGAATCACTTGATCCTTGTTAAAAAAGATTTTAAAAAAACATACATCGCAATAACATGAGGAATTGCTAGTAACTCCATAACTCGAACTGATGATCATCAATCATTGAGTAGTAATGACACGTGCCGTTTAACTCTATACATTGAAAACATTGTATTTCTTATCCATTGATTTATTTATCTATTTCAAGTACAAAATAGAAATTAATCGATCTATTAAAAAATTGTGAAACAAGTCTTGTTGAAGAAGTGAACAAATTAACTCACGTTCTGTAATCGTTTTTCCTCGAATCTAATCAATCTACTTTTTTTTTTAAATTACCGGTGAATACAAAAAATGTTTTGAATGTTGTTCATATTTTTTTGCGTTTTGAGAATCTATTCATAAAATTCTGAGACCAAATTGTGCATCGCTAATTTGCATCTCGAAAGTTAATCGGATTATACGCTCTATTGAAAATCTACACCGAGAGAAAATATTTCATTGATTCACGGCAATCTGCGCCAATGAAAAAAAATACTCGAGTTTCAATACTATCTTTTCATTGAATGCCTCAAACTCAATGAAAAGAAGTGATATTAATTCAAAGAAACATTTCTTTAAACCAAGAAATCGTCTCTGTTTTTTTCCCCCACTTCCCCCACCACAGCTCAAAATGTTAAAACCTATTTTTTCCTAAACTACTCGGCAAATAAAGATTACATTTTGAGAGAACGTGTAGCAGTACGGCAGGAATTGGCTAAACTACTAGCTCCTTGAAACTCGAAGTCTTTCGTTCGGGAGAACCGAAAAACAAAAAAGTGAGGTTAGGTGCAAGAGAGACAGCCCTACAGGCGGTTAACATTGGACGACGAAATTCCCAGCACTTGCTGCCATCAAGTATATGTTTTCATTAAATCAATGAAAACTTTTCTTACAACAATGAAATTGTTTCTGTATTTTATGCCCATTAAGTAAATGTTTCTTTACAAGTACTGAAATGTTCTCTTTATAATTTAAGTGCACTATCTCATTGAAATCAAATAGATATTTCGTTGAAATCAATAAAAAAAAGAATAAAACCACCCATTTCTTTGCCGTCAATGAAATCTTTTCTTTCAGTGTTACAAGTGCCAATTTTAGTGTTTTTGTATCGGTCGAACATGTATTAAAGGATCACGTTATCTGCACATGGTCGTATAGATGTGATGTCGATGACGAAGTCCAATGACGTATAGGGAGAGCTCGCGATGACTTCAAGGCCGAAGTTAATCGCGTCTCCGAGACATATCGGACGCGGACGCGTCGTGGAAATATGGCTTTCGATGTATATGCATGCTGAGAAATAATTAGGTGCCCGTAATGACGACGAGTGCACGGTTCCCTCGCGGCACGCGATGCACGACGACGATCTTCCCAGCGAGCCAGTACCGGTGATATTCACCTTCAACGAGCTCCACTCTCCTTTGTATTCGATAAAAATTAAAGCATCGGGCTCGACTGTAGAAACCCTCGAGCATAATATACAGGAAATGAAATATTTATTATGTGCTTTAAGGTAATATAATACATCGTCATCATACATCAGTCGCTTTCTGATTGCCTTAAGGTTCACGTCCCAATAGAAAAAAATTTCATAGGTAGATTTTACTCTATCAAATAAAAGATGAAAAAAAAATATGATAATATGAGGAAAAAAAGTGATCAACTTATTTTTTCCACATTTGATGCACAGCAAATTTTTTGTTAAATTTCGATTTATTCAAGGGAAACATGATTTGTGATGTTTTAGAAACAATTTGTGTTATTAATTATTCGGACGTGACTCTCAGTTGATAAATCACCTTCGACGAGCTCCAGTCTATTTTTTATTTGATAAAAAAATACTCAAGCATAATATGCAGGAAACTAAATATTTATTATGTGCTTCAAGGTAATACGATACATCTTGTCAGACGCTCTAAGATAGTCTTAAGATTTTTAATGACAAAAATAATAATATGCGGAAAAAACGTGATTAACTTATGGTTTTTCTATATTTTATGCACAACAAAAGTGTTATCTGGGTTTCGATTTATTCAACAGAAAAATGATTTGCAATGTTTTGGAAATAATTTGTGTTAATTAATTATTCGGGTGTGATTCTTAGTTGATAAATTACCTTTAACTAGCTCTGTATTCGATGAAAAAATAAGCATCGGGGTTGACTATAGAAACTCTCGGGCATCACATGCAAGCATTGAAAAATGTATTATGTGTTTTAAAATAATATCATTAATCTTGTCAGAAACGCTTTAGATTGCCTTCAGATTTACATTCCAATGCAACAAATTTCATGTGCCACTTTTGATCTGTTAAATGAAAAATGAAAATAATAATAATAATAATAATAATATACGGACAAAAGTGATCAACTTATTTTTTCCATATATATGCAGATAAAAAATGTTGCAATCATTTATCTCTTGAATAAGTCCAAGCTCAAGTAACGGAAGGTGAAAAATGCTATGCTAGTTCAAATATAATAGAATAGCTTGAATAAATAGCAGAGCGTTTTTCCCCTCAAATTTCTAGTCAAACTAAAGGAGCACATAATTTATTACTATTGGACTAAATTAGCACATTATTAACACCCAATTTTTCAATATCCAAAACTTAATTTTAGGCACTTTTTGTTCAGCTGCGTTTCCGGAAGTTAAATGATTTGCAATGTTTTACAAATAATTTAAACAATTAATTATTCGGATGTGAGTCTCGGTTGATGAATCAGTTTTAACGAACTCCAATTAATTTCATTTTCAATAAAAATTGAAGCATCGAGCTTCAATGCAATAACTCTGGAGCATAAAACGGAGGGAACATTGTCAGTTGCTCTGAAATTGCTTTGAGTTTAACAGAGTTGACAAATTTTAGTAATGCAAATTTAAATGGCCACATAAATTTCATCCCTTCTTAAAAATGTTGGAAAAACATTTTTTTTTTCAAATGATTACAATTACATGCTCTTAAGGGATAAAATATGAAGTAATAATTATTTATTTAATAGTTAAAGTTAATAATTATTCGATTTTGAGTCTAACGGGATAAATAAAGAGTTTGGACTGTAACGTATAGTCAACCACTGCGGCGATTGCAAAGTCAGCGACGTCTCCGCCCGTCCGACATTAGATTCCAAAGTTATTTGACACAACCACCATTGCATGCACGTCCGTTTATTCTACGACTGACAGTAGCTAGGAACACAAGTTTGCGGTAATTCACGTAGATCATGCACAAATATTCGGGGCTGCTCTGCTTTCACTGCGAACCCACGATATTCAACTTGGATGAGTCGAAAACCATCAATTGCAGACTCTTAAGACGAAGTCTACACCATTTTTTATTTTTAAGTTCAAACGTATAAAAAAAATATGCCTTACAGTTTTTGTTACTGACTCTATTAAATTACTCAACCGTTTTTCGTTCGATTCAATTGAACTACGATATCTTGTTTTTGTTTTGATAATTCTTTACCAAATATGAACGAGGGAATTTTTTTTTTAAGTCTCCCGATAAAAGTTGTTTGCAAAAATAAATTGCTCGCTAAAATATTAACATTTTCCAGTTTAATATTATAAACATATAGCTTAACGCATTTGTACTTTTTCGAATATTAATCAATCAACTAAACCAGTTAATTACACAGCTCCTAAAAAGTTACATCTCTTGCCCTAGAAACCCGAAAAAAAAATTCCTCTTTTATACAATGTAGAATATAATTACTAAGAAAATAAGACGTCTTAAAGTGCGATCTATCAATCATTTCGTGCTAAGACATGGTCAGATTTGAAAACCCCCAAAATCGTCGCAACCCAATTAGCCAAATCGATTTTTCGACCATTAAAAAAATTCTTCTTCCTGTTCTCGATGAGTCTGTGTGTGAGTGAGAGATGAGTCTTCAATAATACCACAATAAAAAAATTTTGCTCAGGAAATCTTAATCTCAACTTCCTCACCCATTGAAAGAAACAGGTCCACAACCAAGCAGCTGAGATCGGTGCATCATATCCACTGCGCATTTTATTCCTATTTTCAAAGTAACGCGACATACATACTCACAGGACAAAGAAAGAAAGTTGACATTTCCAGTGAGTCGGTAGATCCGCGTTTCCTCGATTCCTTCATTTAAATATCTCCCAGTGGAATTTGTCGTTGCGTGCTGCTGACTATTTTCGTTGCATGGCACACGCACCGGGTAAAGCCCAACAGGAGTGAGTGACCCCTGAAGACAATTTTCACAGTGTAAGCATGCAAATAAAAAAATAGTAATAAAAAAAACTACTCTATAGTATAGATATAACGACTATTACGATTCGTAAGTTAAACACTGCGGAAGGCAAATCCAACGATATGTGTCGTGATGCACTAGTGAAAACGACGACCTCAGTTGCCTTAAGGATGTATGATACGTACAGTCCCGCCAAAAGTCTTCGAAAAATCTGTCTGTAATTTTTCTACATTTGCACTTGAAAAGATCGGTCGTCAATTTTGATTATACTTATACAACTTTTTATTGATGAATCTGTTTTAAGGATGTATGATACGTACAGTCCCGCCAAAAGTGAGTTTCAGAGACAATTTTGATCACTTCCCGATGGGATAAAAATCGGATAAAAATAATGCATATAAAACGTGCTGGAAAGATTGATTTTGCATAATAATAATCTTAAAATGTTATTTGTATATGTTATATACAAATTGGTGAAAAAAACAATTGTGCACCAAACCATCAGTCAACCTAACTTTTTTTCTAATGAAAATAATATTGTAATTTATTTGAATGCATACTCATTTTTTTCAGATTTTTTTCTTTATTTTGATTTTGATTTTTTTTATTTTGAAAAATACACAGAATATAACATATGTTAGATATGCGTTTTGCAAAAAAATCTTGAGTGTAGTAGATAGTTTTATGCCGAACACATATCCAAAATTCGTTATTTCGCGCACATTTTCGAAAATAAAAGAAATAAAAATCAAAATAAAGAAAAAAAATCTGACAAAATTCGTATGCATTCAAAGAAATTAACATATCATTTTCATTAGAAATAAAGTTAGGTTGACTTATCGTTTGCTGAACAATTGTTTTTTTTCACCAATTTGTTAATAACATTTTGGGATTATTAGTATGCGAAATCGATCTTTTCAGCGCCGTTTTATATGCATTATTTTTATCTGATTTGTATCCCGACGGAAAGTGATCGAAATTGTCTCTGAAACTGACTTTTGGCGGGACTGTACGTATCACATACTTAAGAGATTATTTGGGGCCAATTACCAATATTCAAAGTCTCGGTATGAGAAATTTTCCCTGGCTGAACATCCGATGGCTACAGCTGAGAAATTCAAGCGTGACAGTCGTGAGGATTTGTTGAACGAGGGCTTGTGAAGGGGTTGATGGGCGACGAGTATGTGCTGACCGCCCATTATTTATCGGGCGCAAAATTGCATCGCGCCTCGCTGCAACAGCCAGAGCCGAAAGATGGAGAATCGTTAGGTGCTCACACGCGTCCTTACGTGCATGTTGATGGCTTTTGCCCATTAATATACCTAATGGTGCGAGAGGCTGGTTATAGGGTCGTGTGGTTAGTGCACACCGCCAGTCCAGGCTCTGCAGCTGGAGTCGAGCCAAATTTCACTTCCAAAACTGGAGCAAAACGAGAATGGCACAGACTCACTGTGTACTTATGACGATGCATGTATATATATATATATATGTATGTATATCTGGGTACACATAATACGGATATTTGTGCATGATGCATGTGACCCACCGAGCAATCCCAGTCCATAGTTACCGTCAATCATAATACGGACGACGTCCCTGCAATCACAACTTAATGCGCCAAACATCGTTTCAATTCTATCATTATATGAGCCACAGCCAACATCAAGATGGACTGATAGATGAGATGGTGAATAGTAGGAAAAAAAATAATGGACATTGGTGTTTTTGTACGAGAGCTTTTTTAATGGAATAGCAGTTGGCACATTTAAGGATGTATGATACGTACAGTCCCGCCAAAAGTGAGTTTTAGAAACAATTTCGATCACTTCCCGAGGGATAAAAATCGGAAAAAATAATGCATATAAAACGTGCTGAAAAGATTGATTTTGCATAATAATAATCCAAAAATGTTATTAACAAATTGGTAAAAAAAAAATTGTTCAACAAACGATCAGTCAACGCAATTTTTTTCTAATAAAAATGATATGTTAATTAAATGAATGCAAACGAATTTTTTCAGATTTTTTTCTTTATTTTAATTTTGATTTTTTTTTAATTCTCAAAAATGTGCGCGAAATAACGAATTTTGGATATGTGTTCGGCATGAAACCATCTACTACACCCAAGATTTTTTTGCAAAACGCAAATCCAAAATTTGTTATATTGTGCGCATTTTTCAAAATTAAAAAAAAATTAGAATTAAAATAAAGAAAAAATCGGAAAAAATTCGTATTGTGTTATTCAACAAAGTATTTTTCTGAATTTTTTCAGATATTTAAATTATGGCATTCCATATGTCACTTTGACAATATATTTTTTTTTTTAAATGCGTGAAAAAAAAAACTTGTGTAGTTAAGCGTCCAACTAAGCCCAAGAAAAATTATGAGCTAAATCAAAGGGATTGAGTTAAAACCTGCTCGAAACGGGGTAGATTGCCCCATATGCGACGAAACGGCATTTTTTAAAATATTTGAATAGTTTAGAATCTATTATCATTTTGACGATTGCTACTATAATTATATTTTGTATAACCATATGCTATGCTGGGGTTAAATTTTTCATCCAACTATTTTCTCACATTTGGTATAACCATGAAATATAGACGTTCCTCCTGAAAACTATATTTTATAGTTAGACAATCCCCGGTCTAACTTTTTTTTTTTAATTACCAGATTTCTCTCTAAATGTTTTTAAAGTTTTGTTCTTCCCTTCTAGAACATATATAGTAAATAATTTTAGCCTTATCCAGACGACATTTCACATTATATTTGTACATGTTCCAAGTTTTCTTGCTATAATAAAATGACGTTTTTTCTCCCAACTACCGATTTGACACGATTTCCCCTCGATTTTACGTATGCAAATGGTACAGTTAAATCGTATGGCAATTTCCAGTACAAGATATTGAGTATATCTCGAGGCTACATCCCAGTAACCTGCTCACTCTACCGAGAGTGATTCGATCCGGTCCCACAAATTTTATCGATCTTCGATATTTGGCAATGGGCCTGTCGACAGCGCTTCCAAACTCGGCAACGCACACACACACACACACACATACATCACGTGCAATCTCAATTTAGGAATTAATATCGCTCCAACGAGCGCGCTCTGCCTCGGGAAGCAAAAGCTGCGATTACGTCACTCATCGGTTATTAGGGAGCTTGCGCCCTATCGATTTCGCGTCGTCAAAATGGTCCCTCTTTCCCCTTTCACTCATTCGCTTTTCCCTTCCTACCCTTTCTTCTTCGACTGACATGCAGAAGCCCTATCAAATAACTAAGCGCGCTTGCGACAGTTCGCTAAAACTACTGTAGCTTCCGCATCACTGAAAGTACCTTAAACTTTATTCATGAATAGATGCCAACCGGTTTCCAAGAAAAAATTCGTCCTCAACTACTTGAGAATTTTTTTTTCACCCTCCCATTTTTTTTTATGTTGCCGATTTTTTAAACGAAAGGGTAACTTTTTTAAAAGACTCTTTCAAATGTCTTTACTTCGGAAAATGTGTCTGTAATTTGTCTACATTTGCACTTAAAAAGATCGGTCGTCAATTTTGATTATTCTTATACAACTTTTCATTGATGAATCTGTTTTAAGGGTGCATGATACGTACGGTCCCGTCAAAAGTGAGTTTCAGAGACAATTTTGATCACTTCCCGATGGGATAAAAATTGGGGAAAAATAATGCATATAAAACGTACTGAAAAAATGCATTTCGTATTATAATAATCCCAAAATATTATTAACAAATTGGTGAAAAAAACAATTGTTCAACAAACAATCAGTCTACCTAACTTTTTTTCTAATGAAAATAATATGTTAATTTATTTGAATGCATACGAATTTTTAAAGACGATTTTCTTTATTTTGATTTTAATTTTTTTTATTTTGAAAAATCCGCAGAATATAACAAATTTTGGATATGCGTTTTGCAAAAAAACTTTTTTTTCGCACATTTTTGAAAATAAAAAAAATAAAAATCAAAATAAAGAAAAAAATCTGAAAAAATTCGTATGCATTCAAATAAATTAACATTGGAGAACAATCGTTTTCCCAAATTTTATTTTATAATTTAAATCCATAGTTTCAATAATTCCTTCAAATAAGCACATAACATTATTATTATTATGAAATAATAATTCCGAAAATGTATATTAAATTGGGAGAAGCTAGAACTCTTTAGTAAACCAGGATTTCTTTCGATTCAGGAATATCAAAAATATCAGAGTCGATCGGTCTGATCGCAGGATCTATCGATCACTGCCTCGACCAGTTTTCTCGTCTGCGTCGTCCGCTTCTTTTTGCTCGTCTTCTCTCCTGTTTCACTTATACAGAATGAAACTCGTTTCAGGTTCATACATCCGACGACGACTAGAATAGGCGCTTGAACGAATAGGATTTATTCGAGCAAACGAGAGATTGCAACCCGGAGTTGAACATATAATTTAAAATGTAATATTCAATGGTGTTTTTTTTTTCTTTTTTCTTATTTTTTTTTCTTATCGACTTCGATAAACGTCGACGTACGTAGGATTAATGTGTCCTTTATGGCTACGAGAATCAAAGTGGAAATTTATTCTCACGGTCTCAAACGTAGAGCATTCATGGCTGCATAATATTGGCTCGTGTGAGGCCAAGAGGCAAGTAAAATCATTGCCGGGTCGAGTCCACGAAGAGGCGACGACTCTTTGGTCTTCTCAGTCTCACCGAGCTTTATTTACCTGTGCGTTATTATTATACCCCGTTATACTATGGACTATATGTATACATATATAGGCAGGAATAGGGGGGACCGTTACTCTAACAAAAAATGTCTACCTCGGTAAATATACAGTGCATATACGTGCCTTGTGGTACCTCTCGGTACTCGAATAGGCACTTTGATCTCCCACGATCGCGCCTCTTATATGTCATTGATATAATAAGTCTCTACACCACTTTCTCTCTCGATACTCAAGCCCTGGTATGTAATGACACTGCGTGCATATAAGATCCATTTTATTCGAGCGAAATTAACACAGCAATAATTACATTTATCGTCTTTGTACTTTTGACGAAAAAAAAATATCCGGAAAAATGTTTTTGTTAATTCCATAGACAAATTTTAGTGAATTTTCACTTTTATATATTGGATTCAACAAATTATTAATATACTTTTTTATGACTATGAATTGACAAAAACGAATTTGTAAAATTAATACGATTTCAGAAAGAAGTTCAATTTTTTATGTTAAATAAAAATTTATTATCACGCACGTTGTGCTTTAGGATATACACATTTTTCTATCGTTAGTATTTATCTCTGAGAAATAGTTTAGATGATAACGATTTTCGATTGCCTTGTCGTAGAAATAACTTAATGAAAGGTCAAAAGTAACATGGTAACAACGAGCAAGGTTTTTGATTACCATTTTGTTTCAAGTACACACAATCATATCTCCTAAGAATGCAAAAATGTTTCAATACCATTTTTTAAAATGAAACAAAATGTGAATTAAAAAAAAATCGCAAAATAATTTTTTTTGTGCTTTCGTTCTTCCTTTAGTTATAAATCTATGATCAGAATAATTACCCTAATTCATAAGACATTATAACAAAATCACTGTAAGGTTTTATAAATTCTCAAATCTGATTAATTTATAACAAAATCGAAGCGTTTCGAAAAAAGTCACACCACGCAAAATGGTCTATATTTACCAATTTCGAAAAAAAAAACCCTACAGCTAAAGCGGACATAAAACCCCCCGAAATGTACAGGGGATTATTGTCCGGGGTTTTTTGTTCGCCCACCCTTATTTACGTGTTCTGTTTCGAATATGTCGATGTTTTATCCCCGGAAACAAGGCTTTTCCATAAGGAATTTAAAAAATGCATTCGTTATCAAGAATCCATCTTTATTAATATTTATAAAAAATATTGTACAATATAATAACTATCTGTTTTTCAATTTGATTGCAGAATAATGGATTGATCGATGAGAGCGACGCTGCACAAGGAGGAGGAGAATGAAATCCTGACGACAGGCCAACACGTGGACCCGAACTGCGAGAAAGAGATAGGAAGAGGCACATGATGGAGCCTCCGCTAACGAGCAAAGTCCTGCGGGCCCCGAGCCTAAAGCGAGGCCAGGAGAACGTCAGGATACAGGACAGGGTGAGTTTGCCTTTTATTTTATTATTTTCTTTCATTTCCTTATAAATGAGTAAATATCTCATGTCAATTGTAAATTTCCAATTATATTTAAAAAAATTTAGACAATACTCTGTAACAAATACACAAGTATATACAATATATACTTGTGTATTGATATGTTGTTATGCGGGTATAACTAGTTTTGTATATACAATATACAAAATAGACAATACTTTGTTACAAATACACTTTGTAACAAGTTTTAGTCAATAGAATTCATAACATATATTTTAGTACTATATTGATTTTCGTCAGGTTTTAATATTTTCGGAGTTCAATCATAATTTTTATCGCAACATTCATCGGTCCTTCCAGATCATTTACAATAATATTGTACAAAATAGATACTGAGATACACAATGCTCATCTACACTGAGAGAAATCGTCATAGCACAGTTAACTATAAAGTAACAATTATTAATTTTTAGTCCTTTTATGGTTACGGTGACTATAAAAATAGTTGTGACAACTAATTAAGTGGTAACAACTATGTTTGTACCAACTACAAATGAATAGTTGTCACTTTATGGTTACTAATACCATAATTTTCTCTCAGTGTAATAGTCTGAGTGTCAAAGTTGCTCCAAAAGGTCGTTCTCGAGTTGGAGGGCTCAATTTCTTCCTGGGGTCGGAAATTTTCGGAAAATCTCACCACGAAGAGATGATCTATCACGTTAATGATGTTTTGGACCGTGCTTGGCTGGCCAGGCCCAGAATATGACGTCCAAGGGTAGAATCCGTCAGAGAAAAACAGTTATTGCTCGGTGAGCGTCCCAGGGAAAAAGAGGATGAGATCTCGCTCGCTGTTATCACTGAGCCTTGTTATAATAATATATAGAGCATGCGTACAACGAATGATTTTGGGGATCGATTCATAATTGATTCAATTTTTGTGAAATGAGAATTCAATTTTTGTGAAATGAGAATTCAATTTTCCTTTCATTTCTTACAGAACACTGAGTGAATAAACGAGCTCACACGTTTCGATGTAAATTTGATATAGTTCATTGTTGTTGTGGATGCTGTGGCTGCAAATATGGCGACCGAGTAATATAAGACGATGTTCTTTTTTAAATATACGTTTCGGCCCTGATCAGGGTTCTCGTCAGTAACCTTTATTATTCATAACAATATTACTAAGTTGTTTCTATTTGGTAACAATTAATTGCTGGATTTCTCGGCCATGTGGTGTTACTTTTTTATGTAATTTGAGGTTATGTCCTTTCACTGGACCATGTATTTGCTGTTGTTTTTTCTTTTTGATATTTGACACTACATTTTTGGACAAATAGCCAATAGGAAACCCAGCACGCTAAATACTGATTGGTTATGTATCTGTTGGTTAGATTGAACCGTTTTTTTATATACTTCATCAGGTTAATTGAAATTTAAAACATAATTACTTTTTGTCACATTGTACAATTTATGTTTTTTCTTTTATTTTTTTCAGGATATTTATCACTGAGTACATTGTTCATTTCTTATTATTGCAAATGAAATTAAACATATTAATCATAAGCCGTGAAATTGTGAAACTTTTGTTCGCGTTACTTCTGGATATTCATTTGCAATTGCATAGCGTGTTACTTACGTACGTGTCGATTAGAATAAAAGATAATCCAAGAAAATTATACATTTATCTTACATTGTATTCCAGACTTATATGCATTTTAGTGTAGGATCTGAAAAGTCCTTTCCCTGATGTGCTAACGTGTTTTACTACACGCACTTTTCTTTCCCGTGGATGTACACAAAAGCCTCTTATTATCAAAGCATCGCCTGAAAGTTCATTACAAGTCGGCGAGTTGATAGAGCAATAAAATCTGCTCCATTTATTCTTGAGGATTTACGAGATAGCGATTAGAGAGCCGGACATTTAACGCAGATTGCAGTACCTATAAAGGAAAGCTTAATTCACACCCGAGTGTCCTTGAACGTACGAATGAGAGAAACTTGAAAGGACCGAGAGGAAGTTAGAAGTCGCGTCGAGCGACTTAGTGAGTCCAGTGACCGAAGCCTCATCGTCACCTTTTCGTTCACTCGAAAAAGTGCGTCATACGAGTCCTTGTGACGCCGCTCACCGGAAATTCTTCGAGAAGGACGTTTGAAATGCATGGAAGGATAGGGCGAAAGAAAAAACTCACTTTGTCCACTGGTTTCTTTAGAGGGTTTATTTTCTTGCTCGTGACTTGAGGAGAAATGTTCTGGTTTTGCTCCTTGAGGTCACGCAATTTTTTGCAAGAGTAAAAATAAGTAGTGTAATAAAAATGAGGAAAAAAGTAATTACGAAAATAAATTAAAGTGTTTGTATTTTTAATAGAAAATACGAGCAGTGATTTGAGCATAAAAACGAGAGCAAAATGAATACTGAATAAAAAAAAATTATTTTTGAACGTTTTAGTATGAAAAGTCATGTTTTCTGTATACTCTTTTATTGTATTGTACTGTTTTATCAGTGCAAGAAATAAGAATGCAAAACACTCAACTTGGCCTAAAAAAATCGCTATCACAAAAAACCGACGACCTCGTTAACCGCTGGTTAATCAGCAAAGCTTCAGGACGTATTCACCGTCACCTTCGCTGACTATCTTAGTTTCTTTCCCAATTCATTGTCTGCTGAAATTTTTTTCGAAATTCTTGAGGATAGGTTACACACATTCAACATCAAAATTTTGATTGATTCAAAAGTTGGACTTTTCACGTATACCGATGCTTTTTTTAGTTTTTTAATTTTTGCAAAAATCTGTTTGAAAGAAATTCGTTTCGTAAAAACAGTCTCAAAAAATGAGTGGAAATTATCAAATCACAGAATCGTAAAAACTTGATACAAAAATCTACATTAATTTATGAAAACCTTTAAATTTTCAAAACTATTTGATTTTCAGAAATCTATTAGAAAATTTTCTGTGTTATTATTATTCAAAATCAGTACTCCTAACATCTGTAAAATTAGTATACACATATATTTTTTAAATTATTTTGTTGCGAAATTTCAAATTCCGACCAAACAAAACTTTTGACAAATATGTGAGTCCTTAAAAAATCTAAAATGGATCAATAAACTATGGGTAAAAAATGAATAATTTTTTCTTTCGAGAAACAAAAAAAAATCGGTAATGCATTTTAAAAGACACACATTTCGCAGGATATAAATACTTTTCATCTTCTGTTTACATCTGCTAAGCGCATCAGTGGCAGGTGGTCGTCGAGAAATCGGTGCGCTTCTTTATCGGCCTCACGAGACTGCTGAGTGGAAAATATACAGCTGTTCCGGCTTCGTAGTAGACAAGACCGTTGGCAGGCGCCCTCCTCCGCGAGTTAGCGAAGCGCGCCAATGCGCAAGCGGCCTTATCTACTCGACAGAAATCACAACAGCTCTGTAAACCCGCAGGCTTCAATTCCAGTGGCCATAAATTTAAGAATGTATGATAAGTACAGTCCCGCCAATCGTGAATTTCAGAGAAAATTTCGATTACTTCCCGATGGGATAAAAATCGGAAAAAAATAATCGATATTAAACGTGCTGAAAAGATGAATTTTTTCATAGTAATAATTCCGAAATCTTATTAATAAATTTCTGAAAAAAAAACAATTGTCCAACAAACAATCAGTCAACCTAAATTTTTTTCTAATGAAAATGATATGTTAATTTATTTGAATGCGTATAAATTTTTTCAGATTTTTTCTTTATTTTGATTTTGATATTTTTTATTTTCAAAAATGTGCGCAAAATAACGAACTTTGGATATGTGTTCGGCATAAAACCATCTACTACACTCAAGATTGTTTTTTGTAAAACGCATATCCAAAATTTGTTATATTCTGCGAATTTGCGAAAAAAAAAAATCCAAATAATGAAAAAAATCTGAAAAAATTCGTATGCATTCGAATAAATTAACATATCATTTTCAGTAGAAAAAATTTTAAGTTGACTGATTTTTTGTTGAACGATTGTTTTTTTCACCAATTCGTTGATAACATTTTGGGATTAATATTATGCAAAATCAATCTTTTCAGCACGTTTTATATGCATTTTTTTCCGACTTTTATCCCATCGGGAAATGATCGAAATTGTCTCTGAAATTCACTTTTGGCGGGACCGTACCTATCATACATCCTTGAAAGCTGCGAAGTAGACCTTTGCAAATTGCCTCTTCATTATTTATAGTTTTTTTTTACAAAGATACTTCTACGAGGAACTATATCAATCGATTTTTGTTTTCTCAAAAAGGAAGTATTCGAAAAAAAGAACCAAACATAAAGAGGAAGCAATTTACAAAGTTCTACTCTGCAGCTTTTTTTTATAAAGTAAAAATTCCCAAAAATCTAAAATACATAAGAGATTATGACGAAAGTTTTGCTTAAGTTAAAGCAACAATGTTAGTTTCTCTAAAATTTCAAACCTCCATAATAAAATTGTCCTGAATAAAATTCAGAGTAGTCGTTAATAACCCAAGCTGTTGATGCGACTATATATATATATATAAATCAATCTACAAAAAAAAATTCAGAGCACCTGCACTTAGAGAGAATTATTTTGCAAAATATCGCTAATTTTACGGAAGCCACAGAGCGCTTGTTTTTTTTTTTTGACGTGATTTTAAATGAAATGTATCAATGTATACAGATTTTACGGAATTTTAAATTTTTTCAACAAATGTCGTGATCGCTCTAACTTTCGTAGAAGTTCGCCAATTCAGCTAAATAGTACTTTATAAATAAAGACATGTTGAATGATGTTTGGTATTTAATTTCAGGGAAATCGATAAAGCGGTTCCGATTTTATAGAATTTTGAATTTTTCGAAAGAACAAATTTTATCTCTAAATCACGTTGAATCTCAACAATTGTACTGAAATGTTCTCCAGTCGAAAAATACCATACAGCCCGGTTACGTACAAAATTTGGTGCCGATCGGTAAAGTGGTTCGGATTTTATGGCATTTTGAATTTTTTAATAAATGTACATTTTCGCTCACAACTTCCGCAAAAGTTAAGAGAGTAAGATAAAAATTCGTACTTAATCAAAAGCGATGTGAGGGTGTTTTGACGGTGTTTGATAGCTGCACAAAATATGCATAATTAAAAAGAAAAAAAAAGATGCAAAGTAGAACTTTTCACTTTGCTTCCTCGTATAAAATTTGAAGATCGCTGTAAAGAGGATATTTTTAAATTAAAATTTTTAGCAAATCTATCTCTATGAGGAAACCGAAATAAATAATAAATGTCTCCCTCATAGAGGTAGATTTGTTAAAAATAGAAATTTAAAAATATCCTCTTCACAGCTGTCTTCAAATTTTATACTTTTTAATAAGTTGCTGCATACATTTCGGTGGAAAAATGCAGCAGTAATTAAATATGCAGGTAATTAGTATTTCGAAGCTGTGCACACACCCATACATACATATATTTTTTCTGAACCACTTTTCTCGATGTTTTGCACCATTCTAATGTGAAAATCTCATTAAAAAAGCATTTCTCATGAAAACGAAGCTATGAGTATGTAAAAAAAATTAATTATTGATCGACTGCCTGAAACTCAACATTTTCTGATTTGAATTTTTTTCTCTATTTTTTTTATTTCACGGTAGAAGAATTATACGGGTGATCCGAATAATCCCCACTATTTCTTCTTGCCTTTCCATTCATCACGCCGCTCTACCCACGCGTCTCTCTTTCCCCCGAAAATTCGATTGTGTGTAAATCACAACGTGGGCCGTTATGCGCGTATTCGCGAATTAACAACGTAGAGCGTCTGCACCGGTTATTTTGACGGGGCATTAAAGACAAAGCCCGTCTGACTGAAGAAGAAGAGGCACTTGGTGCGAACGAGCGGAGACCTTCTCGCGAGTGAACAATTTTTCACAATTAATTTCGAGCAATTGGATGGAGAGCCGAATTTAAGTGACGTGATGAGACGCGACCCTGGAGAATAATTCTTTGCGAATTAAGGGTACATCCTTGCTCTGAATAATACTCTAAATATTAGGGCGTGAGTTTACTCATTTTTCGTGAGAAGTTTAAATTCATAAAATCAAATTGACGTCAAGAAACTTTGGGTGACAAGTAAAATAGGTTGGCGATTATTTTCCGTTTTGAGCTTGGCAAATAATGTTGACATGGGATTTCCAGACTTCATATGTCTTCCTTTTATAAAAGACAATTTCGTCGTGAATTTAGTTCTCACAATTTTCAAAATCTATTTTTATTGCTTATCATTGTTTAAAATTTTTGATCAAAACGAATTATTGCTTCAGACCTGATGCATTTTTATAGGTTTGACACTTTATATACCCTTTTTTCTTTCAAATCCTTATGAAAATATATGTATGTATATATTGGATTTTTATAATTTTTTTATGGCGTTACCATATTTGATATGGTCTTTTGTAGTAAGAATGTAAAATAAAATCGAGAGCTGAAGGACTATGGTCGATGGCTTGTTGGTATTTTAGCCTACACTATAGTAACCCAAGTGTAAAATAAATTCAGGGGTCTAATCTAATTAGAATTTTTAAAAATCGATTTCTTTATTGCATTTTACGAAAGTATATTTATTTAAAAGTACCATACTACAATTTTATAAAGATCCGAACAGTCTAAGTGTACTTTTAAGCGACGTTTACTTAGCTACCTACCTGAGCGCGCTAATATACGCGATTTGCGGAGAATTCATTTAAAACAATTCGTCTAAAAAACAAATTGTCTAATGACAATTCGTCTAATGACAATTATCTTAAGACATTCGGCTAAAACAATTCATCTTAAGACAATTCGTCTAAAACAATTTGTCTCAAATAATTAATCTATTGACAATTCGTCTAATAATCTGAATTAAGAGTTCTTCGTCGAAAGCTGAATATATAGAGAGTTGTCAACTATAGCGGGAAATTATGTAGAGGTTTCAATTACCTTGAGAAATATCTGGAAGTGTTCTACTATAGCGGGTAATATTCAGAGGGTTTGAATTATAGCAGGTAATATCCAGAGGTTTTGAACTATAGGGAGAAATAATCCAGAGATTTTTCGAGTTGGCTTTGGACGAATTGTTTTTAGACGAATTGTTTCAGACCAATTTTCCGCAGACGAATATACGCACCACAAACTGTAAACGCGTTTTTCTCAGAATTACGTTTTTGGACGGCTTGTTGATAAAACCTCCGAAATTATTCAACCGACCCTTACGAAAATGTTACCACATGTTCTTTATGACTATAGCTATAGCGCATATCATACGAATTTGGAAATTTTGAGTGTTTTGTATTTTTTTGCAAAAAACGATGAATAAAAACGTGCTCTTTCGTTTTTTGTTTTTAAATGGTCGTCATTTTTTCATTTTTTTTTAAATAAAAAATCGTATGATATGCCCTATAGCCGTTTACCTACTGAATCTAAAACCATTGTTTTTCTTAAATCATCCATTCCAGAGATTTTATCAACAGCGCACACCCATATTTTTTTTGGACCTGTCTTCTCCCCCATTTTTCTGTACGAAAACTGACTAAACTGAATCTAAAAATTTTTTTTTGTGTATTTCAATAGTGTATTTTTCTGGCCCAAAACTTTTTATATCCATTTTTATAATTTATATCGGCCAAAAAAAATTCGTGAAAATAGTCTTTTTTTTGCACGTCTAATTAGGGTAGACCCTTTAATGTAATGTAACTTAATGTCAATAAACGCACGTACTACTACTAAAATCGTTCGTTAGATTTTTCGTTTCGTCATTTTATGTATTTATCATGGCTGTCTTAACTGAAGTCAATGTTTCGACGAGAACTGCCAGACTTCATTGAGCTCTTCACGTTCGATCACCTTCGTTCGCTCGGTTCAAGTGAATGTACCGGCCACGTGATTTCCTGTACCATACTGAGTAACGGTACGATGTATCGATTCTTCCTCGCTGAGAATTAACCTTCCTCTTCACGAGGCCTTAACCCGCTTGTGTCTTAAAATTTGATGCTTTTTTTAACTGGAATGAAACATAACGCGTTGCACCGACCGATTGACCCAGTCTCATGAAAAGGGGATTAGAAAGTATTTTTCGCCCATAGTTTTAAAAACATGCATTTTAATCTTATTAAATACAAATCAAGCCCTAAAATCTGTTCCCTGTTCAGAAAACTACAAGCGAATATTGATTATTTGCAATGTTCTGCTTACATTTAAAAAATCGAATGATCCATTCATTAGCCTTTTTTTATTTATTTTTTCCGTTTATTATATTATCCATTTATGATACTATTTTTATTTACCCTATTTTTGTTTATTTATTATCTAAAGTAGATCTTATAATTTTAAACCACATTTGTAAGCGCATGTGCTTAGAAATAGGGCAGAATGGGGGAATCACAGTCACTAAGAATTATCTATTTGTTTAAAAATGAAACGTCTGTTTTACAAAAACTGTTTTATAAAATTATGAAAACAATCAAATAATTCGGTTCTTTTTTAAATTATAAAAATCTGTTCATTGACTGCCATTTCCCGATGATTCGGGTAAGTATTTGGGTAATTATGAAATAACTTTCAAACGAATAACGAAACATAAGATTAATTCCCACTCAACAGCGCAACTTTATACTATCGACGAGCCATCTGTAGTTGCACGTACAAATTTTAATCTATGGTTTATAGAAAAAATTAAAATTCTAACCTGGGAAATTCTAGTTTCATGCCACCACCGAAATTTCAATCAAAATGATCATGTTTTCTATGTATATCTTTCGATACTTTAGTTCGTATTGCATTCTAAGTCATTATTAATTGAAGACCTATTATAAAAATAAAAAAATTCTAATTTTCAAATTTCCATACTTTTAGTCAAAATCTCAATTTTTTAATCCAAAGTCAAAACAAATGTAAAAATGCCGCTTGCGTGAACGTATTGTCGATTTTATTTGGAGAGTTCTATGATTCACCGTAACCGTAGCTTTGTTTTTTCAGAATCCATTCAATCTCAATTTACTTGGATGCTATTTTGCATAAAACTCTTAGAGTGTTGCATGCGAGCACTTTCTCCCCCGTCAGAATGACGCCTGCTATAAGGGTTGCTGAACCTTTTAGTCCTTATTACGTACAGGGGGTCGCTCACAGGTCGATCGTTACTCAGCCACGACGTGGCCGCACCTTCGATTATAATTACCCGTCCTTTCCACTTCGTCTAGATAGTGGCACCGAGGCAGGTCGCCGTTATTTTCCCTCAGCTCGACAGCGGTGCAAACGCGCCTTCACTTCCTCTAATGTAATCACGTTGATTCCTCTTATATACTTTATAAGGCACAAATATCGTCCAAGGACATTTATCGGTGCAACCAAATTTTAGCCTAATTCAATCAATTCTGATGGATCCATTCAATTTTCATTTTTATTTACTTCCCGGTTTTTTTGGAAGTGCATCCTTTCATCTTTATGAATTATTTTGTTTATATTTACTACATTCTAGTCAGTATAAAATCATTAAAAATTATATTAAAATTTCAAAAGATTTCTAATTCAGAAAAATAAAATAACAAATATCATTTTATAAACATAATGAGGTATTATGAACTTGACGTTCTTTGGTCGTAAACTTGAGGGATGGAAGGAAAAAATATGTCACAATCATTCTGATTTAGGTTTCTAAACTCGATGTTAAAATCTTCATAAATAAAATACTTGCAGCTCGTGGCAATAGAGGCGTTTTTTTTCGTAACATATGAGAAAAGTAAATTGCCTTTAGGCAGTGCCATGCTCTCTACTTTTTCACACACTTTTTTTAACTAGAGCGCTAAATCAATTTTTTCACACACTTTTTTGGACTAGTGCCCTAAATCTACTTCTTCACACCCTTTTTTGGACTAGTGCGCTAAATCTACCTTTTCACGCACTTTTTTGGACTAGTGCCCTAAATCAACTTTTTCACACACTTTTTTGGACAAGTGCGCTAAATCTACTTTTTCACACACTTTTTCCAGACTTCAGGCATAAAAAGGAGGAGATTTTAGTCCCTTGCTCCAAAAAGTGATATGTAATATTTGTACAAATTATTGGTTACCCGACGATGATATGACAGTAGGCAGCACTCGTTTCCAGCTCATTTGGCTTCTAACCTCCATCGAAAAATCCATTTTTCCGCACTAGTATCACGAATTTCTATTACACACTGATACTCATATATAATTTTCAGTAATTTTTATTTGATTGACTTCCCGGTTTTTCTATAGTACAACCCGCAAATTTTTACCCATTATCTTGTCCATTTTTATCACATTCTAGTAAGGATATAATGAAAAATATTGCATTCAAATTTAAAAAAAAATCTAACTCATAAAAATAACACGACGAAAATTATTTTACAAATACAGTAAGATATAATCTACTCAAAATTCTCGACACATAAATTATGAGAGAAAAAAGGAAAATTACGTCATTGTCATTCAGCTTTTGAGCTTGATCCTAAATTTATATATATTTTGTGTTGTCATTTAATATTCCTCATTGCTTTTGTCATAAATCCGAAATTCTTGAACATTTTATATGACGTTATACTCGATAGAATGCGATCGAAATAAAATTTTGTATTGTCATTAAATATTCCTTATTGTTTTTGTAAAAAATCCGAAATTCTTCAAAATTTTATATGACGTTATACTCAATAGAAAGCGATCGAAATAAAAAAATCAGTAATGAATGAAGGAAAAAAACGAAAAACCTATTAAACGTGTGTCACCGATTCCCACGTGTTTAAGTGCAGTGAAAGATTGATATGGAGCTAGTAGCTCGATGCTGGAGGTAAGCGAGTGGGATGCCATTGCGTTGTGGACTCGTGGATCGGACGAGAGGACGTCTCCACGAAATATCCACCCACGTGTCCTTTTTCCATTCCGATGGGCTCACGTCCAGTGAGGCTGCTGGTCCAGTAACCGCGTAGGTACACAGACAGGATGGGATTTCATAGCAGCGCATATGAGTGCAGCGTGGGTGTCGAATCCTCGAGAATTCTTTGATAATCATGGACAGAACTACAGACGGACAGACCGATGCAGAGAATAATATTAAATATCGTAATAACTGAATTCAGTTATTACGATAGCCAAGAGAATTTATAGTAGTTCCCAATCACTTTCGCACTATGTTTATTCAATTAATGGGACATTCCATTGCCAAGTATTTCGGATGTCTCAATTTATCTCTTCCCGAGTTACAAAATAGTATAGTGAAGAAGGCCTGAATAATAACGAAAAAAATTCCATTAGCATTTGTTTGACGATATAAAAAGAGGTGAACGAAAATTTTGATTGGCAACCATTGTTTTTTTTTATATCAGAAATTTGATTTACTAAACTTTTTTGTCGTGTTTATAATTGGAGAATCGAAATGGTTTTTTATATAAATTTGAAAATACTGTAACTCGTGAATATTTTTGCATGGAATTGAACCATGCAGATTGCAGCGACATGCGATATCTCGTTAGATGACAATTTTCTTATCCTTTAGTATGATTTGAATGACGTTGATATGAATTTTTATTTTCTAAATCATAATATCTTTTACTATATTTTTTTTTTCCAAACCAAAACATCCTTTAACCTCTTCGTTGGCATTGATACAATAATGCGTCAAAATGCTATTGGCGACGAGGAGTTCATGTCACCGGAAGGGTTAAACTTTTGATAAAAATTTAAGAAGAGTTCAATTTTTGAATATATTCATATAGAATTGAATGCAGATCGCAGCGCCATAACATATCCCGCTCTATCACATTTTCTTATTCTTTGGTAATATTCAAACAAATTTGATAGAAATTCTTATTTTCCAAATCGAAATATCATTTAATATGAATTTTTATTTTTTTTAAAACCTACATATCTTTTAATCTTTCAATATTGATTGGAAAATACTTCAACTCAATATTTTCGCATGAAAACGAATCATGCAAATCTAAGCAACGCAAAAATTTCATATGAATTTTCATTTTCTATATCAAAATATTTTTCAATAGGAATATTAATTTATTTTCCAAATGAAAACAATGTTTAATCTTCAAATATATATTTGAAATAACTGTAACTCAATATTTTCGCATGAAAACGAACAATGCAGATCGAAGCGACGAAAAAATTTGATACGATTTTTTATTTTCTACATCGAAACATTTTTAAATATGAATATCAATTTTTTTTTCTAAACCCAAATATCTTTTAATATTAATTGGAAAATAGTTTAACACATTAATATTTTCGCATAAAAACGAACCACGCACATCGAAGAGTCGAAGAAATTTGATATGAATTTTTATTTTCTATATCAAAACATTTTTCAATATGAAGATTAATTATTTTTCTAAATGTAAACATATTTCAATCTTTAAATATATATTTGAAAAAACTGTAACTCGTAAATATTTCCGCATGAAATCGAACCATGCAGATCGAAGTGATGAAGAAATTTGATATGAATTTTTATTTTCTATGTCTAAACATTTTTCAATATGAATATTAATTTTATTTTAAATGAAAACAATGTTTAATCTTTAAATATATATTTGAAAAACTGTAACTCGTAAATATTTCCGTATGGAATCGAACCCTGCAAATCGCTGTGACTTGAGGGTCCAGGGCGTTTCACATTTACTCACATACGCAGGTTGCCTCGCACAGTCGCGAGGTGAGCGAAAGAGAGTGGGAAAACGCGAGCGCGTCGAACAACATCGTGAGCGCGCACCTCGACAATCAGTACGGAGCTGGCCGTCAGCCACGCTACTCTTGTCGCCACGCTCCTTTTAACAAACTTGTCCAAAACGGTTTCCACCGAATTCCGTCTCGATCCGAACATAATAAAAATTCGGAAAAAATTTCACGAGTCAAGTTGAGAAGTGAGCAACGACATTCGATCGATAAAAACAAGTATCCATACATATATATACACCTATATATATAAGTACAAATCGAAACGAACCTTAAACGAAAAATTTCTGTGAACGCGGAGAAAGTGCAAGGAGAAAAATCATTTGTTAGTGAATTTACAGGTAAAAATAATAGTCTGAAGCTGAAGTTGAAAGTGAAGTGTGAAAAATGCTGCTATTTGTTATTCTACATTTCTTGTATACGCTTCGTGCTCTCTTCGCATTATTTTTTATTTCTCGTTACGATAATTCGCGGATGAAAGTGCAAGACAAGATTAATTGATTCGCGAGGCTCTCGTGTGAGACCGGAAGTAGCCGGGAAGCTGCCTCGGAACTTGGAACCAGACAGTAGAGCGTTACCAGTACTGATACCAACGATCTCTCCAGGTTCTCGCGTTTCCAGCATATACTATACCTATGTAACGCGATATATTGTCCGGCTTCCGTCCCAGTGTCTAATTTCATTGAGGGAAATTGATTAATTAACAAATCCAATTTATTTTCGATAGTTGAAAAAAAATTTGCGATACTTTCTCATTCAAATGAATAAATAATATTTATTTAACTGAACAATAATTGAAGCATTACATATTTCCGTTTATAAATTGAATTGATACAATCACAAAACAATTTTGGCCGTCCTTGCATTACAGTAACGATTATTCATTATTCAGCCATGTATAATTCATATACGGTTATGTTAAATAATGAATAGTAATTATTAAAGTTTATTAGTACAACATTGAAGCGTTAGTGTAACTATAAATGCTGTCCCATTAACTAACAATTATTACTTTTGCGGTTTGCAAGAAAAAAATGAACTTGTAATTTTTGTGAAAAATATTGAGCTGATAATATTTTGTTTACCTTTTTAAAAAACCATGAATTCTACTATCAATTGATTACTTAAAGTGACAAAACTCTTGGTATACTATCAAACTTTATTTCTGCATGGAATAGCAGCCAAGACAACCACGTTTGAGTGCTCTATAAGGTACATTTTAGTGTTTCATAAAATTGCCCGCAAAAACATTGTAAAAAATGACGACCCTAATTGAATTATTCCAGCCAAGCAAAGAAAAATTGTTCACCGAATTTTTTCAACGGGCTTTATCACAAATTTCAATGAAACTACTAGTAAATTCATTATAAAATACTCCCTGTACAATAGAATGGTGAAATATATTTTTTACCGCAAGCTTTATGACAGATTCATTGGTGGAATATTAATTATAAAATTCTGCGTAAACGGAAATATTTTCCTCAATTATTTTACACAAATTATGAATTCCATAATAATTTTTTGAAGCACCCTAAGGTTACGGATAAATTATTGGAATTAGAAATATAAGCGTTGTTATTACCGGCAATAATTTAAGGGTCAATTACCTCTATTCAAAACATAACTTTGAAGTCTAAACAGTAAACATCGGCCATGCGTTTCCTCAGTAATATTAGTTAGTGATGTCCTCAAGAAAGACGATACAATTCGAGAAAATTATGTCGTCAATAAATCGTCTCGTGAACGAATGAATTTCGATTTCTTTCTATAGGCGTGAATACAATGTCGAGATGAAAGATGCTCATTTGATATCGGTCAATGTGTCAAGATCTCGGCATAACGACATTTCAAGAATATTGAGAGATTTCTTGAATACAGAGTTATGGTAGAAAAAGAAGCCGAGAATGATGAAAATCAGGAACCCAAAATATTAAATATTGTCGATTATTCCACAGCATTTATTAAAATACGTCGTTTTCGTTTTCTAATAGTCTAAAAATCAATGTATAATCTTGAACAGTTCTAATAAATTTTTGAATTCTCTTCCAAACTGCAATAAATCTTTCTTCAAAGTTGAATTATAGAATATATATTGCATGCATATATATTATCGAATATGACGAGTGGTGTAATTTCTCGAGGCGACGAGACAACACGATATAAACAAACGAAGGGCGCAATGTTCGTAAGTCGAGAAAGTGCCTTGACTAGGTCCTGTCAATTGGAAAGACGAGAATTTTAATCTTGTGGGGCATCACTAATATTAGTAGCAGTGCCGAAGACGTATGTTGATTGATTCTATTCGCGACAGCCATAGTCGAGTTTAGTGTATATATGATTTTCCTTTCTCTCGAAACTCGAAAAGGCAATAACTTATCGAGTTTCACAACTGGATCAACGAGATTGGGAGTGGTTGCTGCTACGGTCCATGATATACAGCTTTTAAACTCGAGCCAATGTCAATGTCGATCGATCTCTGGTTCCGCGTGTCCGTGTGTATGCTTCGCTGCGGTCGGTGAACGTCCTTAACTTTGTCTGCGCGCACTTTCTTCCTGCTTGCTTGAGCAACCCTGAGAACCGTTGGTATACGAGAATTTAGTCCTGCGTCCTTATGATCACCAAAACGATATTATCGTACGTTTTTAATCAGTTGCAATCTCTCGCATACGCAATGTCTTCGTTATCTTCCTTATCCGCTCAAATAGATAGTAAATTGAGACATAAAATTGCTTTATTCAAATGTCATACTTGTAAATATGTTCAAATATTGGATCTGTCGCGTTATCTACTACGTAATACCTCCTGGAATCAGCTGAGATCTCGTCCAATAGAATCAGGGACACAAATATCTCGAGGTGTCAAATATTAGTACTCAAATATTACGATTATTATTACTAATTATTGAAAAATTTTGTATTCCTTTGCACACATTTCGAGAAATTTAATTCACCCTTAATTCTTCAAAGATCAAAATGCTCTAATATTATTTTTTTTGTCTCAAATGTTTCCTGTAGAAAATAATCTTAAAAATGCCACGGTTGAACATTTTAGGTTTTTTCTTAACTGTTGCCTTTCAATAAAAGAACATATACATGCGTTTTTGTTGGAAGAACTTTATTTACTTTACTTATTCATTTAGATTAAAGCATTACTATTAGTCAAATCTCGTTGGAATTCCTTAATAAAAATTAGAGATTTTTTTTAATATCAGTTTTTTTTTAACATGCAAGAAATATTCATTGATGATCACTCTATAATATTTTATGTTTCGGTTTGAATTTGATGGAGGATTAAATCGTAGCTTTATAACTCAACACCCGTGAGATAGAGAAAAAAGAGAATAAAGTATAATTGATGGTGATGGTGACAAATCGTAAAAATTTAATAATACGACAGTAGGACATCAATTTCTGGCACGAGAGTGATCCTTCTGACCCCGTACGGAACTGAAGTACTGTCAGCTCGTACGTCGACGAGAACAGGCTGAGCGCATCGATTCATCGCTGCGCCAGCATTTCCTCCGATTCGCTATACACTCTTTTGGCAAGTGGTACAGTTGTCTGGCTCACCCCTCCGAGGGCATTAAATCGAATATCTCGGTAAAGCGAGTGGAGTGGGACGAAACTGCTGGAGAAAAGAGATGTCTACGGCGGAAGATATTTGGTGAGCGCGGACAAACCTGTGTCTGCGTGTGTGTCAGTGTTGTGTAAAGACCTAGTAGGTCCAGCATCGAACCAGAAGACGACAGGGAATAAGACAAAAAATGGCTCTAATCGCACCGAGAAACAGTTCACCAGTGATACGCGACAAGGAAAATATTCCAGCTTATGATGTACGTAATTAATGTGTTATAATAATACTATTTATTAACCCTCACTCATCATTGCGGATGAAACTAAGTTTTCTTTTAGAACTAATAGATCTTTGGTAATCCTGATATTTTTACGGTTTGAAGTTGAAAAATTTAATTACGAAATTCGAATCGGTAATTTACCGCTGATGACGAAATTGCCATTTATTTTCTTGGTTACTAAAAAATTTGGAATAAAAAATTATAATCTGGTTTTTTGTTAATTTTTCTTTAATTCGCCATGCAATTTTTTAAAATTTAACAGAAATCGTGACAGCTTAGTGAACGGCGAAAAATTTCCGATCAAACAGACCATTTGTTTTACTAGAATTATTTATTTATTAACTTATATAAATTTAATTTACTAGAATTTGAATTTTACTCAAATTCAAATTCTTCTAAAATTCTAATTCTTCTAATGCTATTCTTGTTAAATAAAATCAAGTGAACATAGATTGAGAGATTATTTATTGTTCAGTGATATTTCATTTCCCGTCTCTCATAGCTCGGAGACTTTTAATTAAAATATTATTAATTTTGTACTAAACGATAAAATAGCACAAATTGACGATTTAGCTACGAATTCCCAGCTTTCCGATTTTTCAACTTCCTTACTTTCTGACTATTCGGAGTTTTTAAGTTGAAACATTATTAATTCCACCCCAAATCAAATTGAAGTAGCCCAAATTTACGATTAACTTACGTCTACCCAGATTTTATATAATTTTCAGTGTCATTATTTTTCTATCCATTATTTATTATTGAACTATGCTTATCTATTTCCAATATATTTTGGAAAATTTAGTCATTAATTTTATACCAAAGAGAATTAAGGATGTATGATACGTACAGTCCCGCCAACCGTGAGTTTCAGAGTAAATTTCGATTATTTCCCGGTGAGATAAAAATCGGAAAAAAATAATCGATATTAAACGTGCTGAAAAGATAAATTTCGCATACTCATGATTCCAAAATGTTATTAACAAATTTCTGAAAAAAAAAAAAAAACAATTGTTCAACAATCAGTCAACCTGACTCTTTTCTAATGAAAATGATATGTTAATTTATTTGAATGCGTATACATTTTTTCAGATTTTTTTCTTTATTCGATTTTGACTTTTTTTTATTTTTAAAAATGTGGGCGAAATAACGAATTTTGAATATGTGTTCGGCATAAAACTATCTACTACACTCAAGATTTTTTCGCAAAACGCATATCCAAAATTTGTTATATTCCGCGCATTTTTCAACATAAGAAAAATCAAAATCAAAATAAAGAAAAAAATCTGAAAAAATTCATATGCATTCAAAAAAATTAACATATCATTTTCATAAAAAAAAAGTTAGGTTGACTGATTGTTTGTTGAACAATTGTTTTTTTTTTCACCAATTTGTTAATAACATTTTGGGATTATTATTATGCGAAATCAATCTTTTCGTCACGTTTTATATGCATTATTTTTTTCCGATTTTTGTCCCATCGGGAAGTGATCGAAATTGTCTTTGAAACTCACTTTTGGCGAGATTGTACGTGTCATACATCCTTAAGGCAGCACAAATTAACTATTTATTACGAAAATTCCAGGTTTCAGATATTTGTTTCCATTTGATTTTATGGAGTTGCACAATTTACAGTTCGAAGCTGGTCACTCCCTAGTCACATAGCAGTGTACAGTTTATCCGGGAACGCAAGAATCCTCGCCCGCCCGTTCTCGTTTCCCGAACAAACGATAGTCAGAGACTCACGAATGCATGGGGCTAGTATGCAAGCAAGCAACGCGGGCCGCTGCACGATACCATTGCTAGGTGTAGCGAGATAACGATATCTCGTTTAACCCACTGTCCCGGCTACCACACGCAGTATACGCCTATACATCGGCCACTTGTATACACACCTTCTCCGTGTTTGCTTATTCCCTGTGCATTTATAGCCGAGTGCACTTGGCGAGTGAACTGCGAGTAACCGTGTCGCGCAGTTTGCATGTGGCAGTTGCGATTTCGTAGAGGCTAAATTAAATGGAGGGAAAGCGGAGAATCCTTTGAGAGAGACTCTGTTGGTGACACGTGTTTATCGTGTCGATTCTTTTTGGCACGTTCCCAAAGATACTAATGTATGTATGTTTACCTTCATTCGAACGTTTAAACAAACACATCGAAAACCTTTTTTGTTTTGCACATTCACATCTTTTATAAAAAATAAACAAATACAGTAATGTGTTTTGTGAAGAGGAAAGCAATACTTTGACATAATTTACATATAGTAGACTTGAAAAATGTAACGCCTGGTTACTGATTACTGATCCTGACTAGGCCCTTAAGGGAAACTATAGGCAATGCCTGCAGACGGGGGGAAATGCGATGAAAAAAAAAATGTTTAATTGTAACGACTAAAAATTCTACTGATCGCAGCTAAATATTTATGATAGATTTGTAATATTTCTGGAACTGAACTACGGTAATTAATTCATAAAACTTAATTGTCACCTGAATTAGAAAGTCAAAGATACGCAGGATGACTCAAGGATTTTTATTCATAATTCTAAATCCTGGAAATGATATTCAAACGCCTGTACTGCAACAGTAGTTCCTACTGCGACGCTAGATGGCTACGTTGCCGAACGCTTCTCGCAAGTGAAGCGGTACGTCAGGTATCGCGTATATGAGACTCAAACTTTTTGCACTTTAGATTCGATTATCAAACCTGACTGAATTACCAGGAAATTATATAAGTGTTCAGTGGCATTACTGACAGCGCTAGAAAAATTGATGTCGCATAAATATCTCTAAATTTTTTTTTATTCATTAGAAAACTTGCTATCTGAAAAAAAGTTTTAATCTGGTCGTGGGACCCGCAGCAAAACCGCCAAGTCATAAAACGTGTGAGGTACGATCTGGACGATTGTTTGCGAAATGGTTGCACTTTCTTTCATTACAAATATGGGAAAATTCAATTGTGATGCGTTCATTGCACTCATGTTCCGGGTGGTAACATCCAACGCACGTGTTGACCATATGCGACGACGGAATAGAGTCCAAGACCGTTAGATGACTATATCAAACTATGCAAATATGTAGTGCAGCTAGAAATGGCAAATGCATAGAGTATGCTTGTATTTAATTCAACGTTGTGTTCTGTGACACTCCAGCGAGCCTCAAGAATAAACGATCGTGCATATGCTCGCCCAGTTCCCGTATTTACAATTTGCACGTGCATTGCATCGACGCATTTTTCGATTCTTTGACTTGTAAAGATAATTAATGGCACGATCCCTCGCGGCAATCCACGTGATACAAACACCCACACATGTACACATGTACAGATAACATTCGTGAATGATTAATATTCACTCAGGATATTAATTGGTCGGATCAAATAAATTTAAGTGAAGGGTCTGATTTTTTCTATTGAAAAAACTTTTTCAATCTTTTTTTCATTTTAATAACAATCAATATTTTTCACTCAATCATTTCGCTCAACGCGCTCAAAAGTGAGAATTCAGAGAGAAATTTAAACATTTCCCGATGGAAAACAATCTTGAAAAAATAAAGCATACAAAAGGTGCGGAAGAGATTAATTTTGCATATTAATGATTGCAAAATTTTATTAACAAATGAGTGAAACGAAAAATAGTTCAACAAATTATCCGTCAACCTAACTTTTTTTTAAAATGAAAATGATTCATCAATTTTTCTGAACGCGTACGAATTTTTTCAAAATTTATTCTAATCATCGAAATTTCGTTTTTTTTTGGAATTTTTTTTCCAAAAAATGCATGTTAAGTCGCGAATTTTTCATATGTGTTTTTCACAAAACCACCCATTACACCCAAGAAGTTTCCAAACGGTTAATAAAATAGATTTGCGAATACAGCTGATACAAGAAAAAAAAACCGCAATTTTCAAACATTAGACAAAATTCTGGAAAAATTCATACGTATTCAAAAAATTTAACAAATCATTTTTATTCGAAAAAAGAGTTAGACCGACGGATAATTTGTTGAACAATTTTTTTTCACCTATTTGTTAATAACGTTTTGCAATTATTAATATTCTAAATTCTTCTTTTCCGCACCTTTTGTATGCTTGACTTTTTCCAAATTTTTATTCCATCGAGAAGTGTTCAAATTTCTCTCTGAATTCTTACTTTTCAGGAAGTTGAGCACCACATCGCTCTTCTTCATCCTTAAATCTTTAACACTTTCTTTTATAAAAATATTTGAACACGACTATTTTGAACAAACTTTTATTTTTCTTTTTTGCATCTAGTTTTCTTTTTTTGTATGAAATAAAAATTACATCTTCAATGCGCATTCCTAATTAAATAGCCCAGTTCAATAATTTTTTCCGGAATTTTTAAAATTATAACGATATCTTCAAAAATGACTTTTTCCTTCTATACCAGCTGCATTCTTCTATTAAATACTGTTTACAGAAGGTCGCAAAATGGCCCTTCCTTTATCATGAAACTTTAAGCTCGGTTCACGTTGTGCAGAAAAGTTATGATTTTACGCAGAAGGAAGAGGAATATCTATATTTTTTAATAATTGGATTACGCGCACTGTGTAAGGCTGCACCATGCTAGGATAAGGGGATTGCCTGCGTCTTGGCACAAGGCATGTTATGTTGTCAGCAATTCTCCGGTCAGTAAATATTTAGCGAGCATACAAATAATATTGAAAATCCAATAACAATTTCTTTTATCAATCTACCGTTGATGTTGACCGGAACTGACCAGTTCGCTTCAATAATAACTCGTTCAGTTTACAGTCTTCTCTATTTAGGTCGATTTGATAAGAAAACCGGCGGTCGCTAACCCGCTTAATTTTTATTGCTGACAGCTTAATTGTTTTTTAACCATTATTGATTCCTGCTGTTACCAAAATTGATCCAATTGTGATGCAATTCTTTTGAGAAAAATGTTTGAATTCCTCTACTCAAAATGTTAACAAACTTGATGCAATTGTGTAATTCTCTGGAGAAAAATGTTTGGATTCTTATATTGAGATTGTTTTGATAACAAGATCGGTAATCGCTGCCCGTTAATTTTTTCTTATAAATCGCTAAGATGTTATTATTATCATTATCATTATCATTATCATTATTTCTTCCTTCTTAGTAAAATTAATGCAATTGAGGAAAAGTAATTCGACGCCTTAATTCAGATTGATTTGATAACAAAACCGGTAAACGATTATCGCTAAATTTTTATTATAGATTGCTAAATCGTTCTATTATTATTATCGTAATTATTTATTTCTCCTCTTAGCAAAATTGATGCAATTGAGGAATTCTCTTTAGAAAAGTGATTCGACCCCCGATGAACCTTAAGAGATAGAGTCTAATTACGCTCGGGTTCCATCGCGGGTTCGACCTTCGTCGCATTGTTTTGTTAACGAAGTCGCTCCCCTCGATTGAGATAAACCTTAACGGTTTACCTTCCAACAATTCTTTTTATACCGGTTCACCCGGTTGCACTGTTACTTTGCGATTAGAAGATGCTTATGTGCGAAGAAACGGACGAGCATGTATATATATATATATGAGGCGCAGCCTCTTAATGACTCTAGTGTAAGTATTTAGTACTACCTGCAGGTAATACTTACACTGAAGCATCGCCAACAACCCAGTTCCATTTTCTTCTCTTTTCTCTTTTTTCTTGGCATTATCTCTTACGTTCGAGTCTATCGCCTCGCGTGCGAATTGCGTGCGCCTCAACAGTATCACTGTATTCATACCGATTGATATAATATACAACTCGCGTTTCGCAGATAAATGCCGCAATAGCACGTTACTACCGTGCATTTATTACGCGAACGTAATTAGCAATCGCTTCGAGAATCTTCCTCCGCTCTAGTAATAACAGTAGTGTATGCCAGTTATGCATTTGCTCCGATATTAGTCTGTATGGTGTATCCCTTGGATCGATAGTTTCACATTCCTAATTAAATTTCACTTATTTTGGCGCTTCGCGATTTATTCACAAGCATGAAGTATGTGAAAGCGTGAAGCCGCTCCATTGGTTTTTGGTATGTTAATTGGGGAATTGGTCAATGTGAGTAACATTGCTTACAAAATTCACATTATGTTTATTAGGGTGTCAAAAAAAATTCTCTGTTGATTGAAAAGTTGAAATATGTGCAGAAATACGTTTTGGTCGAAGGGAAGCTCTGCAGCTTTTTTTTAGAGGTCGCTCACGTGAGATTCATTGAAATTTTAAAAAAAGTTAGGTTGACGGATAAATTATTGTGAGATATAAAGGTTGTGGCCGCAGTTAATGATATTGGATGAAGGTTTTGGCTATTGGCGACCAAATAAAAAGAAGATAGCTGCTCTTCTGTTAAAACGTTTCGACCTTATTGTAGGTCCTCTTCAGTTATTATTCCTCATCTTACTTTGATTTACGCAACATGTCTGGAACAATGTTACTATTTTGGCCGGATTGTCTGGCCATGTTGTCAGTGGGAGGATAAATTATTGAACAATATTTTTTTTCATCAATTTTTTAATAGCATCTTGGAGTTATTATTATACCAAATTAATTTTTTCATCGTCTTCCATATTCTTGATTGTTCTGAAACGTTTAACGCATAGAGAAGTATTCAAAATTCGCTCAGAATCTCACGTTTAGGCGGACTGTACCGCTCGTACATCTTTAAATTATTGGTAGCAACCTACAATGACCGATGGTAAGGCTTGTTAAATAAATTTTTCAAAAATTATTACTATACTGTAAATTTAATACATTCCTTACGTTTTAATAGAAATTAAAATACAAATCTTGCGTGAGCAACCTCTAAAAAATTAGCCACACAGCATTCTTTCCAGATAAATGTATTTCTGCATGCATGTCAACCTTCCAATCAACATCCGAGACATTTATTTAAAAAATTTATTTTGGGACGCCCTAATACTTATTCCAAAAAACAATTCTCGCAAAAAGATCAGAAAGTTAATAGGATTCCAATAATAATAATTTGAATGTTTTTTTTTCTAATCAACATTGTTCATAACTAATGAAGAATTTTGATTTTCAATCGTCTCATTTGGGTTCGACAGAAAAAATGAATGAGAGAAAATTGAAATATTCAATTCGGGATACATATTTTCCACAAACGTGAAATCAACTGGTAAGAACCGCTAGTGACATGGTTCAATTATTGTATCAGCTAATCTTGGTTGTAATTGGATGCGAGTAGGAAGTTCAGATTGATGTTGTACAATTTGCACTGACCAAAGCGGTCTTAGCGTTATTTATTTCTGCTAAACAATTGAAAACGAAAAAAATTAGATCTTAATCGATTTCATCTATAATTCAAGGGGTAACTTTTTTAGCAGTTTGTCAATTTACTCCGCCGTACTTCGAGTCGTCTTCGTATTATAACAATTATTACATCGAATGTGAAAAAAAATCGCGATATTTGAAAAAAATTCTCATAACTTCTGAATTCTCAAATTCTTTCGCTGATTAAGTGCTAATGCAATAATATTCAACTCTGGGCATAACTTTCTATTCCTGAAGAACTGCAAGTTTCACAGCTTGCTTTTTCGGGACTCAATAGCCTTTTTAGATTTATAAACATTTTTTATAAAACTCGAGTGATACTACAAATTCTAAAAAAATATATCAAGGTGAAAGGGTAATAATTAACCTGAACGTATGACAAACTTCAGATCAATGGTTTCATTATTATATTTTATCTGACATTTTTTCCAATTTTTCGTACGCTTTTTGTTTACGAAACAAGAAATTTCCATGAGGACGCAAAGTTACTCGTTCTATAGCTGATTTGTATATACATGTATATACAAATCAGCTATATTGTATATGCAATATACTCTCCCCGTGATTCTCACCTGCTTAAAGTTACCAACAAACCGTTTTGAAACTTTTGTAATTAATTATATACATTACTGATTGCTCAGATAATCAAATGCCTGTATTCGCTTCGCCTAATCGAATAAAATGCATCGTCATACTTCTGCAGAACACCATTTGTATAATCGAGTATACTCGCTCTCAAAACGAATAAATTTTCTCTAGACGCTTTAATTGCAACGAAGCAATTAATAATCGTCCCTTCCGGCACCATTATTGCATTTCCGGTAATGATTCTCGTCCCATTCCGTACACTTCCCTATAAAAAAAATTATATATATATGGATACACAATATATATATATGAAATCTCAAAGGAATGAAATAAAATACACTCTAAAAAGTAAGCGTGTTCCCTTTACGTATCGTCATGGATAAGCAACACGTTTGAAAGTGTGTAAAAACTCGTCAGAATGTAAAAGACTGAAAACAACAACACACTTTGTAATACGCTTGATTTTAAGAATGTACAAATTTTTTAAAATACGTATATAATGGATGAATAAAATATAGATTTGAATATATATATTCAATTTTCAAAATTTTCAAAATTCCTACAATTTTCGAAATTTTCAAAATTTCTATAATTTTCGAACTTTTCAAAATTCCTATAATTTTCGAACTTTTCAAAATTTTCAACATTTTTACAATTTTTGAACTTTTCAAAATTTTCAACATTTTTACAAATTTCGACATTTTCAAAATTCATAGAATTCTCGAAGTTTCAATTTTTTTAAAGAATTTTCAAAATTTTCAAAATTTTTGAATATTTTGAAAATTTGGAAATTTCGGGAAATTCTGGAAAGTTTGATTCTTGTGCGCGGCGGCGGCGGCGATATCTTTTTATAATAAAGAGATATTAGGGCGTCCCAAAAAATTTTTTTTTTTTAAATCTCTCGGCTGTTGATTGAAAAGTTGACGTGCATGTAAAAATACATTTTACTGGCAGGGAGGCTCTGTAGCTAATTTTTTTAGAGGCCGCTCACGCGAGATTTATATTTCAATTTCTATCAAAACGTAAAGAATGTATTAAATTCACAGAATAGTATACATTTTTGAAAAATTGATTTAATAAACCTTACCATCGGTAATAGCATGTTGCTACCAATAATTTAAAGATGTACGAGCGGTTCAGTCCGCCTAAACGTGAGATTCAGGGCGAATTTTGAAAACTTATCATCCGTTAAAAATTTCAGAAAAATCAAGCATATGGAAGGTGCTGAAAAAATTAATTTCGTATGATAATTATTCCAAGATATTATGAACATATTAATAAAAAAAAATCCACCAAAATGTATTTTTGCATATATTTCAACTTTTCCATCAACAGCCAAGAATTTTTTTTTCTTTGGTACACCATAATATTGTTTATTTTTCGTTGAAGTAATTCTATTGCGAGTGAAAAACTCTCACAAAAAACGCTGCAATAATCGTCGCGATCGGTTCGGGGACCTTAAGTCATACCGTATGACTCTCACAGTGAGCTCAATAATTAGTATCTCCCGTTACGGGGCGAAGGCTCAATCTCTTGGAGACTTACACTGTATATATACATAGATACATATATCCGCGTCTATGTACAGGTATATATATATATACGCAGTATACGTTGTATACAGCATTACAGAACTGTGTAGCTATTAGAGAGCCTCCTGTACGAGATAGTAGACAACAGGCGAGAAAGAACGACAAAGATAGCACTCTCGAGACTACCGATCGCAATTACAACGCGCTCGCGCGCTAATTATTCCGTGCTTCGTTGGCTAGGCTCTTGGACGACCTCTCGAGCTCCCGAGCTTCTCGCGCACCACGATTTTTTACCCACACTTTTTCACCCACAATGAACGTACGCACCTATATAAAAGATACTCAACGTATACGAACCAATAATTACATACAACCCCATGAAGACACATCGGCCATTACTATCGCAATCGCGAACGTAAAATTATTAGCAATTTTTTTTTTTCTGTCCATATTCGAATGGTGCCAACGAGCATCAAGCTTGTGGTGGGAAATAAAAGTGCAGTTCATTCATAATCAGCAATATCGCTTGTAATGTTACTGCTCTGTTAATGTTCTGTACTTTTACACGTTTACTTGGATGGATATAATGATTTCTTATAAATACTGGAGAGTTTTCTGAATGAAAATAGTGAGAAAAAATTTGCACTTTGGAAAAAATTCTTTTTAGTTCTTTGTTTTTTTATATCGATGCTTGTTTCGATTTCAATGTGATATTAAGGTCTTACTTATCGGAATTTTTCCGCTTATTACAAGTACCGAAAAATTTTATAACCATATGAAAATTAATATCTTTGGTAATTCTAAAATTTCGGGAGTTCAAAATGGGGAAAAAAATGCGAAATCGAAGAAAATTAAATTTTTTTTGAGTTCGAAAATTTGCGTTTGAATAGCAAAATTTTTTTGACGCATTAACAGCGTTAAGAAAAGTTCCTTTTTTGCCTATAAATCCGTTATTTTCCATAAAATTAAAATGTGTGATGAGAATCTCAGCTTAATATTTTTTTTAATATTGTTTATAATTTGTATAAATATTTTGTCGATTAGTAATTTCTCGAATTTATCAAATATGCTATGTTGGCATTTGGAGGGTTATAAAAAATCGCTGGGCACAAGAGAAATGTGCGAAAGTCTCGTGGGAAATGATGTTTTGATGCATTAAATATACAGTGAAGCGATGTTGTGACGTAGCATAAATTGGCGGTGAGTAATGAGGATTAATACACACTTTTTCTAGGCTGTATAATGATTAGATTGCAACTAAGTGCTGAGCAAACATTATTTTAATGTAACTTCGCTTTTAGAAATAAACTTTCGCCCATTAGGCTGAATTCACGAAGATTTTCCATGCAACAAATTATTAGTACAACATTTTTCTCCATTATATCTTTTATAATTAAAATGAATCCAACGAGAAACAAGATATTTAGAAATGTTATAAATTTCATCAGTGATCTGATAAGGTATGCAATACTAATCTCATATATTGAGACGACGAAAGTGTATGAATTGATTCAATCACTTTGACCAATATAACTATATTCATAAAACAAGTCCGATGCATTTGCGACAACGACAAAATACGACGAGAAACGTGGACGTGTAATTTCCGAGAGGATAAATATCGTTTCTACGCAAAATAAGAAGAAGAAAAAAATGAATGCTCGTTGCGACGATGCAATTTGCATTTAACTGCGACGGAGATAATATAGCAAGTAGCTGAGAATACAAACTAGCGGCGCAGGTTCGGAGAGAAAAATGTTTATATTCTGCATAAACCCCACATTTCCGTAATTTTTTTTCCTACTCGCATCCAAAAATTTACTGCAGAAACAAAATTTGAATTTTGCCGCTTATAATCAATAATAATATATATAATATATTAATATTAATATAATATATTATTATATATATTATTATATATATTATTATTATTAATTATATATATATTATTATAATTAATAATAATAATAATATTAATATAATTAATATAATTTATTATAATTAATAATAATAATAATAAATAAATACACGTCCTCTATAAGTTTTTGTTGACTTTACAACATTTCGTCGGTTAATTCCTTCAATTTTTCTGAATTTACATAAGATATTTATATTTGTCAATTGAAACTTTATACAGTTGTGCGTTCGCTAAGTTTACACAAATTTTTGTTATTTTTCCAGTTCAGCAAAGAGGTTCCCAAAACCCTGTAGAAAATTGTGATTAACCAGTTTTTCGTCTAGAAAAAAAATCAAATAGTCTTCGTATTATAAATATCCGTATTGTAAATCTTTACTTTCTTCATACATTTATTAGAGGCCTGAAGATAATTTGGAATTAATAATAGAAAATCACGAATTTTGAACACTTCTTGATGGAATAAAAATCTGGAAAAAATCAAGCATACAAAAGGTACAGAAAATATTAATTTTAATATTAATGATTGCAAAATGTTATTAACAAATAAGTGAAACAAAAAAATTTCAACGAATTATCCATCAGCCTAACGTTTTTTTCGAATAAAATTGATTCGTTAAATTTTCTGGATACGTATGAATGTTTTCAGAATTTTGTCTAATGTTTGAAAATTGCGTTTTTTTTTCTTGTATCAGATGTATTTGCAAATTTATTTGATCAATCGTGTGGAAACTTCTTGGGTGTAATGGGTGGTTTTGTGAGAAACACATAAAAAATTCGCGACTTAACATGCATTTAAAAAAAAAAAAAAAAAAAAAAAACGAAATTTCGATGATTAGAATAAATTCTTAAAAAATTCGTACGTGATCAGAAAAATTGATGAATCATTTTTATTCGAAAAAAAAGTTAAGTTGACGGATAATTTGTTAAACAATTTTTTTTCACCTATTTTGTTAATAAAATTTTGCAATTATTGATATGCAAAATTAATGTCTTTTGCACCTTTTGTATACTTTAATTTTTAAAGATTTTCCATCGCGCTCATACACCCTTAAATTACAAATTTACTCGTATCCTCGCCTCGGTAATGAGGCTAGTGCTTGCACCGCAATTAATTACTTACGTTAACTAATAAGCTTATCATCCGAGCATAGATACACTTCGTTATACACAGTGCTATTTGGTCTGTGTATGACTAGTTTTTGCGCTAGGTATATTGGCTTTGAAAGGCATATACAACGCATTCGATATAACTGTACCAGGGTGTGGCCCCCTAGCTGATTCTCTGTGGATCCTATAACGGCTTAGCCGAGGGGCCCGCGTTTAACTTCCTCTAACTGAAGTTGTTGGATCGATTATCCATAGGAACGACCTCGTGGCTTCCAAGGAAACTTCGAAACACCAATCGTTGTTATGCTCCAATGGCTGAAAATGTTCTTCAGTAAAGTAGCAAAATTATTCAGCAAATTTTCCAAAACATTTCGCGATTATCTGATAAATAGAAAAATCGGTATATAGGACTTGAAGAGTTTCTTTTATTGATTCCTGATAAAAAAGATTCCTCTCATTTAATGGTAAAAAAAAGTCGAATTAAAAAATAAATAATTTTCAGAGGTAACAATTTTTAAAAAATATATGAATTAAAAAATTATAAATAATTATTTTGAAAAAAAAAACTATAATCGGTAATTTTCTGGTCTGAGCGTTTTTGCGTATTATCTGAACACTCAAAAATGAATAGTTGCATGAGATTTTTTAATCCTCTTCTTTAATGGTAAAAAAATCTCTAATGTTTTTCAGCGGCGAGATTTAAAAGAACTACATAAGTTTTAAAATTAGAAAATTATTATATTGAAATAGAATATAGTATAATATAGTTAGTTATATTCTGGTCTGAGCGTTTTTCCAAATGATCTGAATACTTACAAATAAATACTTGTATGGGATTTTTATACGACTTTTATTGCCAATAAAAATAGACGAAAGAAGTTTCTTTTCCCGAAATTGGCTGCGCCCGTCTTAAGAGTTGCAATTCACGTCAAGGTGAGATTCGATTAGAATATTTTAAGATCAATTAAAAACTTCAGAAAGTTTCAACGACGCTATCGATTCTCGTGACATTGAACACCAAACTTAAGAGGACTCCGCAAACTTGGAGTTTAATTTAAACGGTGTACACCAAGTTCTTCGTGAGTTGGAGAGCACTTCCGGCAGACCTATGGAGAATGAAAAAAAAACGCAGTCTCATTGTTTTAGCTACGCGCTTAAATTTTCGGGTGGGGGTCAAAATAGCAAACGACCAAAATAGCGAATGGCTAAAATAACGAATTTAAAAATAAGGAACGTCTAAATGTAGAATGTCCATAATTATGGACATTCGATTTGTTAGCCATTCGCTTTTTTATCATTCCGTATTTTGAATGCATTTTTATAAGATGGAGGTGAAAATAGTGAATGGTCAAAATGCCGAATGGTTGAAATAGCGTATTTCATAATGATGACCATTCAAGATTCAGTCGTTCCTAATTTCGACATTCGCTATTTTAGACATTCACTATTTTGGTCATTCGCTTTTGTGACCCCCACCCAATTTTTCGCTCGTTAGTTCAACTATCAGGTACAATAATTATTCCTCATCGCTTCAGTTTATAAATATATGTATTGTTTACCAAAAAGACTCTCAAAAATGTCAGATTTATATTTTATTGGAACTTTTTATTCATTTAATGTTTTTCTCACTTAATTAAATAGAAATTTTGGTCGTTAATGCACTTCTAGACACAACACGTTGTTTATACATTTTTCGTTACATCCTTAATTGCAAAATATATGTACCAAAGAGGTACTAAAAATCAAATTCTTATTATCGAAAATTGCTAATATTATTGTTTTTGGCGCTGAACATCAACATAATTTCTATTACCCGGAAGTCTGCAGTGTAGTTGATTTCCTCGCTCGCAATTGTATTTGAGCGAGTTCTGAATCTTATTATTATTTCACTTTTCATCGCTAAATATCACGATAATGATAATGTCGAATTCCCGGGGTCAGTTATCAAAGTATTTTTTGTAATACGTGCATCGAAAGTGGTGACGTCTGAAGTAGTTTTGCAGGACTAAAGCGGTTCATAGCGTAGCGACATCGGGAAGACAAATTCGCGCATGCGCATCGTCACTTTATTCACCGCTGGTCATGTACGTGTTACAAAAATAAATTTTTTAAACGGTAAGACATCAGATTTTTTTCTTCAGTGTTGGGGAAAATGGAGACGCTTCGCCCCTGGACCTCGTCATTCACTGGTTACAAAAAGTACTGTGTGCGACGTGGCCCTCAAGTTGGCGATTCCGACGCGTATGAATTTTGCTACATGAGCGAAGCGACTTCACACTCGTCGGAATCGCCAATTTTCGACCGTTGTCGCACAATATACGGGGTGGGGTTAAAGTTTCTAATGGTAAATACACGAAGGTCTAAATCTCCGAAATCTATTGTCTCACCTACATTTTTGACGAAATTCGCTAGAAAATTTTTCGTCAAAAATGTACCTGAGATATTAAGTTTCGGAATTTTAGACTTTCGTTCATTTACTATTCGGAACTTTAACCTCGATTCCCTTGGCTCTCAGAGAAAAAGTTTCAAATCGTAAATACTCGAAGGTCTAAAATTCCGAATATTAATATCTCACCTACATTTTAAACGAAAATTATTCTGGCGAATTCGCTAGAATAATTTTCGTCAAAAATGTAGGTGAGATATTAATATTAGCTAGATATTAATCTAGCGAATTCGCTACAATAATTCTCGTCAAAAATGTAGGTGAGATATTAATACTCAGAATTTTAGACCTTCGTGTATTTACCATTCGGAACTTTGACCTCGCCTCAACAGAACAAAAAATATATATGTATTCACTGAAAAGATGTCAAAGATAAAATCCTTTTTATCGAATCTCATTATTATTTAATTTTTCAACGCTAAACAATAATTCATAATACCCGGAAGTCTGTGGTGAAGGTATTTTTTTTGCTCGCAATTATATTTGAAGCGTATCGCGACGGGAGGCTTGTAAATTCAAAGCGAAAGTTTCCGGCGTCGGGAGTCCCTAGTCCCGGCTAGTCTCGGTCTCGGATACGAGCAGCAGCAGCCGCAGCACCTACAAACCAAGTACATACAACACTGTATTACCCATAGTAATAGCAAACACATGCAGACATGTGCATATATATATTTACGTGAAGACATAAACACACACAATGTTGGAATATTCTTGCCGATAGTATATGCCCCGTTCGGCTCGCATTGTTATCCAGTACTCCATGGAATACATAACGTTTGACCCACATACTCTGCGTAGATACGTGTGTAGCAAAGTCGCGACACGTTAGTCACATAGCAGCCTCTTTGCTAGCGATGGCGAAACGTAGAATACCTCTCGAAATATCCATTTTCGATATACACCTCAATACAAATACACGCATGCATACCCAACCGCTTCATACATTGGAATGTATATGTATTTGACTGCAACTGTGACTGTGAGACGATATTCACGTGGGTGACAAAAAGATTTTGACCGTGTTGCCCAATTCCACTATACGATCTTGGCCATCGTCAACCGAATGCAAATATCCATGTCACTTTCAATCTTTGTACCCCCAACCGATGAAAATGCCAATCACGCAACAAGCGTTACTGTATATGGGACGTTCCGTGTTTTGTTGGCCTGACCGTGACATCTATTTTCTTCGATTATGATTTGTTCCTGGGAAATTATTCTTTAGACTAATTTTTGGAGAATATTGAATTTTTTGCAAATACCGCTTATTTATTGTTTTTAAATCTCATTTGTGATGTTATTGTTTTACTTTAACTAACAATTGAAAAATGTCATTTTGTGGCTGATAGGGAGTGTAACAACAAATGGCTTTGGAGGTTTTTCTATTTGTTTATTTATCCCGTAACTAATTTTATGATATTTTTTTATTAATATTTTGACATATCGGTTACGATATGCATATACATTTCATTGGGAAAAATGTATCAAGATGATAAGCAATTTTTTTGTTGCTAATACCATAAAAATTTTTACGATAATTCGTCATATTTTATTTATTCAAATTTTAATGGAATCTATTGTAAAAATAATCTCTAGCTATTTCCAGTTATGCCGATAAAAAAGGAGAAAAAAACTGCATATGAATTTAGAATTCTTCTCTTCGTTTCTTCAATCAAGAAATTTCGAATGATCGGAGAAAGTTTAACAATGTCATTATTCAGATTGTTCTTGAAATGCGATACATATTGGACGCATTTAAGATTGGGTTTGGAATACCCGATACATTGGTCGTAAAAAAATCATAAAACTCGATACGCTTTCGATTAAAAATTCAAAGGTAATAAATTTTCTTGAAATTTTGCGCTTCTTCTTTACCGGTAACTGCACTCGTAATAGTGTATATAGGCTTTCACGTGTAACGAGGTCTTCGTATCTCGCGAATCTCCTGAATTCATTCTGCAGTTATGACTCTGATGTAAGAAACGCCTACACGCAATTTGATATTAAGTTGGGTTCTCGTTTAATATAGATCTAGATATATATATATATATATATATATTCATATAATATACATACACTTTTCATGAGTTGAAAAATAAAACCAGAAACTATTCCATGTAATCACATATTATGTGTTTAAAATCTGTAACTTTAGAAGTATTATACGACTGTTACATATATAATAGTTCGGCTTAAATCATCCACGCCTCTCTCGTAAAATAATGATCCGGTTTCATCACTTCAAAGTATGCTCGCTTTCACAAGCATAAAACGCGCCGAAAATAATAAAAATTTGTAAGAAATTTTTTTTTGTGCTTCTTATTTCAAGCCTCATTGTTAAAGAAAAAAAACGATAATTACTATTCTTCATATGGATGTTGAAAACTCGTGAGGAAAAAATTGACAACAGTCGTATTACTCAAAATGTATATAAATAAAAATAAATAAATTGACTAATAAGTATCTTCAATATCCTTAAGAGTATTTATTATTTATATATAAACCACGAGACAGAACAGCAATTTTTTTCTATTAAAAAAAATTTGAATATTTAAATAAAATAAACAAGTTTTGAAAAATGCGCATTTAATTCTATGGAAAAATGGCGGACTTGACTATTTGAGTTTCATCTCCTCTTCAGAAGTAGGAGAGCAAAATTTATCACAGACACGTATAGTATTATGTACTACTTAAATATTACCTTTGAGTGTTACTACGAGTTGCGAGTTGTCTTTAATAGAGAATATACATGTATATATACGTTGCAGTAGAATCGCTATGTCGTTAATAGTCATATACTGAAAGACGTGCGAAGAATGCAGGAATTGTTCGCACATGCATTGCCGCCACTATTCGTGCAGTCGCGAGACGTCGTTAAACCCGATGCGCCCTTTTCTCTCTTCTCTTGCTTCTCTCATTCGGTTATAAATATTTATTGTCTTTTACGGGTCTTTTGCATACTTTGGCCTTCGAGCGAAATCTCTTATAGATTTTCATCGCAAAAACGTGTGTACGCTTAACCCGCAAAAGAAAAACAATTCCTTACTTATCATGGATAGTTTATGTTTTATGACATGACAAATTTGTCTCTGTCTAGTCAGACGATTGAAAGATAAATTTATCACCTTGTCAAATACTGAGCTCTTATTTTTTATTATTTTTGTGATTTTGTTATTTTTTATGTTTGGTTAATATTAACTATTTAAATCTCAGTGATTTATCAACTATAGATTGTGTGTGTTAATAGAAACAGGAGCTTAGAAATTATCGTTCAATTACTCTATCACAAAATTTTGTTTGTATCGTTCAGAATTTGTCCTATTTAAAATTTTAATTCGAAAACAACAAATTTCTAACGAACGACAAAATAGAAATAAATTATAAATTTAGAATCCTGAGTAAATAAAAAAACTTTATTACCGCTAATCGTAAAAAAGAATTCCATGATTTTTTCTACTTTCTTTTCTTTAAATTCAAGGATAAAAAATACTCTCTGGGAAGAGTAACAATTTGAACATCTCAATTATTCGAAAAACATGGCATCAAATATGACTATTAATTCCAAAATGAAATGTAATCTAAAAAAAAAACAATTATTTTCACACATGGATTAAATTCGCCGTCTACTGAATAAAATTCTAGCAAAAGTCTATAATGAATTTCGTAGTTGTAGCTCAGAGTATTTATCATACCCGATTGCATATTTATTTGACGCTAAGTTATTTTTTTTCCAACTAATGAGTTTTTTTTCTGTTTTTTAATCTTTCCATTACTGCATTGGACTTGGTCTTTGTATTCATGGTTGTAGTTAGAATAATTCTCGCTCGCAGTGTTTAATGTTTGTTCCTGTTTAACGTCTCTTTACGAGATTTATAAATGTACGCCTCTGCGCCTTTTTCGAGTAAACGAGACGAAATGATCCTCGTGCATACGATGATTCCGGTTACGCAAGAGGATAAGCAGCATGGCAGAGACGGATAGAAGAGAACGAGTATAAGCTGCGCATGTTATGCGTCGCGCTAGCTAGACCTTGTCTCCTCCGTTGTCGCTCGTACCTTAATCTTACGTCATATACTTCTATGACGCTGTTCCAGCAGCTTGTAAACTTTCCGGCGACCGGCTGTCATATAGTACGGGTTTTTCTCTTTTTTCTGTCTCATTTCTAACCCATTTTTCTTTTTCTCCGAATTTCTTCATTTACTTTCACATCTCTATTTTTGATACTAAAAAGGTTCAAGAACTTTTCAAACTCGTATTTTCATCGTATTTTTTATCCGTTTTCCATTCTCCTTTTGGAGAATTACGCTGTACATCTTTAGAAAATTGCGGTATTATAATCTTCGTTATGTACTTGATGAGGTATGAGTGCAACATTTTTTTAAAAAAGGCCATAATTACAAAAAAACAATTTCTTATGACTTATTTTTAGGTAATTGAGTCTTGTCAACGCGTGTAGATCTTTTTCAATTAGGTATTACTTTTTTTTCTCAACAATTGGTTAAGTCGATGTTGTGATTAAATTTGATAACAGAGAGGTTATGTAAATACTCATTGAGAAAATTCAAATACACATTTTAAATACGTGAGTTATTGTTTCGTGGTATTTGGAATCTTTTTGTCTATCTCATTTCTAACCCATTTTTTTTTCTCCAAATTTCTTCATTTTCTTTTACATCCTTATTTTTCACACTAAAAAGGTTCATGAACTTTTCAAACTCATTAACCCATTTTTCTTTTTCTCCGAATTTCTTCATTTAATTTTTTACATCTTTATTTTTCATGATAAAAAGGTTCATGAACTTTTCAAACTCGTTTTTGCATCTTATTTTTTATCCGTTTTCCATTGTCTGAAAGGGTTCTCTCATCTTTGCGCATTTTTTTATCCTATAGTCACATAAATTTTCAAAAGTAATTGTATAGTCCATCATAATTATCAAGCACAAAAGTTACAAAAATGGCATCAAAGTAATTACACGCATTTTTAATTAAAATTACCGAACATCATATGCTTGTGACTCACTCATTTGTGTGCGGCACACAAACTTTTAGGTGACAGGTTTAATTTTAAAAATAGCATGAACTATGGATATTGAGATTTAGAGGTTAATTCGATAGTTGTTATTTCGTAGAACTTCATTACTCTCGATAATTGTTCTTCAGTAAAGTGCTGAACCGTGCTAATGACTTTTTAATGTAGTTCCACAAAAATTCTACATGGTGATAATAGCTCATTATACTTATTTCACTTTAGCACTGTACATACAATTAGCTGTTGAACCAAAACAATATTCACATCTACTCAGAGACCAATTTCCATTCTATTCATATCATTTATATTTTCACATAACTCATTATCTGAAAATATCTTTAACGTATTTATTTACCCGTATTTACCCAGCGGACAAATACAATACCTACATAAATATTAATACTTCGGAAACTGGTTTGAGAGCAGTTCAAAAAAATTTAACTGCATTTACAAAATTAACGATTTTGTATATGAGGTATTCCCTGTGCCACCCAAAAAAAAAATTTCAAAAAAAATCAAGTTCAGTGATTATAATAGATACACCAAATTTTGATTTTTTTGACATTTTTTTTTGGCGAGTGATGCCATTTTTTCATTTTTCATTTGATCTTTAATATGGCGGTAACGATTTATCGTATCAACATCTCTAAAAACCGAAAATGTCCGTTTTTTCATGGCCTACAAGAAAAAAGGTTCACCCGATGTAATCTGGAGACTCGCAAAAAAAATATATATTTTAGCTGTTTTTGCCGTAAAGTAAAACCTGAAATTACGCAATTAAATCTGAATCAAGTTTTTTTTCTAGGTCATGAAAAATCGCACATTTTCGTTTCTTAGATGATGATACAATAAATCATTCCTGAAATATTATCGGTTGAACGAGAATGAAAAAAACATGGCATATTACGCAAAAAAAAAATCTTTTTAAACTGAAATTTGTTGTATCTTTTATAATCACTGAACCCGATTTTGACACCATTGTTCGGAATTTCAATTTTCGGGTGACCAAATTTATATGGAATGCCTCTTATATAAATAGTTCATCATAACAAAAAGTGAAATTAAGTTTCCCTATATTTATTATAAAAACACAAATTATTCAATAAATAAAAACCAAAATTGTAACCAGATATTTAATTGAAAGCAAGTATATTTTTCTTCAATATTTTTTTCTCAATAATACAGTTAGACTGGAATCAGTGTCAAGTTATAGACTAGCCATCAGCTGATTCGAATTCCTCGACCGTTACGCCCTCGCAAAATCCATCCTCATAAAATCAATGGCGGCCTTCAGCTAATTAAACATCAGTCACATTTAATTACCATTTCTTTAAAAGCACTTCCGTTCAACCACATATTTGTTACACTTATTATTATCAGTTGTGAATTGTTTACGAGGCATCTGGGTGGTTTTCTCGAGAGACCTCAGCGCAATTCTGGTATGCTACACCATATATTCATGTAGTGTGACTGTGAGGCTGCCGCTCGTGGATTATTATATCCATCTCCATGTTTGGCACGTGCCTACGCAACCGACCGAGTGTGTACACACGTTTCGAGAGCGACGTAAACATACATATATGTACATATATATCTATATATACAAGGCACAATACGCAGAACGCAGTGTATAAACGTTTGTTGTATATGCGCTCCGCAGCAGCAGCAATACATACTTTTCATGATCCATGCGAGAGCGAACACTTTCCGACGGTATATGCGAGTCCTCGACGTCGCCTCGCTCATTATCTGTAGGTCCGTCCACCGTGTGAGCCAGCGAAGCCCGCGCCAACGCTTGATAAATAGTTTCTTGCTTGGGGAGCCTAAGGCGAGCACCGGGCGCACTGCTGTTGCTGCTGAGCTGCTCTCGCGTAATCGTGATCATTTCTTATCTTTTAACGCTGTGTCTCTACGCAAATTACGGGACTCATGCGTAATAATAGCTCCACGTGATTTCTGAGTCGTAGAATGAAATATGCACGCTTAAGGGGACCCAATCACTTTTTAAAAGTCATAAGAAATAATAATCTGTGAATGATACATTTCACTGTACAGTGGTAAAAAAATCTACTTGAAATTTAGTAGATTTTTTAAAAATGTCTATAAACTTCTATAAACTTTTACTGGAAGTTTTTATTCATAAGTTATTTCACTAGTATATGAAATTTTATATACAAGTGTAATAGCAAATTAATGTATGGTACAGCATATTCAATAATTTACTTGGATTTTGCATGCTTCTGAATTTCGTGACTTTACGTGACTCTATTGTTGTTTCAGTGTTTCGATATAATCGAGTTACGATGTTCTATGTCTATTTTTTACGAAGAAAAATAAAGGAAATATAAGAAAATCTATTTCCGGAAGAAACTGTATACTATTCCACAGCTGCGAAAAAACAACAATTCAAAAAGCGCGCCACACGTTATCCTGCAGCGATCATAACAGTCTGCCGTTGGCTTTATGTTAAAGCCATCGACGACCAATAAGAATGCTTCAGTTTTTTATATTTTGCCTTTAGATGTGCCATGGTTTTTTTTCTTACTTAATCTGTCGAAGAGTTCATTCTGGATTGAATATAGAAATTTTCATTCCGAGTCTTCAAAGCTATGATTTGAAATGCGTAAATAAGTCTTTCTCTATTAACAATCACTAAAAAATTGATTATCGAAAATATAACTTTCACTGCATTCAGAATCCCTTCATTCGGTTCGAAATGCACTCTCTGACAGATAAAATAAGACGTCGAACACGAAAATTGGTTTACCGATTTGATCTAAAAGCAACGACGACAGAAAAATGTTACTTTTGACGTCATACTTCTTTTCTACGCTGTACGTCTTTAGAAAATTGCGGTATTATAATCTTCGTTATGTACTTGATGAGGTATGAGTGCAACATTTTTTTAAAAAAGGCCATAATTACAAAAAAACAATTTCTTATGACTTATTTTTAGGTAATTGAGTCTTGTCAACGCGTGTAGATCTTTTTCAATTAGGTATTACTTTTTTTTCTCAACAATTGGTTGAGTCGATGTTGTGATTAAATTTTATAACAGAAAGGTTATGTAAATACTCATTGAGGAAATTCAAATACACATTTTAAATACGTGAGTTATTGTTTCGTGGTATTTGAATATTGAGTAAAGTCACTGCATAAAAAAAAGGTAATGGATTGAACGGACACATTTTCATAAGTACAGAGTCTTTTTTTTATGCTGGATTAACGAACAATGTCGATAATGTATTTTTATTCTAAGAAGTAGTTGTCACTGAATAGATGTAAAATTTGTACTGAGAAGTTTATGTAACAAATTCTCTGGAAAAATTTCACACATGCTTTGCAAATTTACAAAGATTCAATTTACTCAAATTCGTCAAATGCTTAAAAATTTCAAATGTCGAAGTCATTAAACCACATAATCACAATATTTTCTACTTGTCATTATGATGTCAGCTTCGCTCTTCGAATTTTTTGGCAACATCCTTTTGAAGGTGACATTCTACGAACGGAGTGTCAAACCCATTCGCACCAAAATCGCATTGTAATTTCACTCAAGTTTCATTTTAATCCTGTCCACATATTTCAAATATCCCATCAACAGTTTCCTTCAAATCCGAAACCGACAACAAAAGTTTCTAGAAACCTTGACACAATAAGAAGACAGAAATTCACATTTAAAAATTACATATTCATTCATCGAGGATTAAGAAAAACTGATGCAAAGTGGATCTATGAACGCAGCGAGATCCACGTATAAAAATGCGAGGGAGTCAACACACTTTCGTTCTCGATCGAAGGAAACGTTTAACGACAGGAGCCACTCCTCTTCGCCTAGAGACGTATATATTATCTCCGCAGAGGCAAAAGAAAGGGAGAAAAAGAGTCCCGACAAAGTTGCGCCAACGTGTGTCGACGGACAAGGTCGTCCGAACGCTCTTGTTGTGTATGTTTAGCATTGTGTGTGTAAATATATGTGTTCACCTCTGATGCTACGAGTATCATCGCTAAAAATGCTCAACCGGTTTCATGGTCACGAGGACATCCCGCAACTTATATACATACATATCTCAGAAAAATATTCGTAGACGCGTTCGGCAATTATCTAGGCGTGTACTGGAGGCAAGCAGGTTGCACATATATGTATGTACACACATGTCCTCGGATCATAAGTGATGCACCTGCCAAGCGCGACGTCATGCGGCCTCGATTCCATCACAAAAGCGTCGCAGACAAAAACGCCATTTTCAAATAAAAATATGCTCATGTCTATGCATCTTCTGACGTTCCATATCTTTTTATAGTCTTATGATATAAAGTGAAGATAAAGTACACTAGACATAAGAATGATTATTTTTTTTTTACTTTGTGTAATATAAAAGCGGCTCGGGGAAAAAGATGTTATTTCTGTCTGATAGTAAATTAAAAATAAAGCCGACATCATTGTAAAATATTGAATTTTGTTCTCGTGACATTGACTTATGAGAGACGCATAATGTCTTTTTTTTAGATTGAAAGCGTACACTCGGATTTTTCAATATCAAATCTGAAGAACTTTTTGAATGATAGTGAAAGTAAAAAATCAATATTTTTAAGGGAAAAATTCGAGTTTGATTTTTCGACTAGAATTCAGATCTGCGAATTCTGAAATTAGAACCAACTTAAAGTTACTTTTTTCAGAATCACAGTAAAAAGGTTTGAATACGGTGTTTTTACTGGAGCAATATACGACTTGAAGACGAAAGTGAAGGTTGAAATTCAAGCGTGAAATCTGTGAATTCTATAACCAAAAACGACCAGAAGTAACTTGTATTCAAAATCATAGTTAAAGATTCGAAAGCATATCCTATTCTCTGTCATGGAAAATACAACTTGAAGAAGCTAATAGACGCCACAGTTTCATTGCTTGCGAATTGCTTTCATTCATTGCGAAAAAAATGATTTCCATAAAAACAAATCTATGAGACAGCAAATGAAAATTGATTAAATACTGTTTAATGTTAAATACTGAAACGTTTTAAATAACAATATCGGCAGTCCTTCTCCACAATCACTCATTTCTTTAAAAATTAAATTTACCTACAAAATGTACGCTGTTTACTCTCAGCCTTGGCGAGCGCGGCGCACTTTCATTCATCCTGTGCCTTTCACCCTAGCTATTTCAAAATCACATGAAAAAGGTTCAAAATCATGTTTTTATTTCCGTGATGCGTTGTAAAACTCAAAAAATCTAATAAGGACCACAATTTCATTCCTCACCGGAAAAAAAGTTTTTCCATCACAACTAACCTATGAGAAAGCAAATGAAAATTGATCAAATACGTATTTACATTTAAATACTAAAACGTTTCAAATCAACAGTCACGGTAGCGACTCGACGGCAAGTAAAAAAAAATGAATAATGCATTCACATGTGTCTACTTGATTACAATATCGGTAGTCCCTTCTCATTAATCGCTTATTGCATCGAAATCTTAATTGAACCTACAAAATGTGCTGCTTTCTCTCAGCCTTGGCGACTATGGCGCATTTTCATTCATCCTGTGCCTTTTACCGTAGATATTTCAAAATCACGGTAAAAAAGGTTCAATATCATGCTCTTTTGTTCGTGATGCCTTGTAAAACTCAAAAAACCTAATAAGGACCACAATTTCATTCCTCTTCTAATAACAAGTATTTCCATCAAAACTAACCGATGGGAAGCAAATCAAAATTGATCCAATATTTCTTTACGTTTAACTACTAAAACGTTTCAAATTACAATATCGGTAGTCCCTTCTCATGAATCGGTTATTTCTTCAAAATTCAAATTGAACCTACAAAATTAACTGCTTTCTCTCAACCTTGGCGACTATGGCGCACTTTCATTCATCCTGTGCCTTTTACCCTAGATATTTCAAAATCACATGAAAAAGGTTCAAAATCATGTTTTTTCCCGTGATCCGTTGCAAAACTCAAAAAATCCAATAAAGACCACAATTTAATTCCTCGTCTAAAAAAAAGTTTTTCCATCAAAACTCACCTGTGAGAAAGCAAACGAAAATTGATCAAATACTTCTTTACGTTTAAATCCGGCGTTCGGCCACCGGAATGTAGGATGTAAATTGTAACATATTGCTCATCGTCACGCGCCTACTCATTCTCTAAATTTGCCAGGTATCTTCTTCTCTACTCTTCTTGTCTTAGTTTTAAGCTTTGCTTCTTTTTTACGTGTAACTCATGTACCGCTACGGTCCTTAGGGAATTTATTCCAGGATCAAATAAATACTATTCTATTTTAAGTACTAAAACGTTTCAAATTACAATATCGGTAGTCCATTTTCATGAGTCGCCCATTACTTCAAAACCTAAATTGAACCTACGACATTTACTGCTTTCTCTCAGCCTTGGCGACCGTGGCTGATTTTTTAGATTCGGTGTCCGTTTTACCGTAGATATATCTGCCGTAGACGTGGGCATGTTCCAGCAGTACCGGACGTGTTATGTCGTTGGTTATACTGTAATAACGCTCGTCCGCGTGCCGGTGGATACATACTGGGAGTCGCGACGGCTGCGGCCGGAGCAAAACCAACAGCAGAAGCAGGGCACACCCACTCGGGTAATCGTCGCGGCTTCAGCGGTTCGCGCACATACACAAAGACAAACCCAACCTGTGTCCACCAACATTGTTAGCCAAAGCACAACCGTTCCCTTCGTATAGCAGTTTCCCGATCGCCAGGAACACATATGCGTACGAGATATATAAGCGTAGGTGGAGAATTCGCAGGTGCTAGTGGTGCATACCTTGGCTCTCCATTACTCTTTTAAGTCCACTATACTTAATATATTCTCGTGGAATTCTCGTTGACTATTTTGCGATCATATCACACATAATGGATCTAACTGTCCGCTGCTTATATACAAAATCCGTTTATGAAAATTTCTGTGTCAATCACTCACTTAGCACATTTTTTACTGCAGGTAAAGAAGTATAGAAATATTTATATTCTTAATAAAGAGTATTTTTCGATAGACATTTAAGTTTAAAAAAAATTCTTTCTACAGAATTTGTCATTACTAAAAGGTTTCACAGAACCTTATTCTTGATGATTGCACAATAAAAATGTTGATTCCTAGTTAAAAGATATTTTTGTAGATTTTTTCAAGGAACCGGGACTTATTGATTATTATAAAATAATAGTAATGACGAAAAACTTTATTTAAAAAAAAGTATTTATTTTATTTTAAAAATCAGGAGGACCTCGATTGTATAATAACCATACACAATTTTTTTTAAATGCGAAAAACCGCTCAATCCCTATTGATTTAACTTTGCTGTATAAAAATAACTGCACACATTGTCTATTATCTGCCTTGGCTATTTTCTCACCTGCTCAACGTTTTGTATTCCCACGGGAAAGCTTAAAGGAACAATAAGGATTATTCGCTCAGAGTGTGTGAGATGAAAATAAAATAAATTTTCGAACAATGGGCGAATTATTGAATAATTCAATAGTAATACATACTTTATAGTGCATTTATATACGAAAAGCTGCGCCTGGTGCTGAGATTCTGCAGATGTGCGCTAAAGCACGAGATATCGCGACTTCTCGGACATAACAATCCTCCGATCATGTACTAAGCTTCTGCGACTAAAGCATTGTAAGAATTATAAAGGATAGTTCGTCGCTTATATACCCAGTGTACACATATGGGAGAAGATATTATTGTGCCTCGATGCCGGTAGCTAGACGAAGCGAGTGGGCCGTAAATATGTGCAGCATCCGCGTTGACCCTTGTCACCTTACAACCTCCTCGCAAATGCCTTGCATTGTTCCGTCCGCAAGTTTATTATTATCGTTAAAGAAGCGATTTTTACATTTTTATTTATTTCTGTATCGCTGGCTGTCGTACGGATCGTTGAAGTTGTTGCTCCATATAATAAAGTGATTATAGGTGCTTCCCATCTGTCCGATGTTTTATCCACTATCTATATTCATTCAATCAACCCTTATCGGTCATTTTGATAACGATTTTAATTATTTTCTTGACGATCATTGAGATAAATCTTGTCACCCTAACGGAATGTCGCTCTTAATTTGATTCATTCTTTTCGCAATCTACTGTGTACATTTATTTATGAATAAAATAATACGATTTTCATTTATTTTTTTTATATTTATATTGGGATATTCTTTTGTATGCCTTCATTATTCTGCTTTACTCTAGGGACCGTCAAAGCATTAAACCGTCCGCGCGCTCACTACTGTCAGTCTACGTAAAATAATAATAAACATTAACTTTTATTTCGTTGACTTGAAAACAGACTCGTAATCTTAATATTATCTTCCTGTTCACTAAATATTTTCTTGTTTTTCCAGCTGAGTTGTAAGTCCCCATTAATTTATGAGATATAGTTTACAGTGCAATTTTTTTTGTAATCGTGATTTCATGATAATAATGTGTAGTGATTATAAAATAGATTGTAAACATTTGAGTAGCAAGAAAAATAGCAATTTTTGCTTTGACATTGGAAGAAATGGTGGAAATAATGCACGAAATAATTGATGCATTACTTTCTTCATGCATTAATCATGTTCTTGCATTTTTCAAAAGGATTACCGTTAACTTTCATCGCAAAATAATAACTTTTGCAGCCATTCAAAAGTTTAGTCATTGTATTATCATTACTACATGTTATTATCATGAAATCATAAATATAGAGCAGATCGTATAATAATTATTATTGCGATGAGAATTGGGCATCGACAACTCTGTTTTTCAGATAGTATGATAGCATTTTTTCAATGTCACAAAAATACATGTGATAAAATGTGTAAACTTTTTTTTCATCTTTTTTTATTTAACTTTTATTTATTTGTAACTTTTGCAGCCATTCAAAAGTTTCGTCATCGTATTATAATCACTACATGTTATTATTATAAAATCATAATTATTTTCAATGTAACAAAAATACATGTTATAAAATGTGTAAACTTTTTTTTAAATCTGTTGGAAAAGTGAAAATAATATTTTCTTTTTGTTCTTGCACCGATCAAGGTGAGCTTATATGGTAATTATTACCAAGTACTTCAGTCGATGCAACAAAAGTGTTTGATTCCTGAAATGGAAATTCAGAGGTTTGTGATAAAAATCTTTGTTTTGCCACGTATCGCGTTCCCCTTTTCACAATAGGACATTAATTTATGTACCTGCTGTTATACGGCGTCCGCGTTACGCCCGTATCGAATCACGTACGCGATCATTCGTACCTATGCTGTTTATAAATGCACAGTGTTGGCTACCTACGTGTCGACGGCCCGTTCGCGGCTTCGACCGATTCGCTATAAAGGTATATCGAATCGATACAACCTGCGATCGAGAGTGACAAGCGCCCGGGAAAATGCTTCAATATTTGTCTTTCGTCTTAGTTCTGCCAGCAGTGTTCCTACTGTTCGTGACGACGTCCTCGTCATTGCTTCTGTTGCTGATGGCGCTTTAATGCAGCATCAGCATCAGCATCTACCTACGCGAGGCCTCGATTCCACCTCTTGAGACTGCGACGTAGTAAGAGCGGAATAAAAAAAAGAAAAAGGTGAAACTATTCACACTTCCGCCACAAAAGTACGGTAAACAATTTGAAAAAAAAACGATAAAATCGTTTTTGGAATTCGACATTTTTTGTTGTATTTTTTCTCTCTTTTGCTAAATATAAAAAAATATTCATAAAGTCTGCAGATCTTGGAAAATGAAAAATATGTTTTTTGTTGCATTATAAGACACAGAATTATTTCTCAATTTGTGTGATTGAGAAAAAAATTCTTTAATTTGTAAAGCAAAAAAAATTTGCTCACCTTTACTACAGTGCATATATTCTTAATTCATGAAGTCATCTGACGGACGTTTGTCAAACTCACAAATTTTGTAAAAGGAACATGAATTTGCTATCTCATTTATCGAGAAATCAATTTTTTTGTTAAGAAACCGTAGTAATTTTTCGATTTTTGTAGTTAGGTAATTGCAACATTTTTAACAAATAATTTGTCTTTAAAAGTAGAGTTTGACCATTTTTTTGTTTTTATTAACTAAAAACATTTGTGGTTTTTTAAAGCACAAAAGTTTCAGTTCACTGAGTCGAAATGAAAACGTTGGAAAATTATGGACGATGATGGCGTCGCGCAATATTGAAAGAATGAAGAGAAAACGTAGAAAACGTATACGAACTTTCGCCACAAACAGTAGACAATTAAAAAAAACTAAACTAAAAATCTTTTTTGTGAATTCGACTATTTTTTGTGAATGAATTTTTTTGTCTTTTCGGAAAACATAGAAAACAATTTATAACTTTGGTAGGAAAACAGCAAATAATTTTTTTGTGGCATCGTGAGTGACAGATCTTTCTTCTTAAATTCGTCTTATTAACAAAATGAATTGTTTGAGTTACAAAGTAAAAAAATTACTTTAACATCCCCAAAATATCTATTCTCCAATCATTAAACTTACAAAATTTGTAAAAGAAACACACTGTAAAAAAAATCTACTTGAAAATTAAAGTACCGGTACCGGAAGTTTTTATTCGCAAACCGTCTCTTAAATTTCAAGCACCAATGTGTCGAAAATTTCAATTTAGGACACATGAAAATCATTTGAATTTTATTGAAATAGCAGTGACTTTGTATTTGAAATTTAATGTACCACGTCGAATATTTCTGATTATGTTACATAAAATTAATGTACGTCATAGATCTTTTATTGCAAAACGGTACCTTAAAATTCAATCACATATATGTTGGAAATTTAAAATGGGTTTAAACACAATAAAAAGAAAATAGAACTATCACTCAGGCATTATTTTTTCAGACATTTTACATCATTAGAAATTGTCGGGCATTGGTTTTTGCTAAAGAAATCTTTCGTCTACCCCGGGGTTTGAACCTACGACCTACCTATCTAAGTACCTAACAACGCACGAACGCTACCAACTACGCTATCAACGACTCAGTAGTTTTGGATACTAAAATGGCATGAGAGTTATACATATATTATTCTCTTAACCGTACATTAAGGCATAAGAGTTATACATTGACATATTCATTTTTCACTGTTACCGATATTTTTAACAGCGTATTATCAACTTTTTTTTACAGTAGCAGAACACGAATACAAAACATTGTATACGTGTTTCAAAATTTGTAAATTCACAATAAATATTGCTTAAATGTACAGTTAGGTACAATAATTTCGGAAACGAAATGGAAATTTACAGCACTCAGTACTTGAATCACAGTTTCAAGTACAAAGTATTTAAATTTCATAAGCATAAGTACATTAAATTTCAAGTCTTTTTTTACAGTGTGGGTGTTTGAAATCTAAGTTACAAGATATTCGTAAAGTTAGGTGATTTTTCTACAAAAATCGACTGCAGTGCAGGAATTTTCAAAAACTTGTCATATAATTATACAGTTACTGATCAAGTTTTGTATATTTACAATAAATTTCTCTTAAATTCCAATGCAGGTACATTAATTTCACGATAGATTTGTAAATTTACGGCACTTGGTACATGAATCACAGTTTCATGCACAAAATTTGTAAATTTCATATACATAAGTACATTAAATTTACAATCTTTTTTTACAGTGCATATTTCCAATATTTATTTAATCGAGAAATTAATTTCTTCATTAAGAAACCGAAAATAGTTCTAATCCTCCGATCTTTTTGAATAAGGTAATTTCAACCTTTTTAACAGAAAATGTATTTGTTTATAAAACTAGAGATTGCCTACAAGTTTTTATTCAAATTGACCAAAAATATCAGAAGACAATTATTTTTATGCATAAAAATTTTATTTTACCGTTTACTATGTGAATCTGCATAAAAACATTGAAAAGTGCTGGCGTCGCGCAAAAGGCTGCCATCGCGATTAATCGATTGTTATATGGGCTCGCGGTCCAACGCTTCACATCAATGGACGAGACGAGAATAAATTATGAGAAAAAAAAAGAAAATTATGGTCTGAAAGAAATACGGATGTTCTGATCACAGTGCCGACGCAAACAAGCGTTAAAGACGAAGGAAAGGGAAAAAATTATTGAAGGTCTGCGGATGATACGAAAGAGAGATTGATCTTCGCCAGTATAATGCTAGAGACGTGATCAAAGAGACTCACACCGACGCATCCATAATCTCCCGGCGGTATTCGTCTGCTCGGAAAGGCCTTTCCAGAGGTCACAGGTCAATTTGTCTTTTCGATTCACGCGCATGATAAAAATACACGGCTAACGTGCGCCACGTGTGCAAAAAAAAATTAAATGACCATCTCTTAGTAAAAAAATGTATGCCAAATATCTTTTCAAATGGTTGTCTATAAGGGTAACACGAAAATTGAAGATAAATCTGTGAAAATTTTCGAAATTTTTTTTTTCCTAAAAGTTTTTTTTCTTTTTGTTCACCGAACTCTAAATATTCTGACATGTCAACAGTTAATTAGACCGAAATCTTAATTGTAAATCAATAATCGTGAAATCATATCGGCAATTGCAGCTAGATATTTCGGAATTTGCATGAGTTATAGTATTTGCAGACATTTTTGAAAATATTTAAATAGTAATAAAATCAAAACGGCTCGACAGATTCTCGCAAAATTTGGTACACATAATGTTTCACGGGTAGTCCATTCATGTACAAAATTTCAGCGCGGTGCCTCTGTAATTGCGAAAGTTATAGGGTGGAAACGATTTTTTTTTAATTTTGAAAATGCTGTCTAAAATTGCGACAGTTATCGTCTAAACAACGAAATGTGCACATACACACACACACGCATACAGACATTTCGCACAAACTACTTTTCTCGACGTTTTGGACCATTCTGACGAAAACAAACTTTCCTCTATGAGGAAGCAAAAAAAGGTTATGTTTTCAATACAAAAAAAAATGTGACCACACTGAGAGAAAATTATTGCATTAGCTACCATAAAGTGACAACTATTCATTTATAGTTGGCACAAACATAGTTGTTACCACTTGATTAGTTATCACAACTATTTTCATAGCCACCGTAACTATAAAAGGACTAAAAATCAATAGTTGTCACTTTATAGTTAACTGTACTATGACGATTTCTCTCAGAGCAGTATTCATGAAGTGGCACCATTTTACAGAATTTCGTGAAACAATTTTTGTTTTGTAATGAATAAATGTTGTTAATATTTTATCATTTTTATAATGCGCACTGAAACTCTATTTATTTTCTGAACATGTAGCGTCCAATATTTCCAACGTTCAAAAACATAGCTTATGTCGTTTTAAACTGTATAATTTGTTTCAACACGTTGTTATTTGATTTGTGACGTTATTATTTAGAAACTGGTGTGACGTATTTCAAAACTCTCTTGTTGTTGATTCTGATAAAGAGCAGACGAGCTCTCATCGTTTTCTTTATGTAATATATTAATGATTTTGGTCAAATTCTTTGTAATATAAAAATAAATATTTCATGCAACAATATATAGAGCAGAGAATAATGTTATGATCAATTTAATTGTATACTGATCAATGTGATTTGTAATCACGAAGTTCTATCATTTGTGCGAAAAAATATATTTTGCATTCGAATGCACTGGGTTATTTGCATCATATTTTCGGGTTTCATTGACATGTATGTTTGTAAATATCTCATATTAGTGGCGTTGATTATTGCACTGGACCCGAGAAATAATTAAATTTAAGCATTTTCTTAAATTGACGGAAAATTTCAAGCAAAATATAAAATTCAAATAAAGATATATAACAGAAATAAAGACATTTTCCCAAAGCATGTCTCATCATTTTTCCATTCAAATTCGACTGATAATTTAAAAATGAAACGTCAACATTAATTTGCTGTTTTCACATGGACAACTGCATCACTCAGCAGGTGGTCAATTTCTATAATCTGATATCTATTATTGACAGATCTCGTATTATCTGGCAAATGTGTTATTTTTCAAGATACATTGCTATTTCATTCGTGGCATTATTATTTAGAAACCGTATCCCGCAATCCTCAAAGTATATTCCATAATAATTTCATTTGAATAAAATACGTTATTCCAAAATGGCACGTAAAAAATAAATTTGGCCATTTTGACGCAGCGTGACAACTGCGACACTTCTCAAAAATCAACAAGAGGTCAATCTCCATATTGCAGTATCTTCGGTTCACAGATTCTTGCGCCGGATACAAATAAATCTTGAATTATCGGTAGCAACTGCTGAAGCGTTCATTATTATTTTCTCGCGGTTAGTGGTGATGGTTTATTGCAGCCTCCGGGTGCGTTATTCGATCGTACCGTCGAGAAGCGTTCTAGAAAGCCGAGTTTTTCCGATCTTACGCCTTTGGAAAGACGGGATTGCTCGTCCGTTCACAATATTACCGATCATTGCACTTCTGAGCGGCAGAGCAAAGATTGTGCAGCTATGGCACATCGAGGTGACGGGGCGACTTTCCTCGATGAGACGCATCGGAGAATTCGGAGATGAAGGAAAAGCTGCGGGGCTTTCATTCTCCCCTTTTATTCTGAGAAGAGTCAGCAAAGACAGGCTATATCTTAACCGGGTCGGCCATCTCTCCTTTCGTACCGCCCACTGTCCTGAAAATGATGATGGTCTACTCGCTGCAGGGCAAATTCTCGCAGCGTTTATTGTTAGTCTTCACGAAGATGCTCTTATATGCTGTACTTAAATGATAGTGTAGTCTTGTCGACTATTAAGTGGTAACTATCATAAAGAGACCACAGAATTTGTTTTTATTTTCATTACAGACTAAGGATGTAGAAAGAGAAAGTATTGCAAGAAAAAAATCATACAAATAACCACATGAAATGTCTAGAATCCAAATACAGGGATTTGTCCGTCCGTTTGTCCGTTCGTGTCATTGAGAAGCTCAATAACTTTAAGAACTGACTGTGGCATGGAATAAAATTTTGGGCGTATCTTTCTTGTATGCAATTGATTTTGAGTATTAAATTTGGACTTAGGATTTCCACTCCTCCTAAAAGGTTACCTGGAATATGAAAAATCTAATGATTGTTGCTAGGTTTTTGTTAGCTATCGTCTGAGACATTTTTCATAATATAAACTGCATACAATTATATTGTTTATCTGTAGTATGTAGAAAGAGGAAGTATTGCAAGAAAAAATCATAAAAGTACCCACATGAAATGTCTAGAATCCAAATAAAGCGATTTGTTCGTATGTTTGTCTGTCCGTGTCATTGAAAAGTCAATAACTTTTGAAACTGACTGTCGCATGGAATAAAATTTTGTGCGTATCTTTCCTGTATGGAATGAATTTTAAGTATTGAATTTGAACTCAGGATTTCCACTCCTTCTCAAAGGTCACCTGGAATATGAGAAATCCAATAATTGTCACTATTTTTTTTATGTTAGCTAATGTCTGAGACAGATGTAGTTATCCAGTTTATATTATAAGGTTTACGATGAGGAATATGAAAAGTTACCTAGTTTATGACTTCTCATTACTGAAGTATCATAAATGGTATCATTTATTTTTAAGCTGGGTTAAAATTTCTTTACAAATCCTGAACAGTGGAGGAATTGGGAAAATAAAGAAAATAGACATTTACATTAAGGTGATTCTTCTCGAAATCTCCAAACAGTCCTTTGAATGAGCAAAGCTTTCTCTCGGACCTCTTAAACAAACGAAATGGTCGTTAAACGGCGAAACGGATGAGCTAGAGGGAAACTTCACCCTAATCGCCTTCTCGTGCCCATTTATGCAGATTCAAGCTACCGTGGAGAGCCATTACCCATTAAAGAAGCCATGCTATTCAGATTCTTTCCAATGTTGGTCTTTCATTCCGAAAGACAGTATCACTGTCACGGTATCTACTGTGCAGAAAACCCTGTCGCGTTCATGGCACGAAATGTGTACTATTCTGAGTCTCCTGTCGATTTAAATGCGCGGATGCGATGCAGAGAAACGTGTCGAACGATGTACGACATCATCGATGCTGAAGGACAGCGCAAAACTACAATAGATAATGAATTTGGGTGTAAATATCGTGTAGAGTAGATCCAATTTCAAACGATTATATCAACATCGCCTTATTACTTGTTTGGTTAGTCGTTAGAATCCCTTGGTTTATAATAAATATGACGAATCATGATGCACAAAATGCAGATCTACACAGACCGCATTCTACACAAGTAATTCTTTTTAACATCAACTTATCATGACAAGACTCGATCCAGTATTAAGTTGACGTGTCACATCTTTACGTATCATTAATATACCACATCGACTCCCTACACAGTCAAAGTTGTACACGGCACAGTTCTACACAGCCAATGTGGTACTTGTTTCAGTATTTACACGGTGGAAATTGTGGATGTACTAGTGTACATGGATCATACTATAGACGGCATAACTCTGCACGGATCGTATTGCACACGGGATAATCGTGCACGTTGGAAGTTGTACATGGCATTATTCTACACGATGTCAATTGTACACAGCATAGTTTTACACGGCATAGTTTTACACGGCGCAAATTGTTTATGGACAAAGTTATACAACGGCACGCTATTACACGGCCGAAGTCGTACGACATACATACTTCTACACAGTCACTATATTTTACACTAGCTGGAAAATGTGTAAATGTACACATAGTTTCACATGGTGTAAAGTAGGTCTGTGTAAAGATTCGGCTGCGTAGAACTGGGCTGTGTTCAATTTAAGCTATGTAGGACTTCGAACTCTGTCGTGTAGAACTCCAACCTATCGAGTCTGGTGCGTGTAACGTATTGTCATAGGTAGTTCACGCCGTGTACAATTACTTGTGTAGACTTTGCATCGAGCAAAAATGATCTCCGGCCGCCATAATCTATATTCAACACAACAAATTTCCTTACACGTTTAATAAGAGCAGCATTTTTCGTTTTTTCGATAAAACAACACTTTCAATATCGTAATAACTATTCATACATGCATGCGGTATACATTTCTATGCTAATGCAAAGTTCAGTGAATACGATCGGACGATGACAATATATCGTTAAGTCGAGAGTGCAACGCACAGATGTTGCACTCGAAATGGAACACGCGGGCGTAGAAAGTCCCTTCAAGCATACAAAGATGCACACACACATACACATTTAAACAACTGCAGAGTGAACGCACAATATGCGCAGTATTCAGTGCATATAGAGCAGTTATAAAATTGTTGAACCGATCTCATTTGAACTATTGATCGGTTAGTACTCTATATATGTATATATTTCTATAGAATATAGTAGAATAGATAGTGCATTACGTCCTCTTGCCTCGGGTGCAGTCGTCGAAGGCTATTATCTCGTTCCTTTAAGTACACGACTCCTACAATAATCTACTGTCGAGTTTATGTTACTAATATATGTAGCACGTAGGCAAGAACCACTTGAGCTCACGTAAGGGGAAATTATTTGTTACAGATCAAGTTGGAACGCGTGCTGGGTGTAACTGTTTCAAGCAACGCAGCTCTTGACTGCGACGCTACGAGCGAGCTTGTCGCCTATCCCGCTGGGTGAGTTCATATAGTTATACATTAAATTACAGATAATATTTGCATGTTTTCACGCGAATCTATATAGCCATCTTTGAAATTATACATGAGATTTAAATATTTTAACCCGTATAAACAGTTTCTGTTTTTGTTTATTGGTCAATAGAAGCCGATAACACCTACTTTCACAATTAAGAGGAGTATTTATTGGGAAAAAGTTATTTGCGAATTAATAATGGAAATGATTGCAATAAATTTTAATTAAGTATTCAATTAATTGGAAATCTGAACGTGCTTCGATGTGACTAATTCAATTTATTATTGCTAAATTAAATGATATGTTGGGAAAAAACTGGAAAGATATTCGTAAGAATATATATTGTTATATATTCTTATATATTCTTAAATAATCATAAGGCCAAAAAGTTCTCGATTAATTATTTTCAAAAATTTATTATTCATAATCAATTATGTCAGAATCATCAGTCACGTTGGTTTTTCCAATCACATTGTTTTCAAGCCACAAAGTATTTAACTTAATTTTTTCAAAATATTTGCTTTTTTAATTCTGGTAGCATTTTTAAAAAAATTCTTTAAAATTAATTCATGGATTACTTTTTGCTATCACAAACCTTTTAAATAATTTCTAGAATTCCCATAATTAAGAGCCTTTCAATCGGAAGTCGGGGATTAGAATTTTTTCCTGGTTGCCACGAACTCGGTTTTTAAATCTCGTTACAACGCTCGACGTTGAAATACCCGAGGTGAAACCTCGAGCTTTTAACGAGCGAAAGAGGCAAAGATTAATTCGTAACGGGAAACGATTAATCGCGAGGACCCGACGACGCTGCATTCGCCGCAAAATTTCTTCCCCACTTGTTACCGGGCTACTCTGTACATAGTATACACTGTACGTATATACTAAAATCTATCTGTGTGTAGCTAACGGTGGTTGAAAAGCGAAAATATAAAAGCTGTCGAGCTCGCATAGACATGAACCTGCAAAGCGCCTCGTCGTTTATCCCGGACACCGCTACCACCTGCTTCATTTTTTTCCCTTTTTTTTTTATCTCTATGTATTCTTCACTCACATTGCATACGCTGACGAAAAGCCTCTATACTCAATGTATATGTGTACACATTATACATGGTGTACGTATAACCAACCGCGTGAATGGAAGAATGGCGAAAGTGCGATGAAGAGATTACTTCCGCTTTATCGTTGCGGTGAAAGAGTCGTCTTTGCACTATATACTATGCACCGAAAGCAACCTGCTGCCGCAACTTAATTTCATGGGGCAAATCGGGATGAGTTGACAGCCATAAAAATTGTTTAAAAAAATGTATGTGTACATAGATACAGAAAATGTTTTATTAAAATTAACATTTCATACTCATCATTAATATAAGTTTTTTAAAATTATCATTCTGAGAATCTGGTTCTTCAATTTTTTTGATTCCATCATTTTTTCAGAGGTTCGAGTTTAATTTCAGGAAACAGACTTTTGAAACATTTTTACGAAATATTTAACATTTTTTTTTCATCGGTTATTCGACTGGAAAAAATGTGTACATTTGTTTGAATAAAAGAGTGTAAAAATATGTGAATTTTACATCCAGCACGAACACATACAAACATACATTTTTTTCTAAACCACTTTTCTTGACGTTTTAGGAGATTCTGAGTAGTCTGAAAATCTCGAGAAAAAAAATTCCACGAAAATAAAGCTTTCTGTATGAGAAAGCATAAAAATGAATAAAACAAAATTCTATTTACACAAGTAAAAACATTATATGAAGATTATATAAAAATTATATATAAAAACTATATATGAAGCTTCTATAAACATTATATAAAATGCAATATTATTTATATAAATTTAATATAACGTTTCCACAAAAATCGTTTTATAAAATCTGCAGACTATATATAAATTTCATGTAAATTAAATACAGTGTACAGTTATTCTAGATGTTCATTTTCTTATACAGACTATTTACATTGATTTATATATGATTTTTTCACGTGGGATAATTTGTGTTCATCTCACTTCGCCTTATCGGAATCAAGTAAAGCGTCATGAGACAAGCAACAAAATCTTTATGACAACAACGAAACTCAATTATCATTTTAATTATGTGAGTAAATCCACCGAATGAATTGCAGAGCGCACCAACAAAAAAAACCGTCTCGCTTTTTTATTACAGCTAGAAAAAAAATAGTGAGGAAGCAATTTGCAAGGTTCTACTTTGCAGACTTGTTTATACTCGGAAGACATTTTTATAAAAATTCAAAGTGACGTAAAATTTTTACCGCTCGACCGACTTGTGTAAAATTGTTACTCAAAAGTTGTGTAATGATAGTCTATATGTAAACTAAATTGAAACCCGAGACCGAATAATTTGCATGAGCAAACGCTCGAACGAGATTTTTCAAATAATTCAAAATGCCATAATCTTTGAACCACTCGACCGATTGTCGTCAAATTTGTACCAAATATCTTTTCAAATGGTCGCCTGAGTGTAAAGAAAATTTAAGATAAATCTGTAAAAAAATTTTTTCATCGTAATAGTTTTTTTTCCCCTTTTTGTTCACCAAAATCGAAATTTTCTGACATGTCAACAGTTAATTAGACCAAAATCTTAATTGTAAATCAATAATCGTGAAATCATATCGGCAATTGCAGCCAGATATCTCAGAATTTGCATGAGTTATAGTTATTTGCAGACATTTTTGAAAAAATTAAAATTGTAATAAAATCAGAACGGCTTGACAGATTCTCGCAAAATTTGGTACACATAATGTTTCACGGGTAGTCCATTTATGTACAAAATTTCAGTTCGGTGCCTCTTTAATTGCGAAAGTAATACGTGAAAACAATTTTTCAAAATTTTCAAAATTGTGAAGAAAAAAAAATTTGCAACCGACTCGCGTCAAATACAATCCCAAACGGTATTCTATGATAGCCCACTTACATACAAAATTTAAGGAGCATTCATCGAAAATTGCGACAGTTATCGTGTAAACAACGAAACGTGCACATACACACACACACATTCAGACATTTCGCACAAACCACTTTTCTCGCCGTTTTGGACCATTTTGAGTGTACTGACATGAAAATCACGAAAAAAAAAATTTCACGAAAACAAAGCTTCCTCTATGAGGAAGCAAAAAATTGGAATCCCGGAATCGTTGGTCTCGCGTACGTGTGTAATTATCGGGAAAGATTTCAGGTACTCGTTCAATATGGGTCAATGCACTTTTGCTGGGAATCGGGTTAATGAGGTGAAGGGGGAAACGCAGGAGTGAAAAGTAATCGAGCATCAAGGTCTCGCCGAGGATCGTCGACGAGACGCGACGGAGCCTAAGGCACGACGGCCACCGTAGCATGTGCTGTGCTCGCGCGGAAATGGGTCGTCGTTTGTCGAGCTGGACCGCGCGCTCGCTTTGCGAGAGAGTGCACAGGACGTGCAAGATGGAGAGAAAGGTGAACGGACCTCGCGGTCGACAGAAGAGTCGGCGTGTCGCCCGAGCAAACACACCGCCTTCTCCGATAACACCGAGGATAGTATGTACTGCGAGCCGTATATATACTCCAAGAGTACATATATATATGTATAGATAGTATATCGGATCATCGATCTCAGCGAGATCGCAGATGCAGACGTAACGTTGGACAATCATCTCGACGAAAGGAATTGAAGCTGCGGTTGATCGCATTTTATCGATGATTCGTTGTGGTGGACGGACCGAAGATGTTTCCCTCATTTTACAAGGATCTGCAAGAATTTGTATAGAAATCACCGACAATACAGAAGCGTTATGCTTTTGGGCATGGAAACATTTTCTTAATTTTGTGGTTCAGAATGAAATTGAGGGGAAACTGGAAAGTGATTTCAATTGGATCATTAAAATCAGGAGGTTGGAAAAAGTTAGCGGCATTTGAATAGATTCCATTTTCGAAAAACTAAAAGGTTTAAGAAATCTGTAACAGTGCGGACAATTATGTAATCTTCAGACTGTAATAAAAATCAGCTTGAAATTTAGTGTACTTTTATTGGAAGTGTTGATTCATAAAGTAGTATATAAAATTTAGTATACAAGTGTAATGTAACATTTATGTATGGTACATAATATTCAATAATTTACTTCAATTTTATAGTCAAAGTATTTGAATTTTTTAAATTTTCTTTCATTTTAATGGGAAAGTACATGAATTTTGTACTTAAATTGTTCATGAAATTTCGATGACGAGTTTATGTATAAAAAATTTCAATCTTTTCTAATAGTGTTGATCTTTCAAAGACTATTTTATAGATTGATTTATTGCCAACGGAAAGAATTTGGAAGGAATATTGGACGCTGTTTCAATATGGAGGTACCGATATTTTAATGGGTTGAACTCTTGAAAAAAAAACTTCATAATTGGATGACGTAATTAAAAAAATTGTAGACAGATAAAAACGTTATTTTTGCTTCATTCCACGGGCGATTCTGAAGCTTGATTCACTGCTAATAAAATCAATTCAGAAGAAGGCTACAATATTATTGAAAAAAAAAAAATTAAGTAACTACGATTTCTCGGAACTTTTTAAATTTCTTATTTCTAGTTTCACTCCCCATTTCCATGTATATTATTTCACTAAGCAGGAATTCCATTCCACAATCGTATGAACCACGAGAGCTCCAAAGTTTTTCCCTTTTACATTCTAAGAAAATTTTACCTTGAAAGAATTCTCATTTAAATGAAGTCCGTCCTGAAGTCCTGAAAAGTTAAATACTAAATTTTCCGCTCCACATTTCTAATTCCTGAGATGGTAAAAAAATATTTTTCAACTTCCGTGAAGTTTTAAAGATTCATTTTAATCATGATATTTGAGGAAACCGAAATTCTTCCAATAGAACAGTTACTATGATTTTCGGGTTTTTATATATACGCTGGACCGAAATGCTGCAAATTACTGAAGTTTATATTTACTTTGAGGGAGAAGATGCCAATATTGTACTTTCGCAAACTTTGGCCTATATTCAACAAAAGCGCAGAATAATTTCGCCTCGATTCAGCTGCTAATCGAGACTGTAAGTCTCTTAAAGCCCTGCAAACTTTATTATCGGAGATAACTAAGCTGAAGGTCTATTCAGAGCCAATTTCAGAAAAGCCCTCGTGCACATAATCGCGAGTTATTGATTTGAGTCTGTTTGTGGATTTAGAGTCTTATTAAAAAAGCTACAAAGTGGGTTTTTAAATTGGCCATGATGAACCGTTTTTTTCTCTTCATTTGAAACTAAATGTATATTGGACGAATCCAAATATATGACCAATAAAATTCCTGAGCTTGACGAAAGAAAAAGTTCTAAAACTTGAACTGTAAAAAATATATTTTTTTATTTAAGATCAATAGCAATAAAATAAATTAAGCTAGCAATTTTCTGTAATCTTAGTAATTCCGCTTCTCAGATCAATTATATTTATATTTTGGGTTGAAACTCACTAAGGGTCGAATTTCTAGTCCCAAGTTCGAACTTGAGTACGAATTTAATTTCCAGCTTAAGTTCGAACTTAAGTAGGAAAACCTTTGGAAAACAACAAATTCATCAACTGTGATTAATAATCTGGCGGATAAATGGTAATTTGCAAACGTATCCCGTAGCAATCTCAATGAATTGAGTGATTACAAAGATAGAGAGTAAGCAAACAAGTTATCCAAAGATTGGGTAAAACGATTAAGTTTGAACTCAAGTTCGAACTTGGGACTATAAATTCGAACGTAAGAACTTTTACAAACTCGATCCCTCCCATTGTAATATTTATCGCTACCGTTTTCCGTCATTATCGTCTTGTTGGCAGTCTCGCACCTGCAGTTCAATGATCCGAGACTGGACGAGCCTATCGGGCGTGCAAATCGCAGGTTGGGCTCGTAAATCGTGGTGTTCGCGGTGAACATTTAACGCAACACCGCCTCAAAAAAAATTGCATAACGTGTTTTTAGCTGTATTTGCCAAAATTTGTAAAACAATTCATAGCTCATCGCGATCACATTGGAATACTTGATATTTATCCCTTCATTATCGCTGAGTCAGTGAGTTAGTCATCCGAATGGCAATTGATTAGTAGAAGGTGGATGAACTTGGTTCGAGCGGCGAGTATGTTTGTAATATCCATCCAACCAGCTGGAAATTCATTGTCGGTGTAATCACCCCGTAATTACATTCCCTCTTACGTTTCACTCTCTCTATCTAACCGACGAAGATAATGTGCGGATAAGTTGTATACAGTTTCGTATATATACGAAATTATAATTTGATTTCGCTAGTGCGAGAAGTGCGATTTCTCGCACATGAAGCGAAGCGGAGCGTGTGAGAAGTAAGCACCTATCGTACGGCGTTGCATAAAAGCCATTTTCATCATCACATAAAGAATTTTTTTAGTTGAATTTACATATGCATCACACTTTTTTCATCTTCGTGGTATCCTGGGCATCTTCAGCATAATGTGTTTCCAGGTGTATTTGCCAAAATTCGTAAAACAATTCCCAGCTCATTGCGATTACATTGGAATACTTGATATTTATCCCTTTATTATCGCTGAGTCAGTGAGTTAGTCATCTAAATGGCAATTGATTAGTAGAAGGTGGATGAACTTGGTTCGAGCGGCGAGTATGTTTGTAATATCCATCCAACCAGCTGGAAATTCATTGTCGGTGTAATCACCCCGTAATTACATTCCCTCTTACGTTTTACCCTCTCTATCTAACCGACGAAGATAATGTGCGGATAAGTTGTATACAGTTTCGTATACAATTTGATTTCGCTAGTGCGAGAAGTGCGATTTCTCGCATATGAAGCGAAGTGGAGCGTGTGAGAAGTAAGCACTTCTCGTAAGGAATTGCATAAAAGCCATTTTCATCATCACATAAAGAATTTTTTTTACTTGAATTTACATATGCATTACACTTTTTTTCATCTTCGTGGTATCCTGGGCATCTTCAGCATAATGTGTTTCCTGCTGTATTTGCCAAAATTCGTAAAACAATTCCCAGCTCATCGTGATTACATTGGAATACTTGATATTTATCCCTTCATTATCGCTGAGTCAGTGAGTTAGTCATCCGAATGGCAATTGATTAGTAGAAGGTGGATGAACTTGGTTCGAGCGGCGAGTATGTTTGTAATATCCATCCAACCAGCTGGAAATTCATTGTCGGTGTAATCACCCCGTAATTACATTCCCTTCTACGTTTCACTCTCTCTATCTAACCGACGGAGATAATGTGCGGATAAGTTGTAGGCCGGTGCGCACTGCGGTGTTATTAGACTCGTACTTGGTGAAATAGTTACAAGAAGAAGGATGTAAACGCTTCGTTTAACTACTATATACCTACGAACTAGTCGTGATCGTCCGATCTCACGAACTTGCAGTAACACTCCAGAGACTTTTCTCGCTGATCTTAGCGTAATACAATATTAAATATAGTTGAATCCAAATAGCTCGCGAATTATCCTTATTACATCTCGTTTTTTGTCCCTCTAATTCCACCTCGAGATACAATATTCATAGACGAAGAGATTTAGTTAGTTGAGATAACTCCTATTTTATGAGTTGACTATAAATGAATTGCTGAAACGATTAACTTAGTGCTTGTAACCATTTTTTGAGTTGTGACAACGTTTAATTTTTTGAAAAATTAAAAATTCTATAAAACTGTATACATTAATACATTTAATTAAAATGTCAATTACAGGGGAGTCAATACTCTAGTTGTGTGGCAAATTTGAGCTCGATCCATTGTGCCGTTCGTGATTTATGGACAATTGAATTTTCGATGTCTGGACCATACACACACACACACACACACACACACACACACACACACACACACACACACACACACACACACACACACACACACACACACACACACACACACACACACACACACACACACACACACACACACACACACACACACACACACACACACACACACACACACACACACACACACACACACACACACACACACACATACATACATACAGACATATTTTCTAGACCACTTTACTGGACGTTTTAAGCGATTCTGAGCATGTTAACATGAAAATCTAGAAAAAAAAAAAATTTTCACCAAAACAAAGCTTTCTCTATGAGGAAGCAAAATGAATTCCATGTTTCTGAACGCAAATGGCCTACTACAAAAACGTCAAAAACGTAATCTTTTAATCTATCGCGTGGATTTAAAAGCTTTCAATCCACAATAATCCCCTGGTTATTGACTATAAATTAATTCAACTAGTCCCTTTCTGTCCCCCAACAATGAGCCAATTTTATCTAAGAGAAAGCAGCGTATATTTCATTATGCCCTCGTGGCCCCGCGACACGACGTGGTAATTCGATTCCCTCGGGGCTGATTGCGCTTCGCCGCTAAACTGCCTTCTCTCTGATAAATAATAACTGCGATACGAGCAATGGTTCGACTACGCCCACTTCGAGCAAAGGAGGATGCTACCACCACTCTCTGCCACGCGATACAACAAACACGACGTTACTTCCACAACGGCATTGGGTGGGATGCCACGGTTGTTAGATTGAATTAGCGCTCCACTCGATACGCCGCATAATTACGCTTTGCTATTATGACATGAGATATCGGTAACTCAACATGCGAGGGAGTTTGACACGATAAACATGCAGGTGCTAATTGTCACTCGCGTTTTCTTGGCGCCTAAGCTTCATACTTTACTCAGAGCCTTGAAAAAATATGCGGTTCTTGAAATCAATAATTTGCACTCACATTTTTTAAATATATTACATTATATTAAACTTACAATATTTTTCCTATAACTTTCTACTGAGCATTTAAAGTGTTAATAAATTTAATAGAAATGCTTTTAGAAAATGGAGTTCAGATGTTTTAAGAATTTCTAATTTTCGATTTGCGACCCCCAAAATCGTAATATTACGATACGAGTGCGATGAAACTTTTTCTGACGAGGGTGACGCAATCAGACAAGTTGAGAAAAATTTTATTTCGTTAGTGCGAGAAGTGCGATTTCTCGCACGTTAAGTGAAGCGGAGCGAGTGAGATGTAAGCACTTCTCGCACGGAGTTGCATAAAAGCCTTTTTCATCGTCACATAAACAAATTTTTATATTGAATTTATATTCGAATTACACTTTTTTTCATCTTTATGGTATCCTGTACATCTTCAGGGTTTCCGGAAGTGAATGGTTTATGAAGACTATAAAACAAACAAAAATGTTAAACTCTGAATAGTGGACAACCAAAAATGTTAAACTCTGAATAGTGGACAACCAAAAATTTTAAACTCTGAAGAGAGGACAACCGAAAATTTTAAACTCTGAAGAGTTTAACTCTACAACCAAACCCCTTATTCATCTGAAATTAGGGAAATGCCTTAATAAAACGGTTTACTCACCTCCACTGAAGGAAATTATTGACTGCTATATTCAGCCTCTCAAATCTCGAAAGCCGACATAATCCGCGTGGAAACGACTTCTTTTACAAATCTGCACCGAAGCAGTATTCAGAAATATAGGTCGTAGTTAATCGAAAATATTTTCTGTGTACTTCGAGACCGGAAATTGAAGCCCAGAGCAACAACAGTCATATTTCTCGGAATTAATAATTAGCACCAACATATTTTCCATATGAAATTATATATTAAATTTCATCATTCATCCACAAATTTCACTGAACATTCGATGAAATCTATTTAAGAAAAATGCTTTATAAAAATTAAGTTCAGATACATCTGAAATTTCGAATTTTCGGTTAGCGACCCCTAAAATCTCAAAATACCTTCTCATCATCGCATAAAAAACAAGAAATAAAAATTCACACACGAATCAGGCTATTTTTCATCGTTGTGGTATCCTGTACATTTTCAGCGTTTCTGGAAATGAATACTTTCTGGTCCCTAAAGAGTATAAAAAAAAGCCTTCACTGTAAAAAAAAATCTACTTGAAATTTAGTGTACTTCTACTTGAAGTTTTTATTCAGAAAACTAGTATATAAAATTTAGTATACAAGTGTAATGTCAAATTAATGTATGCTGGTGCATCATATTCAATAATTTACTTTAATTTTACAGTCAAAGTACTTGAATTCTGATAATTTACTCCAATTCTACTGGAAAAGTACATGAATTCTATAGCACAATTGTTTATTAAATTTCGATGACAAGTTTCTGCCTAAAAACATCCAATCTTTTCTAACAGTGTATAATCAAAAAAGTTGAGCTCTCATTGGTGAAAAGCCAAACATCTTATTCATCAAAAATGAGCGAAATGCCTTAATAAAAAGGTTTACTTAACTCCACAAAAGAAATAACTTATTGACTGGTATAGTCAGTCTCTGAAATCTCGAAAGCCCGGATATTGGAGTAGAAACGACCTATTTTACAAATCTACACCGAGGCAATATTCAGAAATCTGGGTCGTAGTCAATAGAAAACATTTTCTATGTACTTCAAGACCGCATCCCAGAATCCTTCGGAACCGGAAATTGAAGTCCAGAGCAACAGCGACCATAGAACAGCACCGCAGTTTCTGTAAGGAGTTGTCTGTATGCTTTTAGCAAACTGCGATAACGAGGTCAAACTCTCGGAGCTTCATCGTTGCCCTGGCGGTTGGTAAAAATGGATGAGGTTCGGTGGTGGAGCATAAAGACCATAGCGGTTCATGCGAGTCTTTTGTCCTAAGGACAAATGCGAGGATATATATTTCCTCTTTAAGTGAACTTCGTAATAAGAGCATTATGCCAAACTGCCGCTTTCCTACACACTCATCATACTGTATCACCACCAATCGCAACGAATTTCCTCTCCAAAAGTTAACGACATTAATCAACTAAAGGGGATGTTCAACATGTGGAGCACTTTATGGCAGAATAGTCACAACATAAAATCGTACATTTTGCAAAAATTACTCCATGTCGATCCAATAGAAAAATCACATTTCCTTTCAACTTCGAGAAAACTTTTGATTGAGCAATTTTATCAGGTTTATTTATATATTATATTATATATATATTTATACTTCATTTTCTTTTCCTGGTTTGCACAAAACAGAATCGTACATTTTGCAAAAATTACTTCATGTTGATCCAATAGAAAAATCACATTTCCTTTTAACTTTTTTTATTTTTTTATTATGTATTTATAGTATAGAAACCCAATCGTGGGTTTATTTACACTGTCGGTTACAAAGGCTTAAAGTTACTATGTTACAGACTAGAGTACAGGCTAGAGAACAATGAGAAAACGCACTATATTTTTAATTTACATTCTTTTAAAAACTTGTGAATAATATGAAGTGCGCGAGGATCAGTTGCTTTCATGAAATGAGCAGTGGAGAGTGAAAAGTTTTGAACTCGAGCTTTTAGTTTTATGACCATGAGTTCCCTTTGTTCGTCATATTTAGTACAATGCCTTCCTTTCAACTTAGAGAAAAATTTTTATTGAGAAATTTTATCAGATATTTATACTTTATTTTCTTTTCCGGGTTTGCATAGTGCAAACAGACTCGGTATCTAAAAAAAATGACATGGATTATTATATTTTGATTCAAGTCTAATAAATGGGGCATTCCATACCGATTCGACGTGGGTCGGACCCTCGTCCTCTCGGATTTGGTCGAAAATGTTTTATATGATTGGACCAACTCCAAAAAGTACTGGGAATTTTTTTCAGATTTTTTTTATTCCAATTTTTTTTGCGCTTTTTCAAAGGTAACATATCGTTAGCCCAAATTTTAAAATCTGAAAAAATTCTCAAAAATTCTGCATGAAATAACAACATTTTTTAGCCTAAAACCAAAGTGGGACGGGTTTCGCTTCTATTTTTTTTCCATAAAAAACTTTTCGAAAATTTAGAAACGAAAGAGGACAACTTATCGAATTTTTCTAAAATATTGCTTTCTCCTGCAAGTTCTTTCTTTTCGTAAAAAAAAAAATGCGATTCATAGAAAATATGTTCAGAATGTTACGTTCAAAAGCATATCTGGAAAAAATTTCCGGTTCATGTATATGTGAAAATGTGGGCGTGTGTGTCTACGTGTGTGTATCTCGTGAAAGGCCGTGAACACGAAAACGGTCTTAAATTTTCAGCAATTTAGCTGAAATTTGGGACACATGTCGAATGATCACTAAAGTAGATTGCTATTGAAATCAGCTTCAATCGATTAACAGAAAAATAAGCTATCAAGATTTAAACTTTTTCTCTCTGAAATCGAATCTTGTTTATCCGGCAGCTTTAAATTAATCTGTTGGAATCGAGTATTAATAAACCAATTCTTTGGAAAAATAATGTGGCCGTAACCTTAAGCTGTTTCAGTTATAAATAATTTTTTCGCTTAACATTTTTTTAAATCATTTTATCATTAAATAATGTTATAAATTCTACAATTAAATTCTATACAAATTGTCTGACACGTAAAAAAAAATAACTATTCCCATGCTCACATTTTTTATTGTAATGTACCAATCCTGAGTTATCAGTGGGTCGAGTGAGTCGAGTGAGAAGCTTTTTAAAAATTCGAAAGTAGCGGCTAAACAAATTTTTATCAATTCCAAACTTAATGAATTTTTTCTAGATTTTTTTTTACTTTTTGAATTAACTTTCTAGATTTTTCGGAAAGAAATAAAATTCAAATTCGAAATAAATAAAAATCTAGAAAATCTAATTTTCTAAATTGTTTTTACTTTGAAAATGGAATGCCTCATATGTATAGAATTCGAAAATCTTACGAATCTTGCAAAGCCGTTGAATCCGACAAGGCATTAACCTTCGTGAGAAATTGATTCGCTCCCCGTCAAGCACAAATCTATGAATTATTCAGAGTTATGCGACGTTAGCGATTACCAAGATTCCTTGACAAATCTCCGTGCACAACCTGGATCCGAGCCCGAGACTTCGTCGGCAATTTCCTCATCCCTTTCCGCCGACACTACAAAATCGCTCAAGATCCTCGTGACAACCAACTCCAATATGCCGGAAGCCAAGGATTCTTCGAATTTCCGTTATCAATTATCAACCCCAATATTAACAACGAATTCCTATCGTGTACTACCTTCTATTTCATTGCTTTGGCAAGACTGCCATTTTTTGTTTGAGTTCAATCTATTTCAACTAATTTTTATCTCCATCCATCTTGTAAAATTATTTCATCTCACTTTAATTATTTTTTAAACTATTTAAAATATATCAAAGAAGATTATTAAAAGAGTCTGGCTGCCACAAATCGACCTATTTAATGATTATAGTGAAAAAAATGTTGAGTGCTATATTTACACGAAGGATTTCGTTTCAATGTGTTAGGTTCCCTCATTATTTTCAAGGGTGAATGGTTAAAACAGCGAATTTCGAAATTACGAACGTTTGTATCTAGTATGTCCATATTTATGGAATTCGCTTTTTCAGCTATTCGTCATTTTCATCATCCGCTATTTTGAATTCATTTTAATAAGATTGAGGTGAAAATAGCGAATGGTCAAAATACTGAATGGCTGAAATAGCGAATTTCACAATGATGACCGTTCTAGATTCAGACGTTCCTAATTTCGAAATTCGCAATTTTAACCATTCACTATTTTGGTCATTCGCTATTTTGACCCATTTTCAACAGTTCTTTTTCCGATTACTAGCTGAAAATTATTTAATTGATTTAAAATAAATGTTTGCAATATAAATTGATACCACACACACAGAAAAATATCGTAATTAGTAGTTAGTCCAACGATAATCTAACTATAATGTATATTCGCCAGGAGGAATGACTATATTTTATAGTTATAGCAAATATAAGAAAATATTTGGATCAACCATTAATATAATTCTCAGGCGGAACGTCTATATTTCATGGTTATAGCAAATATAATTATAGTAGCAATTATCAAAATGATAATAGTTTCAAAAACTATTCTAATAGTTTCAAAAACTATTCTAATAGTTTCAAAAACTATTCTAATAGTTTCAAAAACTATTCTAATAGTTTCAAAAACTATTCTAATAGTTTCAAAAACTATTCTAATAGTTTCAAAAACTATTTTAATAGTTTCAAAAACGATTCTAATAGTTTCAAAAACTATTCTAATAGTTTCAAATATGCCGTCTTGTTGCATTTACGATTTCAACATTTATTTTCAACTTGCAAGTATCGTTTATTGAACCATATTATCATCACTTCAACTGTAAAGCATTGCCAGCCTTCCTATATGCTTTTTATCATATCAAATCGTTGAATCAACGACATGCTTCTCTCTCAGTGCATTTTTTAAATAGTGTAGCTAAAAAAAATGTTCAGAATTATTTAAATAACAAATTACCAACTTAATCAGTAACTTTCAATTGAAATCAGGAAAAAAAAAGATTTTGTAAGCTCTTTTTTGTTTTTTATATGGAATAAAGAATCGAGTCGCCATCTTAATCTTTTCCACGTATATTAAAACTTTTCCTTCTCTTTATTTTCTCCATTAAAACTTTTAAATTATAACTCTGTGAAGGACATACAAGGAGGTGAAAAGTCTCCAGTCTCTTTTCTCTTAGGTGAAGACTAGGGCTTTTTACTTGGAGTGACCCTTCCGATGAGAATATAAGAAAAAGAATAGGAAAAAAAACGAAAGGAAGGCGGAGGCTTGAGGACGGGGCCGTGTGAAGGAGGTACGCTCAACTCCGAGGCTTCGACCTAGTGAAACTGGCACATACTGCTTAGACAAGAGTCTCATAGGCACACGAGTTCCACGAGTACTTCACTATCTACGTCTATAGATACAGGCTCTCATTATACCCAATGCAAAGGGGGATAGAGAGACGAAAAAATAGTAGAGAAAGAGCCAAGCGCCTCGGGTGCAACGGTACACAGAATTTTAATAAAAGGACATCGTAATCCATAAGTGTGACTGTACAAAGATCATACATAGATATATATGCTTATATATAGGGATGATTAGGGGCAAAACGGGCCCTTAATCTTTTTCCAAATCGATTGGTCTCAGTTTTTTACATTGCAATCATAGAACGAGTCCCAAAAATAGGTCTAATTGTTAATGGAAAAAAGTCGATAATTGTGGATAAGTGGAGCAAATTTTTTTTTTCAAACATTCGCTCAAGACTTTTTTCGTAAATTGTTTGAGAAAATAACTTGCTTTAGACTTTTTTTTAAGAATTTGATTATTTTTTAATATATGTAGGGATGGTGAGAGGCAAAACGGGTCCTTAATCTTTTTCCAAATTGATTGGTCTCAGTTTTTTACATTGCAATCATAGAAAGAGTCCCAAAAATAGGTTTAATTGTTAATGGAAGAAAGTCGATAATTCGATCTGAAGCAAAGGTTTTATTTTAAATATTCGCTCAAGACTTTTTTTCGTAAATTATTTGAGAAAATAACTTCCTTCAGACTTTTTTTTAAGAATTTGATTATTTTTCAATTTGTGCATCAGTTAATTTTTTCAGCGAGTTTGTGAACAAATAAACTTTTATAATTCATTAATCAAATTAAGTGAGGAATATTGGAATAATTTTTAAAAAATTGTATCGAAGAAGCCGTCTAATTTTATTCTCAATTCTTATTAATAGTCAAGTGCGCCTCTTTTGCCCTTTTCTATATTTATTTATGTATCCATGTATATATGGATAAACATAAGAAATGTCCGGTAAATAAGTGTAATTGTTAACGGAAAAAAGTCGATCATTTGAACCGAAGTTGAATTTAAAAAAAATATTAGCCTAGAACCTTTTTTTAAAAATTATCTCCATAAATAACTTCCCTTAGACATTTTTTAAGAAACTAATTTTTGTTTATTGTAACCTCAATGAATTCCTTAATCTATTAATAACTTTGGGTATGGAATATCAGGATACTGAAAAAAAGTCGTTTTGGAAAAGCTACGATGCTGTGAATTTTGCACCTAATTCTTATTTTTAGTCGCGGTACCCATTTTGTCCCTTATATATTCATCTATATACATATATGTTTTATACAAGCATGAGTGTATGAAAACTGCGACAGTGTTGCACGATGACTCTGTGAGAGTCTAGAGTGCACACCAAGTGCATAAAGCATCCGCACCTATGCATTCAAGGCTAGTTCGTGCCCTCAGGCTTTTCTCTCATCGTCCCGTCGTCGACGAGCGATTTATGTTTCAAAAAAAGGCTGTGTAACCTGAGGTAGGGCATTGCCAAGTTCAAAGGCCAATGGGTCGATCATGGAATAATAATCGCGGGAAAATGCTGTCGATTATAGCTTCAAAGACACTTTTTTTAAAATACCTATTGTCAAATATTCGTATCGGATAATGTCGATTAATTTAAGTCGAGAAAGTCTATCTCGGGATGAAATTAATTTTCTTTCCCGACTTCAATATGAATTAACGTTCTACTTCAGTCCTTATCCAAGCCATTTTTGCGCAAACCGCATTTTTTGCCATTACGATTTTTATTTTAATATCCTCAAACGATAAAATTAAAGCCAATTCTTAATAAACTAATTATGCTTTTTGAGAAACAGTGTTCAGTGGTTTTAATCAATATAATTAATAATCTATTTTCAAATGTTGCTCATCAACTCCACATACATTTCCTTATCACCACAAATGTGATGATGCATCCATAAATCTTAAATTTATAGGAATGTCATATTCATTTAAAATTGAAATACAATCTTAACGATCACTTTATAACCGAAAAAAATGCCTGAATATATCCACAAAATAAAATGAATCTATAAATTGTGCAACAATGAATATATAGCCACAGTAGATTGCGCCAATGAATTGTGCAACGGTCCGAATACTTTTTTTCCAATTTATTTTTTATAGATTCACGGTATCGCGATAGCGAAATATCGTATAAATTCAATAGCAACCTATTTTCGCTTACGACGTTACTGCTGAGTTTCCTACGTCAGGAAACTGTATCTCAGTGCTCGGAGGTAAATAATTTGCTCGTCTTGTGTGCTCGCGTATTCGCGAGAGTGGAACGACCGTGATTGCGTCGTAGCCATAGCCATTAAGGATGTAACCCAGTCGCGTCGGCGAGGAGGACTCTCGTTTTCCATCTGCTTGTGGTACGCGATACCCTGACACACTCGTCAGCTTCCTCCTTTTTTTTTTTAGAAGGAGCGCTTCCTGATTCCTTATGGAGAATCATTCACGTCTCTTAAGGAGATCCAGTTACCTAAGAAAAATTCACCAAAAAAAAAAATTCTGTACAACAATTGCCTTCGTTAAAAAAATCCTATATTTAAACCGATTCAAGTACATATCGCAGAATATGATTCTGCAATTATGTAAAGAGATACAATGCACCAAAATGGTGTGAGGTAAAAAAACATATGAGGCATTCCATACGGTTTTGAACGGTCGAAAAGTTGTCCACTCTCAAAAAAATTGAGATTTTGTCAAATTATTCCATCGTTTAAAAAAGAAAAGTGTACTTTTTTTCAAAATGTTTGGATCGCATTTTTCGCGGTTTTCAAAATTTCAAAATTCTGTAAATACCGTTATATCTTGAAAGAATACGATTAAACAGAAAAATGTTTCAGACAAAAAAGTTGCAGTTTTGCATAAATTTTGTGAAAAAAATTTTGTTTGATTTTTTCGAGTTTGAAAAATTACCATTTTCATAAAAAATATACGAAAATAATTTTTCTGGAAAAATAAATAACTTGAAACTATCTATTTATGCTTCACTTTTTCGGAGTTCTCACATTGTGATTAATGTTAACAACATTAAGAAAAAATATAACGTTAGGACAGAAAATTATTTATTTAATCATAGAATTTTTCGAACGAGTGACTATATATATAATACTACGCTATAGCGTAGTATTCGAACAAATTCAATGTAGTTCCATCTACGTTACCGATGAATTATGGTCCAGTAAGCTCCAAAACATTAATATTATTATTGTATATGGTCTTTTGTCTAAAAATTTGAAGGAAACAATTTGGGAGAACATAGTTCTTAATAATAATTGATTTTTCTAAAAAAAATATTAAAAAATAATAAAAAATCATAATAATAAAACAAAGCATAACTTTGGGACAACTGATTGAGCCATCTTGAAAAAAATACGTGTTATTGTACACACTTCAGAGTATATTCTGAAATTTTTTGACATAAATCGAAAGTGACATACCAACCGAAAAAAAATATTTTCGTATATTTTTTAGGAAAATGGTTATTTTTTAAACTCGAAAAAATCAAACAAAATTTTTTTCACAAAATTTATGCAAAACTGCAACTTTTTTGACTAAAACATTTTTCTGTTTAATCGTTTTCTCTCAAGATATAACGGTATTTACAGAATTTTGAAATTTTGAAAAACTCGAAAAAATGCGATCCAAAAATTTTGAAAAAATGTACACTTCTCTTTTTCAAACAATGGAATAATTTGACAAAATTTAAATTTTTTTGAGAGTGGACGACTTTTCGACCGTTCGAAACCGTATGGAATGCCTCATATATACATAATGAAGTTTAAATGTTAGATTTTTCGAAAGAAGGGTATAATTTACAGAATTCATTATTCTTAGGATTTTTTTTGTGACTCGGCCCCCTTAATCGATGATTCTTGAGCGGATATGTCGCCAGGACAAAGGTCTTTCACCCGACAAGTCGTCCCGTACCGTCTCAATGTCACCGCGTGTCCTCTCTGCACTCGGTGCTGAAAGTGAAGTAACCGGAAGTTCGCGAACATAAATGGCAGTCTCGCGATGTGTACGAGAATGGAGCTCGCTGAGAGGCACGTCGAACGTAATTTACGTAACGTAACAACGGTTGCTCCTGCTGCTACTGAAGTTGCTTCTACGAGTGTTGTTAGAGTTTTGGATGAGATTTAAATTTTTGCAAATTAAAGGTTTTTTACAATTTTCTAAAGATTTAAAACGGCTTATAGCCTAAATACACTTTAGATTTGTATTCAGCGGATCGAAATACATGAAAGTTATGCTTGGTTTAGATTCATACATTGTTTTCTCACCATTTATCCAATTTTCGTCATTTTTCACAATTTACTCGCCAACTGAGGGTGTAAGGTGCAAACTGACTTGAAATTCGCATTCAGTAGGTCAAAATACATGCCGGTGGGTAGGTCACGTCCGATGTACAAACAACTTTGTCTTTTGTGTGTCGGTGTAATCAACGTAAAAATCCAACGTTCAATGAAGTCGTCAAAACTTCTCATGAACTTTCAAAAAGCATGAACTTTCAAAAAGTTCATTCGCTGGTGACTGCTCAATTACTCGTCCATTCACCCGACGAAACAAATTCACCCTGAGTACATCAACAAGAACAAAAATTACGGAGAGAAGTATAAAAGGATTGTGAAGACAAAACGGGGAAGACTCCGCAACCGGAAGAATGTGAACGACGTAGCGTTGAACGGTCAGCAGCACCGAAGGCGAGTCACGGTCGTGAGCATCAGAGCGCGGGAAGGACGAAGCCGGCACATGGCGAGAGCTGAATCGCTGCGAAGCCACGTGCCTCGTGACTCTCATGACCCAGCAATGATTCGCACAAACTATAATCGAAGGAATATCCCATTAGATATAACGATAGGGATCACACAATCATTCCTTACCTGCAGAAATTATATTTTCGATCTCGCCGAAAGAATTAAATCTTCGTGACGCGAATATAAGGCTTAAGACGCTTCTGCAACAATCCGCTGCTGCTGCCTCGCTGCTGGTTAGCCGATCTAGTGTCTCTACGTCTACTAGTTTCCTGCCCGACGACCGTGACGAGACGCACGACGTTCGGTCTCACGGAGAAAGCCTCGGAACTTCTGAGCTATTCGCGAAAAACTATCTACTCTCAGCTAGATACCAACTCGCCTTTTACACCAACGAGAAGAGACCTCATTTTGCTCTTATTGTACAAAACCATTCACGCTTTTCCGCCGGATATTACCAAGAAGGGATCATCGTTCCGAGGTTTTCTGGTGCCAGATGAAACTAGTAAATAAAGCAGATAAAATGTATTCTATCTTTTCACTAAAGTACTTTTTTTAAAAGAATTTCATCTCGTACAACTTTTAAAATTGTTTATTTTGTTTAAAATGTGAGCGAAGTACACATTTTTAGACGGGTTTTAGTAAACCCGTTTAGTAAACACTTCTTGAATTTTTTTTCCACTACTGATTCCACAAAAAAGGTTTATAAATCCGCCCCTTGAACCGCGATTTTTTTAAACATCAAATATAAAAAATATCACTATTGTTAATATTCTTCATATTCAATAACATTTGGTGAATGAGCAACAATTATTACTAACCGAATCAAAATATGTATTTAGCTAGCAAAAATTATTTTTGGCCCAGTAAAAAAATTTATTGGCCACGCAAAAAATCTTATTAATGAAGCAAACAAAATTATTAGCCGAGCAAAAAAAATGCAATGGTGAAGTGAAAATATTTCTCACCCGATGTTTGGGCCAGCGAAAAGTTTGAAAAATTCAAGCAAGACAACTTCCTTTTCCCGACCATATTTATAATTACCGAACTATTTGTCACAGCTAAGCATTTTTTAATTTGCATAGTGCATGAATAAAAAAATACTTCGCTAGACACAATGTTCTGCAACAATAAGAATCCTCGTTATCCTTTTTAGAAAAATCCATTAATTAACTTCCGGCGGAAGAGACGTTAGTAGGCTTTGGCATCGTTCCGGAATTTACCGGTAGAAGGTGAACAAAGTAGCTGGCATAACCAGGAAGCTCTCATATACTGTAATACTCTTGGTACTTCGCGAGAACTATAATGACCGTCTTACTCGTTTATTATCCTCGAAGGCACAATATTATTCGCTACTTCATTACTCTCCGGTGACTCATTAGTGAGAAAAATGATCCGTGACTTTAAAGTAGTTAAAAAAATTACTAAGAATATTCTTTTGCATACAATAATGATAATAATAATTTTCTTTTAGTGGTTGTAAAAAAAAAATACTAATTGTGTTTCGCTCTGTTTTCCAGATGCACGGTTGTACTCTTCAATCCTCGAAAAAACACACAGACCCACGTGTTGAACGGATGCAGAAAGACTGTAACGTCCCTCGCTCTCGCCGGCGATGGAAGACTTCTCGCCACTGGAGAATGCGGGCACATGCCGAACGTTCGGGTCTGGGACATATCGGACCCCCAGAACGCCGTACAGATCGCCGAGTTTACGGGACACAAATATGGCATCAATTGCGTGGTAAGATGCTTGACCTGGAATTCGGTAATCTTCGGAGAAGGTAGACGTCTTCTCGGTCATTGACACTCATTCACCAAAGCGGACATAAGACACAGACATAATTATGTCTCAAATTCACTTTCCAGTCAATGAGCGTAACTTTTTGTTAAAACCATTCGGGGGTGGGTTAAAGTTCCGAATGGTAAATTCACGAAGGTCTAAAATTTCGAAATTTATTGTCTCACCTATATTTTTGATGAAAATCGCTAGAAAATTTATCTTAAAAAATGTCGGTGATATATTAAATTTCGGAATTTTAGACTTTCGTGCATTTACTATTCCGAACTTTAACCCTGATTTCCTCGGTTCTCGGAGACAACGTTCCGAATGGTAAATACTCGGAGGTCTAAAATTTCGAAATTTAATATCTCATGTACGTTTTGACGAAATTCGCTAGAAAACTTTTCATCAAAAATATAGGTGAGATATGAAATTACGGAATTCTAGACCTTCGTGTATTTACCGTTCGGAACTTTAAACCCGTCTCAACCATTCAATGGTGTTTTTTTAATTTTTTGCTTGTCGGTTCAATAGATTCATTTCATTGAAAAATTCACTGCTGGTAATTATAGCCTTGGACTCATAATAGTTTGAGTTTTGATACATAAAAATTTGGTACATAAAAATGATCGTCGTAGTCTCGATTATTGTTGATGGTAGAATTCAGATTAAAGTTACTGATATTCTTTGATGCATATTTTACTTTTTTAGTTGCTGGTTATATATGAATAAATGTGTGTTGATGATTCCTTAAATGTAGAATTTTTTGCGAAGCGCTAATTAATTCTGGCTTCTTTTTGACACTTGCAATATATATCTTCTCTTTTTGCCACTTAAAAAAAAACTTTGTTCGAGAGATCAACATCACATATTTTTTATTCATCAATCGCTGATTTTTACTTGATTCTATCCTTTTAAGTGGGAAACAAATAAATTATTATCCTGCGACAATTTTTATAGTTACATTAACTATTGTGTTGTCAACGTAACTAACTTTGATTAATTAGGTCATATAATTTAAACAAAAATTGCAATCATCACAAAAAATGTTCTAAGTGCACACAATGTACTCAAAAATTGAATTCATGCAGTACTTGAATTATTTAATTATTTAATATTTACGTAGTTTGGCTGATGGAGCATAAAGTATTGTGTTAGTCTATTTTGTATTCAACGTACTTCTAAATTTGGAAGAAAATTCCATGACATTTGATCTTTCTTCGAAATAGTCATCGTCACCTGCACATTTAAAGTCGAAATTTCAAGAACCGCTAGCATTCTGGCCAGATTTCGCCAATCTTTTTATTTATCGATCACTGATTTTAATTTAATTTTATCTTATTAAGAAAAAAAACTTGAAAAATTATTATCCTGCGACCATTTTCATCGTGACATCAACTATTATATCGTTAACTTTAATCAATGCAGTACTCGAAATATATACAATTGTATTAGTGTATTTTGTATTCTATGTACCTCTGAATTTTAAGGAAAATTCCATGAGTTCAGTCTTTTTTCGAAGTAGTCTTCGTCAACTTCACGCTGCACATTTAAGGTCGAGATTTCAAGAACCGCTTTGTAGCATTAAGCAATGGGATTCTTGGTCAGATTCCGCGGACCCGTCCTATCCCAACCACTCAGAGATCGCGAATTGCAAACAGTTACGGCTTCGTCGTCAGTGGCCTTACATAAAGGGGGACAAGCCTATCTCCTACAACATCGATGCAGAGTGCAACACACTTCATTCTAGATAACTTTTACGCGTGCTTTACGACCCCCCGACAGTTTGAGGCAGTTGCAGTTGTTTTTTCGCAATTAAACCAAAGTCGCGACTCATTACATAAAATGAACAACTTTATGCCTAGAAAATTTAATTATTTAATTAAACTAATCTACTAAATGTAATTAGAAATCAGAGAACATACCAGAGTGAAACAGAATGTAATTATTAAATTCCATTAAAATATGAAATACTATAGAAAACTCTAAGAGTACTGAAGTTTTTATACTACTAATAAACAGTAGTTCGAAAAAACTTCTAATATATTGTATAGTTCAACTAATAATTATTTGTCATAAATATTTCATAATTGTTACTAAATTGTTATAAAAAGGATTACTTATCCAAAAATTGATTGTTGACACTTATGGCTAATAAACACATCACTAATTCTTTGGATGTGCTCACAATAATAATTATTGTAAATGCAAGATTACAATTTATTCCAAGATCAATTAATTACTTTTTTTAAATCTCTTACATATTAATCGAATAAAATATTTAGCTCTAGACACACATGACGAAGTTGAAAATGTTGGCTTTGACATTCCGGCGAACACCTAATTTCGAAACCAAAAAAGTGATCACCAAAGTTACAGAATGAAATGTAGTTTCCTGTTATTCGTTCCCTCAGAAACTGCCGAAGCTCATAAACCATTCTGCATTATGATGATAATTTTTCGGAATTAATTAACACCAATTTCGTAATGAAACTAAATTTTTTTTGCGTTTATACCAGAATCGTACTGTTTTTTCGAAATGAGAAAGAAATGCGCAAAACGTATTCAGTGAAATTCAGGTATTCAGCTTACATAAAAATTGCTAAAGCGCATAAACGTGGATTATCACGATTATTTTTGCCGTCTAAAACTGACCGCCACGCGTGACAGGCAAGCGAAGCTTTCGCGTGATTGTCTGTCCACGAAAAGTGGCCGCGTTATTAGCGATCAAGTAAAAGGCTGTTAAAGAAGTAACAGAAAAAAGTTGGGATCTTCTCTGATGATCAGGAAAGATGAATAGCCGGTCGGTCGGTCGGTCGGTGAGCTCGTGAGGTGCCTTTAATCGACCTAAAATTATTCGAATCGCGTGCAGAAGGCGACGCGGGTTGCACCGAGCTACGCCGCGAGCGGCAAACGATGAATCGACCAAGATCCTGAGTACACTAAATCACGTCTCTCCAACGGTACTTCGTGTACCGATATTAGCCCACGAGTGGTCAAACAGCTATTTCGAAAGTACCATAGCGGCGGGTCTCATGTCTCTCTTCGACTCGCAAGTTCTGAACTCTTCGATTCCATCAATTTAACAGCAATTCTACTTCTGTGATTTCCATAATAAATAAAAAATATCCGATAATTGGAGGTCAAAACACCGAGTGACTAAAAAAGCGAGTTTCAAAATAACGAACGTCCGAATGTAGAACGGCCATCACTATGAAATTCTCCATTTTAGCTACTCGTCATTTAAATAATTTGTTATTTTAATTGCATTCTGAAATTTTCACTTGTAATCAATGTTTTTCATGATTTTTTTTACAGGCATTCTCGCCAAGCAACAAGTACGTCGTTTCTGTGGGTTCGCAGCACGATATGATCGTCAACGTCTGGGACTGGAGAAACAACGTCAAAGTTGCCTCTAACAAAGTGTCAAGCAAAGTAAAAGCCGTCTCTTTCGCTGAGAATGGCAATTACTTTGTTACAGTGGGCAACAGACACGTAAAGTTTTGGTACCTCGAGTACTCACGCAGTGCTAAGGTACGAACTTTTATCGATTTTTCTTTTTTTCACTTTGCATGTTGGAATAGTTAAATCAGAGTTGGTTAGTCCGATGTAAACATCACTTTTTACTCTAAATTTATAATCTATGAATAGATTATAATTTCAGTTCAACTACTTTTTAAACAATTTTTTTCATAAAATTTTATATTCAGCTTTGTATTTTATATCATCCACAGTATTATGTACGGAAAGCACAAAAAAATTGGCGAGGTAGATAACATATTTTTGGAGGAGTAAAAAAGTTTGTCAAAAGCTTTTATGTCTGTACTATTAACCATTTCGTTTCCCTCGCCAAAAAATTGCCGAGGTAGATATTTTTGGAGGAGTGAAAAAGTTTATCAAAGGCTTTTATGTCTGTACTTTTCTCCATTTCGGTTCATTCATACAGACCCTTTTTATTTTGTTGTAAATTTAATGTAACTTGAATTGATATATACAGAAAGTGTAGAAAAATTAGCAGTGTGAGAAAAAAATATTAAGGGGTGTAATAAAAGTTTTTCAAAAGTTAGTAGTTGAACCGCCAGACAATATTCAAAAATAAAGAACTAAAGAAAAGAACTTGATTGATCATGCTAGTTTTCGAATGGCTTTTCCGTTTTTCTTGTACTTATACTTTGTCAAGACGTTTCTGTGATCCAATTACATCAAAAGCAGGGAAGAGTAATTACGATTAAAGTAAAAAAAAGGTGATCGAGAAAAAGTTGACTGTGTCTCTGATTACTTCCTCTTGATTGATCGATAGTTCAGTTTTTCTCCTGCCCACCTAACTCGCTATCTACGTTCTGCATTTGCTGACCCGACGTAGAGAAATCTCGTTCGGCGACAGCGGCAGCTCTTGGCTATAACACGACGAGTTAGACACACACGCGAGATCGACTCACGATCAAGTGACCATTTACTTTTCCAGTACAAAGAACCAGTGCCTTTGATGGGCCGATCAGCCATATTAGGCGAGCAAAGGAACAACGATTTCGTCGACGTTGCCTGCGGCAGAGGCGAGATGGCAGATTCGACATACGCCATTACCAAAACTGGCCTGCTTTGCGAATTCAATAATAGAAGGCTCCTAGACAAGTGGGTCGAACTCAGAGTGAGTTTTACTGCAACTTCGAATTGCTCGAACTTTTATCGAAGCGATTTTATCACTGAAACTTCTAATATTAAAAAATATCTAAAACACAAATTCATATATTTATCAGACAAGCAGCGCCAATTGTATATCCGTTGGTGAAAAATACATCTTCATTGGCTGTGCCGAAGGTATCGTCAGGTGCTTCAGTCCAGCGAGTCTGCAATTCGTTACGACACTTCCACGCACTCATTATTTGGGCGTTGATGTTGCTCAGGGATTATCCATTAAGTAGGTCCAAAAAACTCTGAATCACAAATTAGCGAAGGAAAGAAAATTGGCAGATGCGAAAAACTAGTTTTTTTTTGTAAAGAGATTAAGTTTATACAAAAAAGGCTATATTTCTAGAATTTGTTGTGGTGTTGAAGTTCCGAATGATAAATACACGAAGGTCTGAAATTCCGAAGCTTATTACCTCTTCTTCATTTTTGACGAAATGTTTTGTGGCGGATTTCGTCGAAAATGTAGGTGAGATATTAAATTTCGAAATTTTAGACCTTCGAGTATTTACCATTCGGAACTTTGTCCCCGAGAGGCGAGGAAATCGGGGTTAAAGTTCCGAGTGGTAAATGTACGAGAGTCTAAAATTCCGAATCTTAATATCTCATCTACATTTTTGACGAAAAATTTTCTAGCGAAATTCGTCAAAAATCAGAGAATAGATTTCGAAATTTTAGACTTTCGTACATTTACCATTCAGAACTTTAACCCTACCCCGAATATTTACTTATCTTTTTGTTATCAGTATCCAAAATAATCCAGTAGTTTCATCCGGTACCAATTTCAAATATAAAAAGAAGGAAAATAAATGTTGTTTGCTTTATATTCTGTCTGCCAAACGGTCTTTATCCGAACAATCGTTACAATCGGTAAAATCCGAGCACTAAATTATCTTGTGGTGCGTTTAGTCACATGTCTCAGCATCCGGCGAATGCGAGATATCCGGACGCTATAGCATTGGCGTTTGACGAACGAAACAACAAGCTGACCTGCGTATACAACGATCATAGTATCTACGTATGGGATGTGCGAGACATAAGACGAGTTGGAAAGTCTCATTCCTTCCTGTACCATTCAGCCTGCATATGGGGCGTTGAAATGTATCCAACTGGACAGGACTCTGCGAACGCTATGCCACCGGGCAGTTTCATTACCTGCTCGAGCGACGACACTATCCGCGTTTGGAATCTGCAGAAGGATTTGCCACCCGACGACACACTCTACAAGCGGAATATCTATAGCAACGTACGTTCTAATCATTCATTATATTACAATAGATTAAGGGAGATTTTTACTTCGTTGGTTCGAAAGACTCACGATTTTGCTAGAATTTATTATGCGAAAACTTTTTAACACAGAATGGTAAAAATTTTTATATATATTTTGAACAAATTTTATGTTATTTTTTTGTTAAATTTATCTCTATTGTGAACGGAAACGTATTTCTTATTTGGATGAAATTACTACGGAGAGCGGAAGCGTCGTGTTTCTCATAATCACGTTTTCCATGTTTACGGAAGTGGTAACAAATGCTCGAGACTCGAAATCACCGTGAAATTTGGTAGAAATGTGCATGAGAAACTTGTACATCGAATGATCTGGCATTAAAGATATCCACAAGTTTATTTTATCCGCAAAAACCACAATCAGTTTTCGTGAAAAACATAAATTGAGAGTTTGATAGTTTAGTTTCCCAAAAAACTAGTTCTTCCGTTTATTGTCGTTCAAGCGATACAGACATTTCACATGCACATTTCTACTATATTTCATGGAGATTTCTAATGTCTGTCATTTTTCACCACCTTCGTAGACATAAAAAAAGTGATTTTAAGGAGAATTCTCTGTCCGAACCTCTCAACCGATTAATTTAAATTTAAATAAAAAAAGTTCCTTATCAATAAAAACTACAGTGAATATACAAAATTCCAGCAGCTTGTGTTGAAAAGTTTTCACATAAACAATTCCAACGAAATTGAGAATTCTTCGAGCCAAAAGAGCAGAAATCTCCCTTAAACAATATTTTTACCGTAACAAAATTTTATTTTATCTAGAGAAAAATCATTTTAGTTGTTTTAAACCAGTGTTTTAAGCGCGCAAATATGTTTCTCATGAAAAATGAACAATATTCGAAAGGTGATTTAAAAAATATGGAATCTGCTATAATCTGTAATATTCAGTGCAGGATTTTTTTTCTCGTGATCGCTACACCGTTACGACCAATTATATATGAATTTATACAACGAATTTGTTTACCGTGCGAAAAAGGAGCTCTTACTAAAATCGGAGGAGAGTGAATAATTATGAAATTGAATGAAGTTTGATATATATGTTTATTTTTGGAAAAAGAAGTTCGGAATGGATTTAATAAGTAACGATACAACTTGGAAATAGCAATGGTTCGGAATAAATGAGAACAGAAGTAGGCTCAACATAATAAACGTGTCCTCCGAGACATCGATCCACGATCTTGCTTCCATTAATCAATGCACCGTTATTTCTCCTGCAGGAATTACTTAAAGTCTTGTACGTGGATCCTGAATTAACCTACTTGAAAGACCTCGATCTCGCGGCAGCTGGAACTACGGAGAAGAGCGACGCCTCTTATGACGGGCGCAACGGTGTCAGGTCGATAAGGGTCAGTCCCGACGGCAAGCATCTCGCTTCTGGAGACAGGTGCGAATATTCCTTCACTGGCGAAAACCTTAAGGAAGCCTTTTACTTTGTATTTGTTTTTCACTAGAGTCTTAAGAGAGACTTTTGCAATTTTTTTTTTTTTTTGTCACTGACTGAAAGGAGACTTGCAATTTTCTTTAATTTCCGTCACCGTCTGAAGGGGAAATTTTGCATGTTCTTACCTTCCTTCTGTAAGAATCTTAAGGAAAATTTGGACATTTTTCTGTTTTTAGCAATTTAAGGAAGAGCTATGAAATTTGCTTGCTTCCTTTTTAGGAATCTTAATGAAGCTTTTGACTGCAACTTTCTTGATCTTGTGACAGTTTGTTGAAAGGGACCTTTGCAAATTTCTTATTTGAAGAGATTTTATCTTTGCAATTTTCTTGCTTGTTTCTGTTTTTTTTTTGCTCAGAATTTTAATCAATGCTCGATTATCGTTTCTTCTTAGGTCTGGAAATATTCGGATTCATTCATTATCCGTAATTATGGACTGACTATTGAGAATCTTTCGCGGTCCCAATTGTCATTCATTATATGGAAGAGAATTTTTTTTTTACTGAAAATAAAATTTGTCTTAAATCAATATTCTCCTATAATTTTTCATATTAGACGCTAAATATGTTATTACAGGAACAGAACATGATTGCAAATTTCTTATTTGAAGAGATTTTAACTTTGCAATTTTCCTGCTTGTTTTTGTTTTTTTTTTGTTCAGAATTTTAATCAATGCTCGATTATCGTTTCTTCTTAGGTCTGGAAATATTCGGATTCACGATGTCAACTCGCTTGACGAAGTTTGTCTCGTCGAGGCTCATGACGCTGAAGTTCTTTGCCTCGAATACTCGAGATTCTCGCGATATTGCATGGATTCGCCGAGGCTATTGGCAAGCGCTTCGCGAGATCGTCTCATTCACGTGTTCAGCGTCGATCAGGGCTACAACTTTTTGCAAACTTTGGATGATCACAGCTCGTCAATAACAGCTGTACGATTTTTTAGCCACAACAACCAAGCCGATCAGATACAGATGGTCTCGTGCGGCGCAGATAAAAGCATCATTTTCAGGCAACTTCAAGCGGTAAGAGTTCATTGCACTCAACTCAATTAGCCAATTACCCTTTGCAGTTGAACCTTTATTGATGAACAGGGAAAAATACGCTTTCCATTAACAGAAGTTAGAGACAAGATAGAAGATATATAATGTATTTTCCTTTATATACGACACAACTTTATCACCTTGGAAAAAAAGCAATTCTCTTTTGTTTTTGATAAAACAATTGATTCATTTTATATTTTTTTATTTGTTTAAGCGCGGCTGCACTTATTTTTTCCTCAAAGAAAATCGTATGAAATACCCATGCATTTCATTACCCGTAATAATGGACTGACTATTGAGAATCTTCTGCAGTCCCAATTGTCATTCATTATGGAAGAGAAATTTTTATTTTTCAATGAGAATAAAATTTGTCTTAAATCAATATTCTCCTATAATTTTTTTATATTAGGAGCTAAATATGTTATTACAGGTACACAACATGATTGCTATGTATACATAATATATATTATTATGCTTGCATGGATATTTTGATAACAATATTCAGCTTAAAAGACTTTCGAATATCGTACCCAATTTGTACATCATAAATTATGAAAAAATCATAATTCCACAAATTCGCAATCAGAAGAAAGATTCTCAAATTTTTTAAATCACTCAACGATTATAGACACCTGGAGGCCCGCCACAATTTGTCCGGGATAATAACGCTCAAGGAAAGACTACACTCTACGACATGGAAGTCGATTCCGGCCAAAAGCATGTTTTGACTGCTTGCCAAGACCGCAACATCAGAGTGTACAATGTAGCGACTGGAAAACATAGCAAAACCTTTAAGGGTTCGGTCGGCGAGGACGGTTCACTTATTAAAGTCGTTTTAGGTTCGTATAAATCGATATTAACGTGCTACTAAATTCTGTGATATTTTTATTATTATCAATTTCGTAGTTTATCAATAGATGCTTCTGGTATATTTTTATTATTATCAATTTCGTAATTTATCGATAGATGCTTCCGGAATCTACGTTGCTACGTCCTGCACTGACAAAACTCTTTGCGTCTACGATTACTACAGCGGAGAGTGCATGGCAACGATGCTGGGTCACTCGGAACTCGTAACGGGGCTGCGATTCAGTCCCGATTGCCGTCACCTCGTGTCGGCGAGCGGTGATGGATGCGTATTCGTATGGCGAGTTCCACACGATATGGTGGTCACCATGCAAGCAAGACTCGCCCAGCAAGCGATGCGCGCCGGAAAGTAAGTTTACAGTCTCTCGATTTTAAGTTTAGGGAAAATTTATAGGGATCGTTTACTAAACTATACATTTTTTTTTGGCAAGATCTGTTCTACAATATTTTTCACTTAATACGAGACGTAAACAAAGCATGCAAAGTAGAAACCTCCAAATTGTTTCCTCATTTTTTTTTCGATCCACAAAGCATATGAGAAAGTATGTTGATCAATTTTCGCTTCCTCACAGAGAAAGCTTTCTAAAAAGAATATATATTGAGAAAACAATTTGCAAGGTTCTACTTTACAGGCTTGTGTTAGCTCGAAAAACGTTTTTCTAAACATGCAATTGTAAAATTAGAACCGTTTGACAGATGAATATCGAATTTGGACCTAAACTTTGCTCTATATTGGTCCGTGTGTGACGCTAATTTGAACACGGTATCCCGTAATTTGGAGACGTAAGCGCGCGAACGAACCAACGTTAATTTTCACAGTCTCTCGATTTTACGTTTAGGGAAAAATTATAGGAATCGTTTGCTGAACTATACATTTTTTTTGGCAAGACCTGTTCTACAATATTTTTCACTTGTTACGAGACGTAAACAAAGCATGCAAAGTAGAAACCTCCAAATTGCTTCCTCATTTTTTTTTTTTCGATTTACAAAGCTACCTTTATGAGAGAGTATGTTGATCAATTTTGGCTTCCTCACATAGAAAGCTTTGCTCTATATTAGTCCGTGTGTGACGCTAATTTGAACACGGTATCCCGTAATTTGGAGACGCAAGCGCGCGAACGAAACAACCGCCAACAGCCGATAAATCTCACACATACCACAACTCGACGGCAACAATAACAGCATCGAAACAACGTTAATTTTTCAGAATTTCATAATCCTATAAAATCGGAGCATCTTTACCAAATTTAATATCTACTATAGTTAGATATCAATTCGTTCTTGTTGAAGATTTCAGCAGAGTTGCTCAAAGTTGCTTTCAATTAAACCGAAAACATACATTGTCCGATAATTCGAAATTTCGTAAATTCCAAACCGTTTCATAGATGCAGCTAAAATTTAATAACCACCGGCGTTATTCATTACTTTATTTGTTAAAAACTTTTAAGCTCATTAGCTGAAAAATTGCGGCAGCTAGAGAACATACAGACGTTCTTTGTACAATTCAAAGTCTTATGGTATTTGAAAATATTGTTCAATTTTTTCGTAAATTTATACATAAAAAGGATTGTTGCTCATGTACCGGTGAAATAAACTCCGGCACGATTGTTGAAGCTGTACTTGACAGCTGAAGCTGTACGATACATCGGTTCAAATTTTGCAATTGTGCCACTCACAGCATACATACATCCTCTTTTTGCTCTAAACCACTTTTCTCGATGTTTTTGTGTGTGAACAAATGTATTCAATAGTATCGAAATTTTTCTTCCAAGAATTTGTTTAGATGTTTTTAGTCTGACTCCATTTTCAAGTACAAAGATACCTTTTCAAGGGAAATCCCTGAATGATTCCAAAGCTTATTGGAAAAACTTAAATAAAATTAAGTTCAAAATTCACTACAAAATCGCCGTAAAATATTCCAGAGTCTTCAATGATTTATTTTCTTGCTAAATTCCTTCATAGATAACTGATAATTAACTTAGTAAAATGTTCAATTACCAATGATTAAATACATCGCGATGAACGTGAGAAGAACGCTCATTACGTTCGTAAGAGCTCGTTAATAATGTTACGTTACCTATCGAAAAAGTAAAAGAACTGACGTACAATTTCACGCGTTTGTGCAGAAGACCGACGTCGGTAGTGAACGGTACCGGTGGCGGTATTCAACTGGATAACGAGACGTTCGGTTCTCCGCCGCCGGAATTCTTGGATCCGAACGCGAATCCTTCGCCGCAAAATGCGAGCGTTGATTACCGTTTCAGCGTTGGGCAATTGCCTCTTTGGGCGAAGAAACAGATAAACACAACTTCGAGTACAAACGATGCAGCGCCGAGTTTGAGTTCCGGCGTGAGATCCCTAAACGTCGACCTGCCGAAAGGTCGATGGGCACAACGAGTCCAACAGGGCGATGGAATAACCGTTAAGTCAGTTTACGACAGCGATGAGATAATTCCATTTCCGCCGCCGCGAGGTGGAAACGATTCGGATGGCGGTGGAGGCGGCGGGGGATCGAAAGACAGCTCTATCGACAGCGGAACTGAAACCAAGTGCAGCAGCGACTATCGACGGGACACAATTCTCATTAAAAGGGTCAGTCCCGGCTCTAAGCCCAAGATTTCTCGAGTAGTTTGATTAATCCACGAAGGGTTCTTATTTATTTACTATGTCGATTATTTTCACATATTTATTTATTTATTTACTTAATCGACTATTTTCACATACTTATTGCTTTATATATTTATTTAATGGATTATTTTTACATATTTATTACTTTATTTATTTACTTAATCGACTAGTTTCACATATTTATTGCTTTACTTATTCACTTAATCGACTATTTTCACATACTTATTGCTTTATATATTTATTTAATGGATTATTTTTACATATTTATTGCTTTATTTATTTACTTAATCGACTAGTTTCACATATTTATTGCTTTATTTATTCACTTAATCGACTATTTTCACATACTTATTGCTTTCTATATTTAATTAATGGATTATTTTTACATATTTATTGCTTTATTTATTTACTTAATCGACTAGTTTCACATATTTATTGCTTTATTTATTGACTTAATCGACTGGTTTCACATATTTACTGCTTTATTTATTTACTTAATCGACTATTTTCACATACTTATTGCTTTCTATATTTATTTAATGAATTATTTTTACATATTTTTTGCTTTATTTATTTACTCAATTCATTTCTTTTACTTTATTATTGCTATAGTAATTAATATTACTTTTCGTGGTGCTATGCCCAAGTTTTTTGGGGTATTTTTTTAAATATCTAAACGTTTTTATTAATTTATTTAATCGACTACTAATGTAAGTAATTTCGGCGTTGAGCCTAAGTATAATCGATTTTTTTTCATGACACATAAATATCTTTAATTAATTCACTTTATCAATTATTTTCACTTAATAGTTGGTACATTTATTTCCCCCATTACTGCTACCTTATTCATTATTTTTATGACGCAATATTTATTTATCTATTTACTTATGTAGTTATTTACCTTACTGATATCTTTAGAGAGTTAGCAAAAGCTACTTTTGTAATCCTTGTAGCAACGAATAATAATATGACTAATTAATTTTACGAAATTCTCTCGTAACAAGTATAATTTTTATTATTGTGACTCTGTTCATCCTCTCTGAATTCGTGAAGGCCAATTAGCGCGCAAATCTGCTCACCGCGAAAACTCATTCGCTGCCGTTTCAATGCTTAACTACATTAATCATTATCACGCAATAACCATTTACTGTAATACGATTTTTAGGAGGAAGAGGAAGTATTTCAACCATGCGCAGATAGTTACAGAGAATTGACTGACGATTCGAAACAGGTACTAACAGATCATTGCATATCATTTAAAACGTTTAGAATTTTCACCAATCGTTGCATGCATCGCGCTTTTCGCTTGCCAATGCTTTTGCATTTTATTTTTTATTATGATGAATTAATCACAAAGGAATTATGTGAATGTTTTTCTTACTATTATTTCCATTTTCTTTTTCTAATTTCTTCATCGCACACGATTCGCTCACGTAGGTGATGGGTGGTAACGTGACAATAACTAGAGGTAGCTCGGAATTGCCCCGTCAATCAAGGAGTCGACATCACACCGACGACAGCAGTCTTGGCAGTTTTAAGTTCGAGGTATTCATTTAACTACCATAAAAAAAAGGAACTGAAAACCTTAGCAATCATTAAAAATACCAGAGGCTTCTATTTCATTTTAATTTGGCACTCAATGTTGTTTTTTTAATCTGTCAATCGACTATTGCGCTTTTCATCGTTGAATGTTCAGTCATTTGCTAGTTATGATAAGATGTCACTGCAAAATACATAAGATGGCACTGTAAAATATCATTCATTCGACTCCACACGAGCGTCTTTTTCTCCCAATCGTTATTTAGGATCACGAGAGTACCGAACACGATGGCGACGTGGAAGATTATTCCGAAGGCGAAAATGGCACTACAGGATCCGAAAAATCGCATCATCGGCTCATGTATTATCCACCACCCGAAGACACCGTCTCGAATCAATTCAAAGTCAATGCCATGGATGTCGAGGAACTTCGAAGGTGAGTTTTAGCCGTTTTTCCAAGACGTCTTGCTTTTTATCGACTTCGATGGTTCATTTCGGAAATCGCGTTTTGACGGAATGCTGTAAAAATGTTGACCTTTCAACTGATTCGCGCGAAATGTAATGCCAAATAATATTATCTGAACCTGCGAATATAAAGAACTATTTAGCAAAATATCTCAAGTTTCACGAAAACTAGACCATTCACCTCCTTTTTCGAAATAAAAATTAAAAAGCTATAAATTCTAAATTTATACATACATTCTGTCGAAAATTAGAACAATCAAAGACAGGCTGCCGCTTCACTTATCTCTCAAATTTCAGCGCAATGGATTGAGTGCTTTGTAAATTACACGTGATTTAAATTCACATTTAACGTGACATTTATTTTGAACTACTTTTTCCTATGTTTTGGATTCCTCTGAACGTCCTGACATAAAAGTCCTGACATAAAAGTCAGAAAAAGTTATTTTCCGAAAACGAAGATTCCTCTATGAGAAAGCTAAAATAACATTATTAGGTCGTATTGTCGCAAATAATGATTTTATCAGAATCATAGGCGTAAAACACTTAATTGTACTCCATCATTTCCTTGGATATCTGTGAAATTACATTTTTGAAATTTTCAATAATAACTTTCAATGTAGGTTGCTTCGGCGAATGACGGCTTAGTTATTTTTCTATGGAAAATTTTCTCGTTTCGCCCTGATCAGGGCCCCTTCAGAAATATGTATTTTTTTCCCTCTTCGGAGTTAATTATGTGACTATTTTTGTGTGCCCTTCTGTTGTTAATCAATTGTGATCAACAAGAACAGAACAAGCCGGAGAACCAGGTCGACTACAACAAAATATTGAAAAATAGATCGCACACAATTGATCAACAACAGAAGGTCACACAAAAATAGTCACATAATTAACTCCGAAGAGGGGAAAAACATAAATATATCCGAAGAAGCCCTGATCAGGGCGAAAGGTAAAAATTTCGCAAAGAAAATTAACTAAGCCGTCATTCGCCGAAGCAACCTACATTAAAAATTAGGAAGTTTCTATTGCGACAATATCGTATAGAATCACGGTATACCGTATCTTCATTCACAGTATACCGTGATTCTACACGATATAATTACATTTTTCGTGTAATTATACCGTGCACAGCATAGGTTCCTACGCGTACGGCATTTAAAATCACAACACGCCGTGATACCGTGCACGGTTTTAGATATACCTTAGAAAAATTTACGCACGGTTTGAAAGAGGTAACTGAGATACCGTACACGGCTTTGCAGCACGGTATCCTAAAGAATCGATACGGTGTCGACATAATAATTAATCTCTCTTTTAAAAAGTTCATGGGTAACGGAAAGCATTGTTGACACTTATTCGAGTTGTGATTGCTGGGAAAGTCCGCGAGAAACAAGTTCAGTTTGGTGTCAAATTTGACATAAGAATAGGACGTGCGCTGCAACGTCCGTGACATTTTAAAAGGTTATAAAAGCGCAGTAGCGCAAAAGATTTTTGAGGCACACGCGCCAGCGCGTGTGATCAGCCTAGTCAAGTATAAATTGCCATAGGTTTAACGGAGCGTTGTTTCGTTCATGTAGACAATACATTTTATAAATTATTCAGTTGATAATAGAATTTATTATCTATTACCTCATATTACATATATTATGAGACTTCAAAACAACGCTTCGTTAATCCTATGCCAATACAAGATTATACAAGATTGAAATATATCGTGCTACGAAACTGTGCACGACATTACGGTTATCACGTCAATGCCGCGCCGATTTTTTAGGATACTGTGCTGCAAAACCGTGTACGGTATCTCATTATCCTCCAGACCTTGCGTAAACTTCTCTAAGGTGTCTAAAACCGTGCACGGTATCACGGCATGTCGTCATTTGAAATGCGTACACCGTATACCGTAGGAACGTATGCCGTACGCGGTATAATTAAGCGAAGAACGTAATTATACCGTGTATTGGTTCACGGTATACAGTGTCTGTACGGTATGGTCCCAATAGACACTTCCTAAAAATTATCCCAAGCGGCTAAAGCAAATATCAACAATCTTTTCAACAATAACGTTAATCATTTAATGACAATAGATCGCAGAGGCGAAGCAAGAAACCCAGAGGCGAAAATGGTCGAACCAGCGAGATAATCGCATCCGGCAGCCAGGACGATTCCGATTCGGAGGGCGGTGCGTCGACGCCGAGCGCCGAGCGGAATCCGTTATCGATGCTGTCGGAGGCGAGTTCCGAAGGTTTCGATCAGATCGCTAGTCAAAGGGAAAAATATCTCAAGAACGCTTTCGAATCTCTCAGCGGGGCTGACGAGCCTACCAACCGAAAGAATACGAGTATAAGCTCACAATTCCATGGCAGGTCAGTCAATTACCACATATTTAAAAACAGTTAACAAATCTGTTAACATACATTCCAATAACGATACGTTTTTAAATTTAAAAAACGTTTATACATCCACTCGAATTCATCAGAATTGCCCGTAACGTACCTCACAAATTGCAGAACGAGCGGTGGTGGCGCCGGTTCTGAAAGCCAAGGCAATAAAACCCGAAACGCAGTCGTTGTGAACGCAACGAAACACTCAAGAGGCGACACAGACGTGACGAAAAAGAGAGAAGAATTGCAGAGGCGAATAGAAGAAACGAGGCGGAAATTGCAGAGCGTAAGTAAACAACAACGTCGAAATACCAGTCTAACGGCAAAAGAAACCTAACTTTGACGATTTTTATTACTGTTACGATTTGCAACTAACGTTGACGATGTTTTTTTTTTTTTTTTTTTGGAGCATGAAAAGAGGAATAGAATTTCTATTGAGAGGAGTTATTTAATACATGTTGAAGTATGAAAAATACATTTTTTATTATCATTACAATACAAAATAGCGACGATCTATATGCAATTGGTTATAAAAGAACGTAGGAGATTTTTGAAAATCAAACTTTGTTGAATCGTTGCACTTTTTTTTTTTTCGATTTTTTTTGCAAAAAAAAAGTTCATAACAAAAAAGTTTACACAAAATAAAAAAAGGGCTAAGTACGTTTATAGATAATGTTATTGTGAAGCTATTGTAAAAATTTTCAAACTAATCCACGCAATGATGTTCAAGTAATCTGATATCTCCGTTTAAAAAAAGTGGTTTTGAGAAAAACGCGTTTAAAGTTTCACGATCACGCTTACTGCACGCTCCGAGATGGAGTGGAGCAGCATCGATAATTGTACTTTTAGAATTTTTTTTTCACCGTAGGGCAAACGGCATATTGTTTGTATTAACTATTCAAGGATGTATGATACGTACAGTCCCGCAAAAAGTGAGTTTTAGAAACAATTTCGGTCACTTCCCGCTGGGATAAAAATTGGATAAAAATAATGCATACAAAACGTGCTGAAAAGATTGATTTCGCATAATAATGATCCCAAAATGTTATCAACAAATTGGCGAAAAAAAACAATTGTTCAACAAACAATCAGTCAACGTAACTTTTTTTCTAATGAAAATGATATGTTAATTTATTCCAATGCATTATTTATTATTATTTGAATTCTTTCAAATTTTGGCCTTTATTTTGATTTTGATTTTTTTTATTTTGAAAAATGCGCAGAATATAACAAATTTTGGATATGCGTTTTACAAAAAAATCTTGAATGCGGTAATGGTTTTATGCTGAACACATATCCAAAATTAGTTAATTCGCGCACATTTTTGAAAATCAAAATAAAGAAAAAAATCTGCAAAAATTCGTACGCATTCAAATAAATAAACATATCATTTTCATTAGAAAAAAAGTTGGGTTGACTGATTGTTCGTTGAACAATTGTTTTTTTTTTCACCAATTTGTTAATAAAATTTTGGGGATTATTATTATGCGAAATCAATCTTTTCAGCACGTTTGATATGCATTTTTTCTCCGATTTTTATCCCATCGGGAAGTAATTGAAATTGTCTGTGGAACTCACTTTTGGCCGTACGTATCATACATCCTTAAGTTCATAAACTTTAAGCAAAACAATAGTTTTTTCTTAAATTCTAAAGTGGTGTCACCCTTTAATCCCTATTTTCCTAACGCTATTCGTAATTTTCTTCAACAGGTTGGCTACAGATCTTCGTTAAAATCGAGTCAGAGCATATCGGATCTAAGCAGCCATATACCTGAGAAGCATCACCGCCAGAACCGGATTGGGACAGGTAACAACAACAGAACAGCGACACAACCGTTGCAATACGCGAAACCGATTAATCCCTGCAAACCCATGCCAAACCTTAAGCCCAAAATAATAATAAAACCACAACAACAGTACACTACTAACAACGTAACGGGTGTTGGGAATGCTTTTACGAAACTCGTTTTACCAAATGAAAATCGTTTGCCAAAAAGTCAAACAATGTCGTGTATTAACGAGCGCACGAGACCAAAGTGCCCGTCACGTCCGTTAACATTGACGCTTAAAAAAACTGAAAAGTACAAGCTGTCCTTGAACAAGGCCAATCAATCCTTGCCGGAATCTCCGGTATGCGAGGAATTAAAAGCCCTTAAGGAGCAATGCAAGAAAAACGCCAACAGATTTGCTAGATTCGCTCAAAAGCGGAGATCCTGCAGTTATTTCATTGGTCTCGATGACAACGAAGAGGAGATCGACAACATCGCCAAATCCTTCGAAAGTTTGCCAGCAATGAACGAGAGAAACGCCGAAAATCTTGGTGAAATTTCAGACGAAGCGGACGAAGGAAATGGCAATTTTAGCGACGATTCTTTGGAGGGTGATTTTAAAAATCCTCCGCGCAGATGCGTAAGCGAATATCACATTAACATTCATGCAGACACTCACGTGGAGCACAAAAATTACGACTACTCGAGCCTCTCGAAGAAAATACTGACACATTCGCAGGAGAGCATTTTGTCCGACGCTTCCGTCGAATCTTTTTGCAAGGGCAGCGCCGAAATTCTTGACTGCAGCAATTACGAGAACGACAGGCATTCGAGCGCGAGCTTTTTTCTTTCCCGACGAAAAATGCAAGCGGGAAGAAGTCAGGAAAGCATTCTCACAGACGAATCCGATTATCAAATGTTTCCTCTGCAAGAAAACGCCGATCACAGGAGCACGGAAAGCGTTTTAACCGACGATTCAGATTCCATGGTGAAATCTGCACCCCTTGAGATGCTTTTTGATTCTCACTACAAAAGAAAACGACAGAATTCCGAAACTTATAGCGGTAATCCCAATAACGCAGATGCGAGTGCCGCTTCGGATAGTCAACAAGCCGCGACAAGTCCAGCTTTAAATCGCGCGGTTTTCAGATCGAAATCTCTTCAGGACACGCGACTAAGTGAAGTTAAGAACGGAATTAGCTACACCGAAGAGAATTTCCGGCCAAATCGCACCTGTATTTACTACGAATTCAACGTCGACGACACGAGCACTCATAAAAGTTCCGCTCTTCGTGGGGCTCAAAAATCCGAAACTATTTCGCGAAGCAGCAGCAGCTTGAAAGTCTCGAAAGAACCGCAATCTATGCTGATTCTCAACGACTTTGTCGCTCACAAACCTCCAAAACCAAAGAGAAACTTTTCCCGAACTCAAAGTATGCGAAACAGAGCAAGACCAGCTTGGAATAAATACAACTTGGATTCTCCGACGCAGCCGACGCTTTGCTTGAAAAATCTTCCCTGTTCCGACGACGCAGCTTCGGCAAATCATCTGGAGTATCGTCAGCCCGATGAAAAAACTGACGACCAACAGGAAACAAAGGAAGAAACAATTCCGCAGAATTCTGATCAATTTACGCAATCTTTGTCGGCAATCGAGGATCAAAGCCCGCGAAAAGTTTTTTACAATATTTCGAGACCTCCTTTGGGTTCCCAGAACGATTCTGCCTACAGTTCCGAAGCCAATCAGAGTCAGGAGTCGTTCAACGTTCAGCAAGACTCGCCAATAAGTTGTTTCGATAATCAAATACCTACGAAAGACACTTTTGAGACTTATGACTCTTTGGAACCGAATGGCGTTCCTTCCGGCGAATCGACGTCACTAGAGACACATGATAACTCCACTTCTTTACAAAAACACAACACGGACACGAGTGTCGACATAAGAATCACTCGGGCGATCGAAGGAACCGTCAAATTGCTTTCTAAAGAATTTGAGAATTTAGTTAGACGCGAACAGTATTTTATGAAAGAGAAACACTTCCGGTTGACGCAGTGCAGAGATACCAATGAAAATTTTGCTAAACTCGAGGCTGAACGCGACACGAGATGCTCCACTTCGAGGAGAGAATTTCGAGGCAATTCTGGAGGCGAAGACAGCGACTGCGCCGATCTTTCGGCGTTGGACAAATCGTTTATGGAAAGCGGATCATCGACTCCAGCTTCTAGCTGCGCTAATTCACCGAAACGCATGTGGCCGCCGGCTTCGCGATGTCAAATGAAGTGGACTAAGACACTGCCGACTATCAGTCAAGATATTCTACCTTCGAAGCATCACTTCGCAGGTACTTTGAGAGAATCACGAGAGAAATATTTTAGCAGTAGCCAAAGAAAATGTTTCTCGTAGTTGTCGATGTACGTAGAAGAGATTCGCCGTCGCACGTTGATGTGAAAGTCAAATGGCTTCGTTCATTTATTATTAATTGTTTCATTTGTCAACGATGTCGCGCGAGGTGAAAATAAATAAGAGATGAGAAGAATGAAAGAGAGAAAAATTCTCGCGCTCTCATCGCTGGATTTTTAACAAATTTCACGCACGGTTCATAAAAATCGTATTTAATTTTCATCACTCGTTTCGTTTTAACGAAAGGCAGCAGTTACTTCTCAGTTTGAATGCGATTTTAGGCATTAGATGTGGCTTGACAGATTTTTTTCGTTTGGCATGATTTTCGAGCTACCGCATGGATCCTTTCACTGTTAGATCCTTCTATCAACATACCTAATCCTCTCCCACATATTGTCTTCCCGACTTCCGATAATGTTACTTTATATTAATCATATACTTTCACGTAAACAAATATTAATATTTTTATTCATTTTCGCAGTTAACATTTGCCGTCACCGATATACTTGCAAGCGTTTCTTTTTATTGTCAATTTATGCAATCCGTGATCCACTTTTTATCTCCATAATAAACGACTTTCTTTAAATTTAAAACGAATTGGCAATAAACTGTTTTGTCCACAACTTCAATTATGTCATTCGACAAACATTTATTGTATAATTATGTCAGTATTTTGCAACAGTTTTGTAGCTTGAATATCAAAGTGTTCAAACTTTTTCATATTTATAATGGGGAAAAGAGGAATCATAAATTCAACGGTAATTGTTCCAGTCTAAGAGAAAAGCAAATTTTTTTTTATTCTTCCAAAATTATCATTCTTTATTCTAAAGAGAAAACAGTGTTAGCCGTCATGTAAAAATTTGAACAAATTCTTTAACATTCTTTAATATATTTTGAAGTTTCCAAGCCTAGAATCTAAGTCCGCGTTCGTTTCGATGAAAAGAGAACTTTTATGTACAGGAGTTACTTTACCAATTATTGATAACAGTTTTACTTTACCTCTCCGATTTAGCTGTAGTTTTTTTAAAGGTTCGGTATAACCTTAGTGGAGGTCGCCTGAATTATTTCAGATTTTTCTCGAGTGTCCTGAAGGTATCGAATTATTACGATTTCAGGAACATCATTTTAATAAAGTCACAATCAATCATTTCAATTAATGGTTTCCGAAAAATTATCAATTTCTCAAAAAAAAATACTGTCGTTAGGAATATGACTTCAATACAGAATTAATAGTTTTCGAAAAATGTAAGACCACGACATATTCTTACGTAAAAAAGGCTCAACTTAAAAAAAAATACTGTCGTTTGCTTCCGAATTTGTTAAAACAGTGAGAATCAAAAATTAGTCTGAAAACCGCTTTTAAGGGCATTCCACCACTCCAATTACAACTATTTTTTTACACTGAATTTTTTACATTACATACAGAAATTGAAGAGTGGGATCTGTATAGTATTTGTGGATATACATTTGACAGCACGTTATTCTATCAGTGACCATACATTTCTATTTCATAAAGTAATGAAAACGAGGATTTCGATGCTTGCGAGTGTAACGGACAATAAAATTTATTATTTATATTATGTAATGTGCGAGTTCTGCAAATAGTACCCTTGTAGTGCATGAGTGTGCGTGTTGTCAACAGTTGCCAGTAATGGGGGGAGACTGTCGTCAAAAGTTGTCGACAGCGAAGAAGAAGGGGGTGGCATGAGACGCGCCTGTTCGCTGAGCGACCTTTCCGTCAGCCCACCAAACCGATTACTGCATGGCCCAGTACAAGGTACCCTCGAAGCTTCCTGCCCTTTACGCTCTGTTGAATCTCTCTTCTAAAGAACATAAAGTCTCATTTATTTTTTAAATAACGCCGCAGCCTTATTTTCTCTTATCAAATTATCTGGTTATTTAGTCTCGATTAGCTTCGCCAAAATAACAACTTACATGGCTGCGAAAGAACTTGCAAAAAACTCTTTTTCTTGCTATTTAAATACGCTATTAAATTTTTTTCTATTATTGCCCGGCGATATATTTAGAGTCTACTTTGATTATCTCTAAAATAACTCAACGACAACTGAACGTTTTTTTCCTATGTACAATTGCTGATCGTTTTCAACAGTTACAGGAAAATTAGGCAATAAAAATGTTAACGCGTCATCACGAAGCGGTCCTGGAAGCGGAAATGCTGGCGCGCAATCTAGACACTCTACGACTAAGAGTCACTCGTCGCATATGACTCGAAGTAGCAGTGTCGGTGTTTTAAATCAGGTATATAAAACGAGGGTTAATTGTAAACCGTTTTCAAAAATAGTAGTTATTACAGTGAATCCCTACGGTTCTCGGGAATAAATTACCTGGGAGCACTAATAGAGGAAAAAATTAAATACTGGCACAATGTAATAAAAGAAAACAAATTGAGTTTTAAAATATCAATCATATTTCGGTTACTTCATGAAGCTTTTTTTAGCAGAGTGATTCCGAATCTGATGCTGGCGTGGCAGTCAGCGGACGAAGCTGGAACAATCAAGCGGCGAACAACAGAATGAGCGGTTTAATGAGACCGACCATAAGTTCGCAAAACAAAATGAATCACCAAATAAAGCCCACGATATCGTCGAGCAATAATCTTCCTCTCGTTTTGAGGAGGCGGGGCATGCAAGGAGCTTATTCAAGTGGTACGTGGCATGACGAATATCATTTGAGTTGTTGCATAATGAAGTTTATTGGAAAATAATTTATTGACATTATTTAATGGTACTATTTCAGTGAATCTAAGTCAAGTTGGAAATCAAGAAGATTCTAGCTCGGAGGATACCTCCTCGAATGGTAACGGTGGAAAACCAGCACTTCCACCGAGACCTAGAAGTATAAGCATCGACCATTCCTCGGCTAGGTGAGGAAATAAATATGTATCTTGTTTAAAAAAAATATTTTTTTTCAAATCATTCTTGAGAATACCATCCAGTGAAAAAAGAATTGTAATGGTCTTTTATATCTTACATTGAATAATATTACTATAATTTATTATGATTTTATTAACTGAGGTGATTATAAATTAATAGCTGATAATATATTTTTCGGACAATATTTCGGATAATATTTTGGCGGACATATCTATTCCGATAACTTTTCTATAACAAAACAAAGATTGTTACTTGCGAAATCTTTTTAAATCTTAAAATCTCATACAAAACGGAATGCGGTTTTCGTGAAATTAAATCTAAGTGAAGATAGACCAGTACATGGCATTAAAATTTAAGCTGCTTTGGCTAAATAGTTCGTGAATCATAGTAGAATGAATTTTAGGCACTTTATAACACATATGGGGCATTCCATACCGATTCGACCTGACCCAGATCGAATCGGTTTGGAATGCTCCATATACACTCACACACATACATACATCCGGATAATTTTTATAAGTCTAGACAGTCTAAACCACTTTTCTTGATATTGTGTACCATTTGGAAGGTTCTGGCCTAAAAGACTCGATTTTTTTTTCATACGTTCAAATCCTTGGCCATACGGAAGCAAAATACCTCCTGAAAGTAAAAATTCGCATTATGCAGCTTGTGAAAATAGTTATTCATATTACTTCATATTACTGGAGTATTCAAAGCCGTTAGAAGCGAAAGGTCTTATAAATCCCACCCGGTGGAGTATTACTATAATTTCAAATAATTTCCGTAGTCTGAGCATCGCTGGTGCGGCGATGAGAAGGTCCGGCTCAAGTACAGTGATTACGAACGGGCGAGCGAGTGGAGTTATCGGCCAAGGTACCGCTAGACTATCAGTAGCAAGTCGCAATCAGTTGGAGCCGAGTCCGCAAGAATTGCCGGTTAAAGACACAGATCGTGCCATTGACGTTGCCAGTGCTGAATGTGAGTATTATTATTACAATTATTGATCGACAGCCTCATTAACTCATGTCATAAATCGTCAACTAATATTCGAGTGATCGTTCACGATTCACACTGACACTCACTCACTTAACCCCCGCTTTAATATTACAGTAGACACGGATAACAGATTAGGTAAACTAAAGACGCCTATTGAGAATGCTGTCATGTGAAAAGTAATAATAACAGATATATTGACATAAATTTGTAAGTGATCATGCTATGATTGACAATTTAATACGAAAAATCAATTGTAGTCGAGATTATAGTACAGACTCTGACACTAGTCTGTAGTTTTGCTGTAAATATGCTACATGATTTTTCCGTCACTCCGGAATTTCTAAATAATTGATACATAGAAGCCAGGATCGTTTTTCTGTATCACAGTTATCGTTACATTATAAGAAATTTGTGAATGGTTTTTTATCGTTGGAGTTTTTATTAGACCTTTGCGAAACATCACAGTTTTTTTGCATCGAGTTTGAGCTAACACCAGCACCATGCATTTTATCAGAGAAACTCAACCGCTTCAATCATCGTTTTTTATATATTTCATCGGAGAGTTTGTAATTGATATTTTAGCGACCCGATCCTGGCATAGAATTCTAGGAGTCGTTGTTAATTCTGATATATAAGAAACACAATAGCATGGTCTCGTACGGATTTTTAGAAACCATCCAATTTGCACGCTGCACGATGTTGTCGTTCAAAACGTCTATTTTATAATTGTTGACGGCTGTTTGCCGTTTATTATTATATTTTATATCTACGTGTTCTTCGAATAATTTGTGTCATTTGCTTCAAGCTTTGTAATCGTCGGAATTCATTTCTTTGGCGTTCTTTGAGCATTCTGTCAGTTCAGGTACTTTTAAGAGTTTTGAGTAGAATAGAAAATTTGATTTAAAACATTAATTTTTTTATCTGGTAATGTAAGTTATAATGTAGCAATTACAACATTCAAAAATTTATAAAGAATAGCTTTTCACCTCATATTTTTGCTGTTTATCTCTTACCTATACGTAATTTGAAGAGAAAATAAAATTATTAAATGTTTGCAGAGAAAAATCTGAAACAATTCTTAAAAGTACTTTCCAGAAATTCGTAAACTCATTGGATAAAAAGTGGTTAAACTGACAGAAAAAAACTCCTTTATAAGCATGAAATTCTCCATAAATGATTCCGCAAATCGAATCACATAAGAAAGTTTTTTTTCAGCTGCTTGTAAATCTTGAACATTAAATTTAGTACATACTTACCGTTTAATTGACTGAATAGTAATTATTATTTTCCAAAAGTTGTGTACTACTCTTGCAAAAAGATGTCAAATTTTTTCGATTAATTACTAAGCAATTAAATTCCCATAAAATTTCAGGTAACTATCCTTTGAAAAAAAACTATAACCCATTATTCAAAATAACTAATGGGAGCTTATAACTCCTTCCGCAGCTTGTTAGCAAAATAATAAGTAGGCTAATTAACGTTATTATAGCATTGTTGCAAAAGCACAAATTCCATCGGTCGACCGATAAAAAAACTGAGAAGTAACAAGTGAATTTCTTGTTCGCAGTATCGACACAATTGTGTCATACGATTGCTGACGAGCTGACTCGTACGGCGGACAACGTAGTGCAGCTCTACAAGAGACTGACGATAGACAGCAGCGGTGATCATTCAGGCGAGGCTTTGGACAGAGACACGATGCTTCGAGGACTGGAATCCTCGGTGAACGAAGCCATGCGAACGCTTCGTTTAGTCGTGGCAGCAGGAGGATCTCAGGAAGGAGATGGCAGCGGCGGTGGCGATGCGGACGGTGTAAGTGCCAACGATGCAACGGCCAAGTTTCCGGAATTGTTCGCTGGTCAGGATCAGGGAAAGGTTGTTAACATCGTGCAACAGTATTCGGACTTGCTGCTCAGTGTGATGCAGCAGCAAATGACGGGTACTCAATCAAAGCACACCTAGAATCCGTCCAGTCGAGGATCTACGCAGAAATTTAAACAACGTACCTCAAGATAAATATTTTCATTGCCACGAGCCTGCGCATATTGTCCTAGAAAAGTCGCGCGTTCGTTCCTCAAATAATTGCCTCAGCCGAGGAAAAATAAACTCGTGATTATGTCGCCGAATCGCTTGACTCACGACGAATTCTCTCGTTTTGAGTCCGGAGAAAAGCTTCAGGAGCGATCACGTGATTTTTTTTCATTAATAAGCAGCTATTTTTTGAGCCATAGCCGAGAGTAGACGTTGATAAGGGTTGCAGAGCAGTCATACTCTAACGTTGTACAAGTCATTACTTAAATAACGCACCACGTTTATTATAGTAAGAAGCAGGATTGTCGATATGCGGAGAAAGCCCTAATTTCACATCCAGGCGAGCGATTTTTCACTCTTGGGAGTTTACCGACCAATCGCATAATCATTGATATTCAATTTTATTGTATTATGGAAAATTATTGATATATTATTTTTTTTTTTGAGATTTATAGCCAATTCCAGGGAAAAGTCTCAAGGACTGAAAGATTATTGAAGGAATATATAGATAAGAACGTTCGTGTTGAAAAATGTAGCTCGTAACCATTTTTTAAATGATATATTAGATATAAATTGATGTTTTCGACGGAGTGGAGACTGCAATGCTTTTGGTCACTTGGTAAAATGAAGAGGATAAGTCGCTTGTCTATTTGTTAGCTTATCACGAGCAATGCGCTGGATTTTGCGGTGTGAAATTGAGTTTTACGGAGACGAGTGATTTTTGTGAGCCTGGAGGGCTTGAATTGATGTTTGTACATGGAATTGGCGCGTCCTTCGCGGTGCTTTCCTAGCAGGATTCTTTGACACTGCTGCAAAAGTTTCGGAATTAAAATAGGCCCGTGATAGCGCATTAAATATTTCCAAAGTTGTCGTATTTATTGAAGAAAATGGAAAAATAAAAGGAAAATATTTCGTGTCGAACTTAACTTAACTATTTAGGCCATACGCCGTGAAAAATGCCAATTACTAAAGACTAGTAGGCTAGACTAATTACTCAGATGCGTATTTATCGAAATATTAAGTGGTATTAACGAACGGTATTCGAATAGTGTTTTTTTATATAACCAAAGGCTTTACCAACCTGTGGTCTATAACTAAGAGGTTTAAATAAATAAAAACTCTTCCTTCGCATGAGACTAAAGCATTGATGAATTTTTTGAATAAGTATGCGGTATTTAACTCGCCAATACATTAAAGAACAAACAGAACATATATTTAAAACGCGTCTAGTTGTTAATTGTCCTGGAAAAAAAATAAAATAAAATAAAAAATAAAGTAAATAAATTATAAATGGGCTTTTATAGAGCTGCTTTAAACGGAAATTAACTTGTGCGGATATAGTATTTCAGAGTAAGACGCGAGTGTTACAAATTCGCGACGATCATTGAAATTTTCAGTCTTAAACAGCAACAAAAGTATCGACATCAGCCTAAAAGGAAAAAAAAAGTTACCTTGCAATAGCGACTATGTATTTTGTCATAGGAATTGACCGACATATTTTTCCACGTAAGCTCTGTAATCGTAGTATAAAAAACAAACAAACAAAAAATGAAACAAAGAAAGATGAACAAAAGAGGATGCATTTTTCGCATTTCCAGGGTTCCCCTTGATTTTTCTGTTTTCAATATTATCATTGTGCTCAATTAACAAGTAACGTGTCGAAATACCGAGTTTTCTTTTGTTTTTAGAATGATGAAATTGCGTGTGTGAATATTATGGCATCGAAGTATTAGAAATGTGTATTATTAATGTTTGTAGTCTCGTAAAATGTGCGTTGCGACATTTTTTTTGCCCTCCTCTCATGTACAGTATATACGCATTGTTTGCTTCAAATCCTCCGGAATATTGAATCATCTTACTTGTGCCATTTAGTGTAAAAAAAAATCAGGTGTAACATGTTGATTGTCAGTGAGGCGCGTGAATTTATTCGTGAATTTTGCGTTTAATGTTTCGTAATGTATTGAAATGTTTTCGTCATCCGCATTAAATTATTTCAATGCCCATTGAATTCCAATGTTGTCTTCGTGCGCGTCCATTATTAGGACGAGTTGGAATCAACGATTTTATTAGCAAAGTTGAACACTTTGACTCGAAACAAATAGCAAAAAGAAAAGATTACAAAAAGACGGCAGAAAGTCTATATTTTACACACTGATTATTCTTCTTTAATAATACACATTTACTGTGGTATAAATTATGTGGATCAGCGAATGGAGTATTTTGTAATTAGTAATCAACATTTTTTAATATATTCTAATAATAATAATAATAATAAATCATTACGACGTACCGTAGATTAGCATTGACATGCGAGTAAAAAAAGGGCGTTTAGAAAAGAAACGAAAACCATGAAATATCGAATCTCATTAGACCCGTAGACGTATCTAACCGCATTTGTGTAAAAACCCATCCATTCCAAATCATTTATATAACTTGTTCTTTTTTTTTCGTTGCTTTTCCTTATTTTTTTTATTAGGATTAATCGTTCGATGCGTTTGTGACCTTTAGTATTTCAGTGGCTTTGTATATTGTTACTTTAAGATGTAGAATTAAATATTAATACGCTAATCGTTTCGTTTTTCTTGTTCTTTTCTAATTTGTATATATATTAAGTTGCGCTCCGACGAATGAACGCGACTCAGTTATGTAGATTGCCAGATGTAACGTTTCCTTCATAAAAAACCATGTATAACTTTTTAGTGTCCCGTTTTGTATATTATGTTGATAATTAATATATATAATACTTCACATGAAACACCATCAATCGATAATCCATTTTTTTTCCTCCTTTTTCTCACGCTAATTATTCAATCATAAGCAATTTAGCTAAAAGCGATAAAAACTTTTATTTGCTTAACGAGTTCCATTTAAAATATAATGAATTCTCTCAGAATATTTTATAACAATAAAAATATTTCAATCGTTTCTTTATCAACATATCGTATAATTATTTTAGGTATAACAGGACGATCCAAGTGGCGACGGGCACAAAATTTTCTTCAAACATTTTTTTGACAGTCCAGTGAGCTCGCTATCAATTATTCATCGCCTTTTAGGTGTATGATTGATAGAGGATAATATTCGAACGAAATTGTGTTCCAAATACTTTTCGGTCTAAAAGGCTACAAGGAATCACAAGAAAATGCTAGAATTCTCTAATTTTTCTTGAATACCAAAAAGTAATAAATTATAATCTTTCAAAGTCGTATTGTGTTGGCCTGCGTTGAAAATTATTGACCGTTATTTGAATATAATGATCTTTTGAATACATTTCTATTTGAATATTGCCCATAATTGGTTATTATAAGGCGAAAACCTGTCTATAAGGAAAATGAGTATTGAAGAGCAAAAAAAAATTGAATAAAGCTAACAAAATTAGTAGAGACGTAATACTATGGAAACTAATGATAATTGGTCGATGATAGCTAATTAATCGAGTTCAATTAGCGAAGGCCTAGAAAACATGATTATCCCTTGAACACCACAAAAATTCGATTTTGTTTTTGTTTTCGTAGCTTCGGTGAGATGATTCGTTGTGAACTTAATGAAATGTTGTAATGAGAAATAACATGTCTAACTAATCTTCAAATTTTCGTACAGTTGATTTTTTCGGTGGCTTATTACAATTTATTCCATTGAAAATACTCCGAAAATCCTTGTTTGATGTTTAAGGGCTGCTGTAATTGATTACTGATAGCTTTTGAAAATTTTTCGGAGGACGTAACTTATTCAGAAGGCTCTTTGTAAACTTCCGACTCTCTTGCTTATATTGCTTGGATTTTTGGCACTGTTCTGAAGATGTTTTTGATTTACGATGCGTACGTCATTGTTTTCAGGGCAAATACTTCCGGCTTGCCGGTTTTTTTATTTATCTGCCGGTGTGTGATCTTAATTCTTCGAGCTGAAATAAAAAAGTTCATTTGTTGAAAAGCTAATAAATTTGAAAGTTCATGCTATTCGCATAATGTTATTAAAAAATAAGCCAGATTTGCAAAATACATAAATTACCTCCTTTTCCTCATCGACTTCGTCCTCTTCGTCGTCGGATCCGTGAACAGAGGCAGCGGGCGTTGTAATACGAGAAGACGATGGTGAAGGAGGTTCGCTGAGAGGTCTTGGATAGTTAAACGTTCTGTTGTAGCTGCCGTCGCCCAGTTCTGATGCCAACTCCGGATAAACGGCGGTCAAGGCCTTCATTCTTGCTTGACGATAATACTGCGAACAGAAAATTTTTGTTTTATCATATAAACGTTCGGAAAGAAAAAATCTGGGCTCCCAATTTTTTTTCAGCCTATAGTTTCATAATAAAGTTCAAGGATTTTTCCAACAGTTGCAAAGTGTGTTAAAAAATCATTAAGAATAGATGGAAGAATATTAATTTCACATCATAATAACGACAAATAGTTATTAGTGATTAGTCTACTAAATAACTTTTTTCTTTTGCTTCATGAATTTTTCAAAAATTCATAAGAATTCGAAAAAATCTGTGAGAAGAATTCAAAATGAAAAACATGGTTTCTCGAAAACTTGCATGAAACTAATTCTTTTTTTTCGAGATTTTGTAAAGATACTTAGAATCATCTCAAACGCCGAGTTAAATGTAGAAAAAATGTGTGTGTGTGTTCGCTAGTTATCATTTTAAAAAAAATTTAAACATAAAACTATTTTTTATGCAACTTTGAATTTTTAAAATTTTGAACTTTGAAAAATGTGTGTAGTTTCTCTAGTTTCCGCAATTCTGCAACCATTCAGCTGAATAATTTTTTACAAATAAAGCCATGCTACATGAAGATCTATATTGAATTTCAGATGAATCTCGAAATAGGTTTGGTTTCTATGGGTTTCAAATTTTTTGAAAAATTTACGTTTCGCGCTAGCTCATCTAAAATATCACCTAATGGATTAAAATTTTCTACGGACTAACAATAGTAGTCAGTGCTCCTACGTTCTAAATTATGTAATGTTCGGGTTTTATAGCATTTTTAATATTCTCATAAATTTACATTTGGCTTTAACTTACTGTAAATATTATAAAACAAGGATGCAAAGTAGAATCTCGCACATTGCTTCCACATTATTTTTGTCTTTTGACAAAGCTTCCTCTATGAAGAAGTCAAAATTGATCAACATACTTCCTGAAAAAGTTAGCTTTACAAAAAGCAAAAAATAATGCCAAAACAATGTGCAAGGTTCTTTGCATCCTTTTTTTAAAATAAATTCAGCAGCAAGTTTTCTCCATTGTTATTATTGAAAATGAATATTATTAACATCTTCATTTCAATGGTAATTAATAGTAATTAATAGTACTAATTTCCCTTGAATCTCTTTAACGCAGAAAGTGGTAAAATTTCGATAAAATGCAACTTTTGATTGAAAATATACGTGCAATGCATCCTCAATATATAGATTTAAGAACGTACGATTCCGAGATTTCTCCAGTCAAGTAAATCGCTGAGTCGTTCCGTTCGATTTCGCTGGATGATACGTTGTCGTCTATTGAGTCTCGCGAAATCAAACATATATTGAGCGAGTTGTTGAACGCTGCCTTCAACGTCGATGTGTCTTCGATCAACAATGTAGATACCGTAGCTCATTGGATCGGCGATGTGTTCTTGCATAAAGCATCCGAATCCGGAAAGATTCGTCGTGACGCTCGGTATTCCCATGACCGTGCATTCTGCTGGTGTGTAACCCCATGGTTCGTAATACGACGGAAATACACCCAAGTGACATCCTCGTACAAACTCCTCGTAGTCCAATCCGAACAGAGGATTGGTGGAAGAAAGGAACTCTGGATGGAAAACGATCTGTGGAAAGGAAACTGGTTATACTATCTTGCAATAGTAAACTTCCCGTTCTTTTTTACGGAAGTATCTAAGATATAAAGTTACCTTCACGCGGTCGTGAACCGTGTTGAACAAGTTACACCTTCGGATTGCAGCCAACACCGGATCGTTCCAATCGTCGACCACATTGTGCGTCGTCACGGGCGGTAAACCGTTACGTTGTAAAGCATACAAACACCTACAAGATGCAATGAAAAATAAATAAATGGATAAACATCCAATGTTAAGAAATACGGTTTTTGAATATTCAAAGGAAAACTACAGTTTTTTAAATGTTAGGTTCAGATACCTATGTGATTTCAACCTTTTTATAGAATTAGCGCGAATTCAATACTGCTTTAATAGTGCATTTTAGCTGACAATCATTTTTAGTTACGAAACGAAATGATTTCTAAGGAATGAATAGATAGTTTCTTGAAGATACATAAGTTTTGACGGATCAAGATTTATTTCGTTAAAAAAAACTATTTCGTTTCGTAGCTAAAAATTTGCGGTAGCTAAAATGCATAGGCTTTTTTTAAAAAAAATGGAAAGTCTGATATAATTTAAAAAAGGTGTTACAATTACTTGGTAGATTACTAAAAATAAAAAAATGTATCTGGTGTAACTGAGGATCAAAGTTCATTTGCATTGGAAAACCGGTTTTTGAGATATAAATATGTGTTCACGATTTTTTCAGAACTTTTTGTGGATTTTGTCACGTAAAAACCATACATTTCTTTTCGAAAAATAGAGCTTACTCTATGAAATAAAAAAATTCCTTGATATTCTATTAATTTCGAACGAATGATAATCGGTTACCGGCAGTTCATTGTCTGAATGAATAATTTGTAAGATAAGTTCAATAAGAATGTTTACAATGAACCGATAATAAATTAAGTATTTGTATATCAGTCAGCCTTCTTTCATTAATCAATCAATTAGTCATCCTATTTCGGGCATCAACATAAATTTGTCATTCAATTTTAGTTCTTCGATCATATGCAATTACATTAGTTCTTCGATTACATGTGATTACATTAGTTCTTCGATTACATGTGATTACATTAGTTCTTCGATTACATGCATTATCGATTGTGCCAAGAATCGTAGTATCAATTTTTCTCGATAAGCATACGAATTATGATTAAAAGCGGTGATACCTTTTAATTTTTATCACTTCTTCTTTCAGCAACATGTCCTGACCTTCCGGTAATCTTCCAGCAAGACACATTTCGTACATGCGTTTACCCATTTTTGCTTGGATCTCGTTTATCGTGTCCCTCAGTGATTTAGTGACCTGGGAAAATTACACACGTGAGATAGCAAATCTCGCATCGTTCGGACAGTCACTGTCCAGTCGATTGACCAGGTAATAACAGAATTTCAAATTGTAAATAACAGCGACTGGTAAGTGACTGGCAAATAACTTAAACAAGCCTGCAAAGTGGAACCTAGCAATTTGCTTCCTCATCATTTTTTTGCTTTTTACAAAGCTACCTCTATGAGGAAATATGTTGACCAACTTTGGCTTCCTCATAGAGGAAGCTTAGTAAGAAGCAAAAAATGATGAGGAAGCAATTTGCAAGGTTCTACTTTGCAGGCTTGTTTATGCTCAGAAGACATTTTTATGAAAATTCGAAAATACGTAAAATTTTTACCATTCGATCGATTGGCGTTAAATTTCGACTGAAACATCGGTTTATGGTAGTCCATATGTGGATAAAATTTTAGCTCGGTATGTCGTAATTCACACAAGTGAGCGCGCCAACGAGATTTTGTAAAAAATTCAAAATGCCATAAAATTCGAACCACTCGACCAATTGCTGTTAAATTTGTACCAAATATCTTTTTAAATGGTCGTCTGAGTGTGAAGGAAATTAAAGATAAATCTGTAGAAAATTTCGAAAATAAGAAAAATTTCGTAAAAGTTTTTTTTTTGTTCACCAAAATCGAAATTTTCTGACATGTCAACAGTTAATTGGACTAAAATCTTAATTAGACATCAATAAACGTGAAATCATATCGGCGATTGCAGTCGGATATCTCCGAATTTGCATTAGTTATTGTATTTCCAGACATTTTTGAAAACATTAAAATTGTCATAAAATCAGAACGACTCGACAGATTCTCGCAAAAATTGGTACAAACAATGTTTCACGGGTAGCCTATTTATGTAAAAAATTTCAGAGCCTCGGTGCCTCTTTAATTGCAAAAGTTATAGCATGAAAACGATTTTTTCAAAATTTCCAATGCTGTGAAATCGAAATTTTCGAACCGATTCGCGTCAACTACAATCCCAAACGGTATTCTATGATAGCTCACTTGCATAAAAAATTTAAAGAGCATTCATCGAAAATTGCGACAGTTATCATGTAAGCAAAGAAATGTGCACACACACACATACAGACATTTCGCATAAACCATTTATCTCGACGTTTTGGACAATTCTGAGTGTACTGACATGAAAATCTCGGGCGCGGGGCTCGAAATAGCGAATGACCAAAATAGTTAATGGTTAAAATAGCGAATTTCGAAATTGAGAATGTCTGAATCTAGAATGGTCATTATTATGAATTTCGCCATTTTAGCCATTCGCTATTTCGATCATTCGCTATTTTCACCTCCATCTTATTAATATGCATTCAAAATAGCGAATGGTCAAAAAATCGAATTCCATAATTATGGACATTCTACATTTAGAAGTTTCTTATTTTTTATTTCGCTATTTTAGCTATTCGGTATTTTGGTCATTCGCTATTCAGAGCCCCACCCAAAATCTCGAAAAAAAAAAATTTCACGAAATCAAAGCTATGTGGAAGCAAAATGACTATGAAAAAGTCATATTTCTACCAGAGATATAAATATATAAATAAATATATTTCCCAAACTTACAGCGTGTCCTCGCAGAGATTCAACGTTGAAATTATTTGTCCGCGCTGGAAAAATAAGGAATGCAACTACGGTAACATCGGGTTTTGAAGATTTCAGGTAATGATTGAGCCGCGCCAAAGCCTCGATGAAGATATCGGCTCCCTTATTGCCAAATTCGTACCGTCCAGCGGTGAAGAAATAGAGAGTTTTGTCCAGATCAAAATCGTAGTGGCTGAAATTCGCAACATTAACAACCGTGGGAAATAAATATTATTGAAAAACAAAAAAAGTATTATTAAAAAATTGCTCGAGTGAATTTTTTAAGAAATCATGTAACAATCATTCATTTAAAAATATTGTAAAAATCTATGGTTTTCAAGCACGGAAAAAAAAGTTTTAATTCTTACCCGTAAAAGTGTCCGCGAACGAATTCGTGAATCTTTTCCTTGCTGACGGCATGCAAATTTTGGAATTCGTGGAGGGCCGAGAATTTCTTGACGTTCAGTCCGTTTGGTGTAATCACGTCGGGTTTACGTTTGAGCAAATTTTCCGCTTCGTAGCCCGTAATGTCGGAAACTGTTGTGAATGCATGACAGAGATGGGTTGCCGCACGTTCCATGCAATATCTGTGGTAAATTTGTCGTTTTCCGGCTTCTTCGTCGACATTAAACTGATAACAGGTCAAAATTATGAAAGTATCTCTCAGTAAAAATTCTCAGACAAACTTCCCAAGACTTCAAAACTCATTTATACATCAATTCGTTCCTCAAACCATTTCATATTGAGTATCGATAGCTAATTTTGATTGGCCTATGATATTAGCAATACATAGAAATTCTCAAAAAACCATGGAAGTTAAATCTCTACACGAATAAATTTTTTTTAAATACTATAACTATGATAATAGCCATGATTTTTTTTCTAAGCATTTTTATAGAAATTTATTAGTTCATCCACTTTATAAAAATGAGTACTGAATTATTAATAATGGAAATGAATAAGAAGAAATGCAAAAGTAAAGAAAGGCATGAACAGAGTTGAAAATCCGAGTAATTTAAAAAATTTAGTTTACAGTATAATTCGTTTCGTAATTCCGATTTTAGTATGATAACATGTACTGATTATAAAATACAGTTTAAACATTCGAATAGTTGCAAAAAATTATAATTTTCGTTCAAATATTGTAAGAAACAGTTGAAAAATCAAAAACAAACAATCTCCTTCATTTTCTTAATACATCGATGTTATTTTTCTGTGAGTTCTTAAAAGAATTACCGTTATATTTGATCTAAAATTAATAATTCCTTTAGATATTCAAAAGCTTACACATTGTGTTATAATTGCTGCGTGTTAGTATTAAAAAATAATAATTAAAGAGAAAATATTATCATCTGTATCTCTATTGCTCTTGGACTTTTAAAACTCTGACCATTTTTCTAACAGGAAAATAATATTTTGATATATTTACTTTATCCAAATTGTTGTAAAAGTCTGTTTTTCCGGCGCAAAGATATCTGCCGAGAAGAGTAGCGTGTGTCGTGAAAACCGTAGCAACTTCGACGTGCCTTGTTCGCAAGGCTATTAAACCGACTCCAGCTTGCCATTCGTGACAGTGAACAAGAATGCGAGGCTGCACTGTCGAATATTCCTCCGCAGCCTTTCTGTAAAAGGTACAACAATTAAATTTCAATTACGACCAACGGAAAAACTATGAGCTTCCGATTAAAATTTACTTGAATTCCGTTATAAATTGGCAGAGCAAATAGCCGAGAATAATCGCGTCGTTGGCTTCGACGTCGAGATGAGGAATACCGAGACTGCAAGTGTTCCACAATTCTTGCTTATATTCATCCAATTTCCATGCGGCACTTCCGATATCGAAAAGAATAACTTGAGGATTTCCATCTACGAGCCAAGTTCCTGTTACCACCTAAAACATCATTCGGGTGAGTCATTTAAAAGTAACTATAAAAAAGAATTGCGTAAAAGTTAATTAATAAGAAACTAATCCTATTTAACAAATAATTATAAAATAAAATATCTGTAAACTAAACGTGAAAATATTTTGATGCAGAAATTGATTTTTATGAAATCGAACAGTATGGACATTTGGTGTATTATATTAACACATTCTAAGTTTGTGGCCATTTTTAATCCTTTTTATAGGTGAAGTTTACGTGTGTCGCTATATAATGTGTGAAAATTCACGAAATTAATAAAATATCTTAATAAGCAGTCGTGCAAAAATGAACGTAATTTAATAATTAGAATATATTTAAAAAATCTGAATGAAAATATTTTGTCAACAATATTGATTTTCATAAAATGCAGATATAAGGCGTAATTATTTTGTAGATTATCTCAAACGATTACATTCGTCTATTTTGTTAAAATTTTTCCAGCACTTTAGGTAATCCTTTTTATAGGCAGAATTTACACGTATCACTTCACAACGTGCGACAATGACTCAAATAAATCTAATATCTGAATAAGCAGTTGTGTAAAAATCAACAAAATTGAACAAACAAAATATCCGCACGAAAATGATTTAAAAATATTTCGTTGAAAGCATTGATCTTCATAAAATTCAGAAATAGTTCATAATTATTTTCCTAGAATTTTTTGAACGACTATATTTTTCAATTTTATTGACATTTTTCCAACTGTATGAGTGAAGCACTTTCGTTAATGCTTTTTATAGGTGAACTTTACGCGCGGAAGCTCAAATGTACAAGAACACGTGGCATCATGGACGTCGAATCACGATGGTGTGCGTGACCTCCGATCAAAACTGTCTCAAGGTTTGGAAGGAGGCCAAACCTTGCCTTACGAGCATGTATGCAAACAGGTGATTAGACACAATGTCAGTGTCGCTATTTTCATTGATCATTTTTATGGTTTAAATTTTTTCCTCTAAAAATTTGAAGAAAATTCTTACTTTAAATCCCTGATCTCTCATGACCTGAACAGCCTTGTGCAATGGGCTATGATGTGGATGATCAGCCTCCTCAACTTCAGTCCTGGCACAAGTCTCTTTGTAAGGACCAATCATGCAATATTGATCACCCATTTCCTCTGTTGATACATAGGCTTTGGATCTTATAACAGTGTAAATTCCGCCAACTGCAGAAAATTGAAAAAATATACATTATCCGGTTACAATGTAGATTTTTATTATTTTATATATATATTTTTACCTTTATTTGCAACTTCCCATGCAACTTCAAAATTCCATCTGTTTTCCTGCAGTGCAGCGTGCCCATGATCCATGGTATCAAGGAAGTCATGGCAACTGTCCACCCTATAAAACCTCCTGGATGCCCTTTCTTTTGACATCTTTGCGAATATCTGCAATTTTTTTTCATTTTCTTCAACTTATCTAATTTTTTATTGAAAAAGCAATTTTCTGTGTTTTCTATAGTTAAATTTTTCACAATAATACAAGGTATTATGAATTGATAATAGTTAAGAGCTTTTTTGATAATATTATGAATCCTGAACATAATGATATATTGATAGATTTGAATTTTTTTTCTAATTGACTGATTGATGCTGATTTTGATGGAGACACATTTCTATTTATTTACAAAGATTGTTATTTTGTTACGACATTATTTCTCGAAACATGGTCCATACATTCACCGCATAAAATTTGTTTAGCATCAATTAACGAAATTGCAGCAATTTGTTGAGGGCAACACAAACAAATTTCATCGAAATCAGTTACCAAATTGGGCTTTTAACAACCTCGACAAAAATGGGACGCGATCGAAATTTGAATTCACTAATTACTATTTTCACGAATCGCGGTTTATATTACTCCGAATTGAGGAAAAATCTCGCAATGCGAATAATGTATTACTACAGAATTGTGAATGCAACAAATAATAATTGTTTCAATTTTATTATTAATAGCACAACTGTGTCAATGCATATCCCAGAGCATTTTTTTAATTAACCTTTAGCCCGGATCATTGATTAGATAAAGTAAAGCAAATAATCTCAATTGAAATATGCTCCAAAAAAATTCACTCCACCCATAGAAGCAAATAACGCAATTTAAATATTGGATAATTAGCAATAAATTATATTATATTTACAAAAAGAAATAAGACCTTTTCTGCGTCTCAATAAAACAATAAAACAATAAACAAATCTGAAAAAATATGTACTCAAGCTCGGAATAAAATAATAAAACGCAGTATAGAGTTTTCAAAAAATCACAAAAATAATGTATTAAAAATAATTATTGCCGCACGAAACATCGGAAGATTTCTTATCGTCAGAATTCCAGTTGCGACTACCAAAAATAATCATATACACATAACAAATATCACAAAATATCCGATCGGAGCAGTAGATAAGATGAGGATATGTCGGTCTCTCGTTCAGAATGAAAACACCGAGAGTTCTCATTCATAAAAACTCCAATCACACTCCCCTCGCGTGTGCTCAAAATTCCAGCGTTTTTGGAGTACGAAAAATTGCTCCGAACGCACATATGAACTTATATCTTGAATTATCAAAAAAATTGCACTCACCTCTTTCACACGTTCGAGTAAAAATACGAGAAATCACGAGAAACTTGGTCTATAAACGCACGGTTTTTACTGGCAGGTTCGGATTGAAGGTCACGAATGCCTTACAAAGGTCAAACCGGCACGAATCTTTCGGCTGTTGAGCCCTGAAGAGACTGCGCCCGTACGTCCTCACTCATCTCTTCGTGCATTCGAGTTTCGTGAGTTCATTCATCTCGCCGAGTGCGCAGATGGCGCGACGATCGCATGCCGCCAATTTAGGGCATTTTTCCAATATTCCATAACATTTGGGACCGAAATTCCTTCCCGAATTCGCTAGTTCCCACGATTACACCCGTAAATCATTGAAATACGCAGCAGATCTGTTTTTGGAATAAGCGCGGGAAGATTTGAAATCGAGAGAAAAATTCAATTTTCAAGGAATCAAGAATTGTTCGATTCAAGCAGCGGTTTCTATTTTCTGACGCTTGGTGGCGCGCAAATAGCACTTTTTTGTGAGTTCTGGCTCATCGGCGATTCAGTCGATGTCTGTCGGCGAAGGAAATAACATTGAATAGCACGCGCTTTGTGCGGTTAAAAACAAGTGTGGATCATGGCGGTAAGTTGCGAAATTTTGATTTTAACGTTGTGTTAAGGTATTAATATTGTGTCTATGTTGGATGATGGAAGAAGGAGCTTCGTAACGTATGTTAGATTTGTGGGATGTGTTGAACTATTGATTGATATTGTCGCGGGAAATTACCGGCATTGCAACGACATTTTTGAGCATAACCTCAAAAATGTTGTACGCGTGATAACGCAAATTATTTTAGACACAAGCGAGCAGAAAAGATCAGTTCGTAGTCTTTATATCTAATAAACTGATACTAATTTTGTGGTCATAAAGTTGTTGTCAGGTTGAGATGACATTGGTTGTCATGGTAACTCATAATTGATCAAACTTTCATGGGGATATCCGAATCATTAACTATGTATACCTAAAAATGTAATTAAATTGAAATGTTTAATTGTGAAATGCGATCATCGAATGAAAATATGTAATTGATTTCCAGATTTTTCTAAAAAATTTTTTTCAAAGGGTAGAATAGAACAGAAATTACAATTTGTCAATGTTTAGGATGTCAATGTTTATCCTTTAAATCGCTGATAAAATCAATTTTTTTAGATTGAATGAAAAAAAATAGCTCTATTATTTTGAGCAAGACCATTACAAAAAATTAATTTGATTGCAGATTATGTAAATCTTCATTTTATGTACAGGGATATATTGTTTACATGTGAATTTTTTATTCTAGGCCGTTGCAGCAGCTAAAGTACAGGAAGTTCGGGAGATCACGAGGATCGAGCGTATCGGAGCACATTCTCACATCAGAGGATTGGGTCTTACTGACAGCCTTGAGCCTCGTAATGTAAGACTATAAAAAATTCTTGAATTATTGATAATCACAAGAGAGTCAGAGTTACATACTACAGCAACGATTTTTCTCTTTCAAAGTGTGAAAAATTATTGTATCACATGACAAAATCGTTAAGACATGGTAATAATTTCAAAGGCCTATTTAGATTTGTTTTACCATCTTAATGGAAAAATTAATTAATTTCTCAACAAATAACATGAACCATAAATTAAATTAGAATTTCGCTCAACAAAGATCGATAAGGATTTACAAATTTACAAAACTGTTCCGGCTGGACCAACAACTAATTAGGAAGAATTATGATTGTACAGAAAAAACTGATTTCCAAAGAGTTTTGTTTTGCATATCTGCTTTTGTACCTTTTTTTACCTGTACAGCTGATATGCATGTTTTTTACATTGCCTCAAAAATATTGTAGAAGAAAAAAGAATGCCTTACAAATAACGCAAAAATCAACAAAACCTTAAAAAAACAAAAAATCAAGATATACTACATACTGTAATGTAGTCTTCTCACACTTTTTAGATATTCATTACTGAACTTTAATGTAGACGCGTGTATAGTAAAAACGATAATCATTTTTATTTACCATCTGTTAAAAATATGCCTACATATCATTCAAAAACGAAATAATTACTGATTATTAAGAAATTCTAGAATATCAGAGCTGAAAACACAATTTATAATAATAATTATAATGGTTTTTGAACATCCTTTACACAAATATGAAATGCATGAACGAAACTGATCATTATGCGATTAATAATTGATAATAATTATTATAAAGTTTTTTGAACATCCTTCACAGAAATATGAATCAGTTTTTAAAAGAATAATTACTATCTATTACTAAATTATGAGTTATCAGACGTACGCGCATAATGAATAATAATAATAATTATAGCGTTTTCTCGATATTTTTTACAAATATAAATAAAAATAATTACAGAAAGAATAATTATCGATAATGTTTAAATTATACAGGTATCCCAGGGAATGGTAGGTCAGCTCGCGGCTCGCAGAGCCACGGGCGTAGTTCTCGAGATGATAAAAGACGGGAAAATAGCAGGAAGAGCAGTATTACTTGCTGGTCAGCCCGGAACTGGCAAAACTGCGATAGCCATGGGCCTCGCTCAGGCTCTGGGAAGCGACACGCCTTTTACAGCAATGGCTGGCTCCGAAATATATTCCCTGGAAATGAGTAAAACCGAAGCCCTCACTCAGGCCATCAGAAAATCCATAGGCGTCAGAATAAAGGAAGAAACGGAAATAATCGAGGGCGAAGTTGTGGAGATTCAAGTGGACAGACCTGCGACTGGAGTCGGCGCTAAAGTTGGCAAATTGACCCTGAAAACGACGGAAATGGAAACAATATACGAGTTGGGCAACAAAATGATCGACAGTCTCATGAAGGAAAAAGTTCAAGCCGGAGATGTTATAACTATCGACAAAGCGACGGGAAAGATAAATCGTCTTGGACGTTCATTCACACGAGCTCGTGACTACGACGCCACCGGATCTCAAACGCGATTCGTTCAATGTCCTGAGGGCGAATTGCAGAAACGCAAAGAAGTCGTTCACACCGTTTCCCTTCACGAAATCGATGTTATTAACAGCAGAACACATGGATTTTTGGCTCTCTTCTCCGGTGATACCGGAGAAATAAAATCTGAGGTACGCGATCAAATTAACGCCAAAGTTGCCGAGTGGAGAGAAGAGGGCAAAGCTGAAATCGTACCTGGAGTTCTCTTTATCGATGAGGTACACATGCTGGATGTCGAATGCTTTTCCTTTTTGAATCGAGCGCTCGAAAATGAAATGGCACCTGTCGTTATCATGGCTACAAACAGGGGTTAGTATTTTTTAAATATTTCAATACACATGGAAAATATATCGAATTATAAACAAATTCTAAAGGGTTCAGATCAAGAAAAGTCAGAGAATCGCTTGTAGTTAAGAGAAATTCCTGCACAGATAAATTTACTATCCGCTACATTTTGAAAATATTATCAAATATGAATAAAAATCGTTCGCACTTTTTTTTTCGTTGCTGGGATTGAAAAATCTCTTAACTAATTTGATAATCGATTAAATATGATCAAGCTTAAGATAATTTGTATGTATTTCAATTTGTTTTTGTACTTGAAAACGAATTGTTTACAAATTTAATGATATTTTGAATGTTTCGATGATTTATTTAGGTATCACTAGAATTAGAGGCACAAATTACAAAAGTCCTCACGGAATACCCATCGATCTTCTCGATCGTATGATAATTGTTCCAACCGCTCCTTATCAAGAGAAAGACCTCAAAGAAATCTTGAAGATAAGATGCGAAGAAGAAGATTGCGAAATGGCAGACGATGCGTTGACGGTTCTGACGAGAATCGCATCTGAAACTTCTCTGAGATACGCGATCCAATTGATTACAACAGCATCACTTGTTAGCCGCAAGAGGAAAAGTACAGAAGTATGTGAAAATGAAAATTTCTCTATCTTACATAAAATAAAAATAAAAATTTTGAATTTTTTAATGTAAAAAAAAACGTACTTTCAGGTCAGCATCGATGACGTTAAGAGAGTCTATTCCCTGTTTCTGGACGAAAACCGGTCAACGCAATTCCTGAAAGAATATCAAGACGAATTCCTATTCAACGAATTACGTGAGTAAAAAAAAGAACACCAAAAAAGGTTTAATTCATTTTTATTGTTTACAACTTAATTTCGGCAAACATTTACAACAATTATTATTCTTTTTTACAGCTGATCAACCAATGGAAGTCGCGTAATAACAGGATTAAAATTTCTTTCGTTTTAACGACGGATATTTCTTAAACAGTACAATACAATTCCACGGCGAGTAAGATACATTTTTCATAAACTTTCCCCTCCGATACAATCGTTAATGTTCGACAATTCGTTACTGTGGTATTTCTTTGTTTTTAAAAACGTTCGCTACTAGCAAACGAATTTGTCAGATTGTTATAAAACAATAAAATGTCTGCGAGAAAGAACACGATAAACTTCTTAGTGTGATATTTTTTAGACGACATTTTCGTCCTGTAACTTTGAGGCTGGGATAAATTAGTTTTTGGTGTGAAGCTCTTATTTCTACGCTTGACCCGATCGATGATCGAGTCAACTCATTGAAATACGAAGATGAGGGGTTTTTGTTAGATTTGTTAGTTTTCGTCACGTCGCGTCGAGAAAAAATATCATTTTCGGTAGTTGTCTTCGTCGTTGACTTTCCTCGAATACATTGTTCCATTTTACGGATCGCAGAGTCGAGGGGTCGTCCAATCTTTCGTTTGATTCGTCTTTTGCGTCGTCGGCTCGAATTCCATCCGGTAAGTCACGTCACGAAGCTAATGGGGTCAACTTCGAGGACTGTTGAACATAGTAAATGGCCTCGTTGACTCTTCCCTCTTATGCTTTCTTCTCCGATTCCTTCTTAGCTGTAACAACGTTCGATTTATTAAAAGTTTGAACCGCTTTGATCGCTCCCTGTTTGCTTGTTTGTAAGATCGAACGGTGCAAGGTTTCGCTGGGAAAATTCAGTTGTGTTCGCGCTTCCACGTAATTCCGCTTTATCATAGAAGAAGTTTTGTTTTTTTTATGGAATTTTTTTCGAGATTTTCATGTCAGAACACTTAAAATGGGCTGAAACGTTGAGAAGAGTGGTTTAGAACAATTGTCTGGATGTATTTAGAAAAATTTTATAGTACAATCTATTATACAATGGCTATACTATTAATTTTCAGTCCATGCAATTATTTTCGTAGTTACGGTAACTATTAAAAAAAAGGATGCAAAGTAGAACTTTGTAAATTGTTTCCTCATTAATTTCATCTTCAAAGCCGCTTCTGTTATTTTATTTTTGCCGCTTCGTTAATTTATTTTGTTTTTGGCGTCCTTATCGAGGAAGTTTTTTGAAAGAAGAAATTTATTGACGAAATGTGCAATGTTCTACTTTGTATCTCCATTATGAATACATTTAGAAGTCTCAAATTGCTAGAAGATTCAGTCATCGAGAAATAAAATTTGCTAACAAATTTTTGAAAATTGTTTTTTTTTAAAAATTTAAAATCGTGTTAGGTCCAAACCATTTTGCCTATGTTTGGCTAATTTGGTGCGTCGCAAGGATGAATGTTATTCTTCCTATATAGAACATTTCACTCGATTTGTTGGAAGTTTCTCGAAGCTAGAGCAAAACGAAATATTTCTGAAAATTTCAAAATCTTAGAAAAACCTAACCGCTTTACCGATTTAGCCCGTATTCGATATGGGCTCGTTTACGTACTTTTGAAGAGGCATCTCTGGAGAATGAAATGCATCAAGCGATTTTAATAAAACTTAAACCAATTGAAGATTAGCCATTGCTGTATATCTTTAAATTTGAGCTGATTCGGTCAAATAGTTTACATGTTACAGTTATATATGAATTTTCGCCCTTTCATCGAACACACACACACGCGCACATACACACACAAATCCGTATAATTTTTCTCAACTACTTTTCTCGATGTGTCAGACCACTTTGAGTGTTCTGACTTAAAAATTTGGGAATTTATTTATCTTTATTTTTTTTCATGAATAGAAAGCTTCCTGCATGAGGAAGCAAAACGAAGTGTCACTTTATAGTTACTACTACCATGATTTTCTGTCAGTGTGTACGTATATGATGAAGAGCCTAAAATTCATCCTGCGATAACTTGAGAACTACTCTACCGAATCAGCTTTAATGCCTTGTACTGGTCAATTTTCACTTACTATTAATATCACAAAAATTGTTTGACGCATTCGGTTTGCATGAGATTTTCCAAATAAAAAAAAATCTCCGTACTTTCTCTAATCCGAAGAAATTTTTAGTCATCAGATTAGAACTTCCTATGAACATTGAACAAAGTAATGCGACTATTAGTATTTAATTTTGGCAAAATCAGTAAAGCGGTTCGGCCTATATAACATTTTGTATTTTTCGAAAAATTGACTTTTCGCTCTAACACACGCAGAAAATTAGTAAATCAACTTAAATCTTGCACGAAAAATATCATACGGACTGCTACGTACTACGTCGGTGATGATCGGCAATGCGTTAATTAAAACTTTTTTTTAATTAACTTTTTCGCTCTGAGTTACGTAAGTCTTGAAAACATGAGCTTAAACTTTGTACATCATACAAATGTAATGCATTAGTATTTATGACCGTATTTCGTAGCCGTATGTAACGGCGTTTTTTTTGCATCCTACATTTTTACTTTTAATGCTTGTAAGTACCGATAATTAATTGCTCATAACTCTTGAACAGTGCAATGTATATCGGACTGAAATTCGACTCATGAGTGTTTCTCCTTTTCAGTTACTTCAATTTGTGTTAAAAACCACCGGCAAATACAACATTTATTTAAATTAAGCAGAGAACTATCTTTCACATTGTTTCCTCTTCGTATCTCACTTCTTACGAAGCTTCTTCTATGAGGACGCCAAACTTGATTAACATACGTTTTTTCAAATATATTTTTCCAACGAAGAATAAGTTGTATTTGTAAAATGCACATTTAAAAAAAATTCGAGCGAAAGATCAAAGTGCACGAAAAAAAGTATTATTTTTTATCTATCATTTACTGACAACAAAGATCATCTGATTACTTTTGAACTCTAGTAACTTTCTCATTTGACAAATAATAATGTTCTAATGTTTAAAAAAAATAATGTCCTATATTGGCAATAAAAAGAGGTTTCGTTAAAGTCCATCAACTTCGAGAGTTGTTGAATAAAAACTATACATCGAAACACATTATTTCCATTCGCAGATGCGTGATTACCAATTATAGCCTACTTTTCGTATTTGCATTTAAACTTTGTTTACTACTGCGTGAACGAATTTGCATAACAGGTCTTATTTAGCAGTAAATCAAAGTGTTGCAATTCGTCGTTTATTTTTCGCCATTTGCATTTCATGACATTTAGAGATTGTGGAAGCCAACAAAAAATGTTCTTTTATTCTTTTATATTTGTTTATTACCATCAATTTTGACCTCTCACCTGTAATTAATTTGACAACACCGCTCGGCTTGTAGGAAGATTGATATTTTTTGTCTTTGGAGCTGAAGCCAAATCCATAGCCGACTTTATAAACCGGAAGTGGAATCACCGTCGAAGATACTGGGACCATAACTGCAACAACAAAAAAGTCGTATTTTATTCCATTTAAACTTCATTATTATTCCGTAGATATTTGACAATAACTCGCTTATTTTCAAATTGTGTGACCTCAATTCTATCCCCTCAACGCAACTGAAAATCTTGTCGATCGAACATCACGATTAATTGGCGATGCGCCTGGTTTTAATTGCGTATTGAGTCACTTGACGAGTTGAACTACTAAATGAGTTTATTGACTCGTTGTCGGATATTCGAGCGGCTTTTAATGAGATTTGAAAATTCGATCGCGCTCGTTGCACATCCATCGGTGCATCGAACTGTGTAACGATTTGTTTGCGCAACGAGCAAACACCCGTTCAAAGCACTCCAATTATCGAGATTAAGCCTTTATGGCTCTCTGGAAAAATGCTTTTCCGACCCATCAACAAGATTTTGTATTGCAAAATTTTAGGATTCACCTTTTGAAAAAAAAAGTTTTGTGTATGAACGTTTCTAATAATTATGATGATTAATTGACCGGTTTTAATAATAACAATAATTTATTATCTGCCTTTGATAATTATGATAATTAATTTTTGTGTGACTTTAATATTCATGATAACTTGAATAAACCTTTATTATCAGGAAATACATAATAAGAGCGATTGTTGCACAAACAATAAATGTAGTTTAATAATGCATTTGATTTTTTTTTCTATTGTGGTTACCACTGTTTACAACATTTTTGAGCGTATATAGGAAGTTCATCGGATTGGATACTTTTTAAAATAATACCTAAAGCTCTTTTTCTACAAGTGTCAGAAGAATTTTTTTTTTTTTTTTTCAAGTGTTAGAAGGTAGAACATTTTTATCTGACGTTCAATCGTCGCCAGCGGCTAATTTTTTCATTAGCGGCTAATGCTTTTTCTGAAAAGTTTGAAAAAGTAATGTGAAAGCTTTCGTTCCATATAGAAATACATTTTCGCGAATAATAGGCGCCACGCATAATTATTCATTTTTCGTCCCTCAAAACCAACGCAACCCTCAGGCCTTATTTTCGTGCTGTTAATGAACCGCGAAGGGCAACGTGAAAAGATCTCAGCGACCGGCATTGAGATCACGTCTTGCTATAATCCTAACCCACGCTTTTGCGTGACATCATCGTTCCGTTATTCCCACCTGTCAGCGTCGAGTTAAGCGAATTCACTTTTCGAGATCACCGACAGCTCTTCTCCTCCTTATTAGGTATCGATCGTGCGATCTTATCTCGCAATTTTTATTCGCATTTAATTTCTAATAAGGATTTTTAAAAATGCTTCGGGATTTACATAACACACATTTTTTTATTTGTACAATTTCCAAAAAAATATTGACCTCGAAATGAGTGATCGAAGCATTATTATGATTTACGATATTCATTTTGAATTTATCATTTCAATATATATAATATTCAATAATAATATAATATAAATGATTTTTCTTCATAAAAATAACTTCATGCAATGCAACATTTCACTTCATATGTTTTTAATTAATAATTTTTTTTTAACCATGAGAATTTCTGTTTCTTCGATAATTCCGCCTAAAGGATTTTTCCCGATAGTTAACCAGATAGTTTAAGTCTCAACCGATTTAAAATGAGTCATCAAAGCATCATTATTATTTATGATATTTGTTCTCCCTTATTATTTCAATATATATAATAAATAATATAATGTTATTAATATTTATATAATTGTTTTCAGAAAAATAAATCAATGCGATGGAGAATTTCACGTAATACGTTATAGATTAGTTATTGCCATTTTTCGTCATGACAAGAATTTGTTTATTTTCATTCAAAATGAATGAAAGAATTTAATGAAAGACTGGAAGAAGTAATTTGCTAAATTCATTTTCCAGGTTTGAGCAGACACGCCTTTGTATGAGAAGAGAACGAGAGGCTGGAGAAACGTGTATCGGGAATGAATAATAATATTTGACGTCCTTGCGCGAGGTAAATCGTCGATGACGTTATACGGTATGCGCAAATTCTATAAAGACTCATAAGGAACATTGTGAACTAACAGGCGATAGTGCGCGTGGGAGGAACGCTCGAGATAACACAGAGTTTCTCGCGATAATTAACGCTAGCGACAATTAAGGAGAAAGTTTTTGTTTTTTGTTGGGACTGCGTTTCTCATCGGAGTTTCCAGCGCGGCCAAGACCTCCTTCGATCTCGTGCTCTCTCGAGAATGCGAGAGAGTCGAGGAGAAATCACACGAGCTAACTTTCGATTTTTCGCTTCACTTGCTTTATCAGAATATGAATAAAAAATATCACGAATTCCACCGAAATAAAATGAATTTAATTATAATTCCAATTTGTAGCTTATGAAAATAGTGAACCGAAGAGCGTGGAAAATTATTATAATACTTAAACGAACAGGAAGAACGAAATAGGATACAAATTTACTTTTTTATGTGAACCAAACTTCATATAGTGGGTACAATAATTTGTCAATATTATGACAAGTAATCTGAACAATTTTATATTCATGTTTAATATAATACTTGCAACGGTCTTCAATAATAAAATAAATACAGATGAGTAAAAAGTTGCAAGAGAACCGCAATTCACAGAAAATTAATTTCAGGCAATGAATACGCCGAATAAAGTAAATATATTAAAATATTTTATCATTCACTTCTTTTTATTAAAGACGATATTGAATGTCTCTATACAATTGATACAATAAAGCAGCAGCAACAACACAATATTTGTAAAAAGATATGAAATTTGTAGCGCCTTCAGCTAATAAAAGTCATATGAATAAATGCTAAGCTTAAAGTAAATTGCTACACAAATGGAAGGTAATTTATATTAAGACGTATAGGACAAATAAAAAAGAAAACCTTTTTTAAATCTAATCACGCGGCATTTTAAAATAAGCATAAAAATCTCCGCTCAAATTTGAAGATATAAATACCTCATTAATTGATAAAAATTTTGAAAAAATTGCATAAAACTTGACATTCATAGAAAATAAAACAGCTCTGTACAAAGTTTTATGTGAGTTGAAGAGCGGAGGAAATGATTTTCCGAAGGAAAAGAGCGACGAATAAAATAGGAAAAAAGTAAAAATATCTAATCACGAAGTTTCCTTCCTGTTCCATCAGTGAACTAATTACCGGGCTCGAAGATGTTATCCTCGTTTCGTTTATAGATCGTTGGTTTCCCATAAGACTCGGAAATGACGCAGATGAGCGCAAGAACTAGGACAGCTTGGAGCCGCATTTTCACAAATTTTCCTTTAAGCCTTTAATTTTCAAGCTTATCAGTAATTGTTTAGAAAAAACTGAATGATGGTTAATTTTATGGAGGGAATCGTTTATTAACACTGCCACTCGCGAGAACTTTGCCTGACAGAGTTTCGAATGACACTGTCTGTTATAATAACGAATAGGTGGAGAACACCGGTGAAAATATTAGCGCGGTAACGTGAGTCTTCGGGGGAAAGTCACTCTTACAGGGACGAGTAGGTAATGTTATATTTTGTGCGATCTGACTTCGCACTGACGTCGACGATATGTTTGTATATATATTTGTGTGAGTATATATATATGTTTATTGAATCTGCGCGCACTGACGACTCTTGCGGATGTTGTGTTTGCTACCTATACGCGTGTAACTCTATAACTCCGCGATGTTCGGGCACGAGAGTGCGAACGTGCTAGAGGGAAAGGCAGGAAAAAGCGGGAGGCGGGGATGAGAACTCTTTAGTGAGGGTTCCAGAGAAGAAGATCGGGAGGCGTTGTATCGTTTTGCATATTACTCATACCTATATATCTGCCTGTTAATCTTTAACTGCGTCTAATGGGACGAAGGGAATTCAACCTAAAGACTATTTCCCCCGAGAGTTTAAATTAAAGACCTTTTTTTCCTGACGGATTAAATCGATTTTCCTGAGAAATTAAACCTGAAAGTTTAACTTAACGACCTTATTGTTCTGACCGGTCATATTTTGAAAAATTTTCTCTGACAGTTAAAATGAAAAATTTCTCCTCATGACAGGTCAAATTTTAAAAAAATTCCGCTGACAGTTCAACTGAAAAACCTTCTTTATCTTGACAGTTCAAACTGAACACCTTTTTTCCTGACAGATTAATTTATAGATTTTTTTCCAGGTTAATTCAAAGAGTTTTTTTCCTCTGATGGCTTAACCTAAAGGCTTTTTTCCTCTGATGGTTGAACCTAAAGGCTTTTTTCTTCACCGTTTCAGTTCAAGATTTTTTATATCTGACAGCTTAACCCGAATACTTTTTTGTCCTGACTTTTTAAGTTAAGATTTTTTACTCCTGATAATACAATTAGGAATTTTTATCTCCTGGCAGTTTGATTTAAAAAATTTTGATTACTGACAGTTCAACCTCGAGACTTTCTTCTTCTGACAATTTGATTTCAAGATTTTTTTTCGCCTCGCAGTTTCAACTAAAGACTTTTTTCTCCTGATAATTCGACTTGAAGATTTTTTCCCTCGGACCGTTCAACCTCAAAACTTTTTTCACCTGACAATATTTTCTCTCTGACAGTTCAATTTCAAGATTTTCTACTCTTGGCAGTTTGACCTAAAGAATGTTTTCTTCTGACAATTGGAGTTTGAATTTTTTTTTCCTCGGACAGTTCAACCTCAAAACTTTTTTCTTCGGCAATTGTATCCAAAACCATTTTCCTAATAATCCAACCCAAAGACGTTTCTGATGATTGGCCAACAGACCTTTTTTTTAGTTTAACCAAAAGACCAGTCTTATCAGTTAAACCTAAAGATTTTCTTCACAAGGCCGATACAAAAACTGTTACCAAACCTCATTTTAAAAATAATTCATTGAATTTGTCATCACTATAAAAATTAAGAAGCTTAAGGATGTATGATAAGGTACAGTCCCGCCAATCGTGAGTTTCAGAGAAAATTTCGATTACTTCCCGATGGGATAAAAAGCGGAAAAAAAAATCGATATTAAACATGCTGAAAAGATAAATTTTGCATATTAATAATTCCAAAATGTAATTAAAAAATTTCTGAAAGGAAACAATTGTTCAACAAACAATCAGTCACCCTAACTTTTTCAAAAATAAAAATGATATGTTAATTTATTTGAATGCAAACGAATTTTTTCATATTTATTTATTTATTTTGATTTTTATTTTTTTTATTTTGAAAAATGCGCAGAATATAACAAATTCTGGATATGCGTTTTGCAAAAAAATCTTGAGTGTAGTAGATAGTTTTATGCCGAATACATATCCAAAATTCGTTATTTCGCGCACATTTTTTAAAATAAAAAAAATAAAAATCTAAAAAAAGAAAAAAATCTGAAAAAATTCGTATGCATTCAAATAAATTAACATATCATTTTCATTCAAAAATCATTTTCATTAGAAAAAAAAGTTAGGTTGACTGATTGTTTGTTGAACAATTGTTTTTTTCACCAATTTGTTAATAAAATTTTGGGATTATTATTATGCGAAATCAATCTTTTCAGCACGTTTCATATGCATTATTTTTTTCCGATGTTCATCCCATCGGAAAGTGATCGAAATTGTCTCTGAAACTCACTTTTGGCCGGACTGTACCTATCATAAATCCTTAAGCAAAATACGAAAAACTATTCCCAAGCACTTTTTTCAACTTTCTATATGTTTTGAATTTTTTAAAACGAACAGAAGGACTGAGGAGATGAAAAGAGGATGAAAATAGTAGTAGGGATATGTTCGTAAGCCGTGCACGAGCCAACGATTAATAAATCCTGGGTCGGATACGGTGGGGCAGGCACCTTGCGCTCTTTTGCCGGCTTTTGCGTCGTCCTCCGACTCGCCTTTTCCACTACTAATACTACTACTGCTGCTCGTACAAGATCCGAGTCCCTCGTTGAGCTGCCCACTTTCCTAGATGGATTGTGGGCGACTTTCACGTGACCGTGTGGGTCAATCTACCTGCACGACGCGCTCTCTACTCCACATGTGTTCGTACATACACATAGAAATATACATGTATGTGTAAATGTGTGTATTACGCACCCACACTTTATGGCGCAAAACCGCTGAACGGGAGATCCTCTACGGTCAATTCGAACAGAGGAGACCTTCCCGGATTGCCCGGGATTTCAAGAACAATATACCTTTCCGTCCTCAAAAAGGTAAGAAAAAAAACCCTCTGTAATACCAAAGGAAAAAGAAGCGCCTTTCCAGGGAATTTGGCTGCGTTAGATTTAAGCTTGTGGGTCCAGACATTCACAGAATGTTTTTCTTCCACCTTCAATTTAATTCCTATTTTTTTTTCTGTCAAGCTACTCAACATGAATTCTGCATGGTTGATTTTTTATAAAATTTAATCCTTGAATAATTTGGAGTTAGATATTCACATTTTTCGTATGAATTTAAAATCAATTTGTAGGGTTCATTTTGGAATGTTTTTTTTACCCAAGAAATGCTGTGGAGATTATAAAATTTTGTGGACCTTAATTCGAGGGTTGAAAGAATTATCAAGTATTACTTGATTTTGGTATTTTAAGTTATTTTTGATATATTTACTATGTTCGCCACAATTGTAATCCTTGTTATTTCTTTCGATGGATCCATTTGTTTTCGAAAGAAATTTTTTTATGATTACACATTTATCGTGAGAAATGTGAAGTTATTCCAAATTTGTATAGGATAATGAAAACCGTAAAAATTGTACTGACAGAAAAGCTGTTAAAAAAGTGTTCGAGTTTATGCTATGTCATTTCTCGATATACGTTCAAATAATAACTGATTAAAAATTATTTTAATAAAAAACTTTTATGTATAAGATTATTGATAGAATATAAAATAGTATATTAGGATATGAGTGCGATGAAACTTTTTCTGATGAGGGTGAGTTTCTCACACGACTTTCATATACAATTTTATTTCACTAGTGCGAGAAGTGCGATTTTTTTTCGAGATTTTCATGTTAAAGTTCTCAGAATCACCTAAAACGGCGAGAAAAGTGGTGTAGAAAATATGTCTGTATGGCTGTATATATGTGTGTGTATGTGAATATATGTGTGTGTGTGTGTGTGTGTGTTTTCCGTTTTCCAGACACCGAAAATTCAATTGTCCATAACTTACGAACGGCACGATGGATCGAGCTAAAATGTAGTACACAACTAGAGTATTGACTCCTCTGTAATTTCGATTGAATTTTTTCTGTATAGCGCAGCACATGTCACATGTACGTCATCACATGCTTCCGTATGACCCTATCCCGGGATGGCTTAATAAATCCGATTCCAGTGAGTCGCTAATTCACCACCTGCAAACTCATTAGCATTAGGTACCCACTCTGATTAGAGTGCCAGCTAGCGACTGCTTCACGTTGGCATGTTTTTCATTCAATGTTTTTTTCGCCTGCCGGTGAAGCTTTACATGAGAGCGAAAAAAAGCAGCAGTGCTCTCACTCTTAATAAAGTCAAATCCGGAGTCAGAGCCCTCTACGCATTTGAACGAGCAACTCTTCGTCTCGTCACTGCGAAAACTCTCGCGTTTGGAGAAAGGAAAAATATTCGACGTAAAGGTGACACGTCTGTGATTTACCGTTCGTCGCTATTTATTTATTTTTATTTTTTTCTTCATCGCCACAATTCTGGTCTTCGCAGGTGGCTAATTAGAATCGTTCGTTTGCGTCGTGACAGCGACGCTACGAACTCTTGCCGTGAGGGGGACCTCGACGTTCTACACAATTCTCCAACAATGAATCTGGGTTAAAAAGTGAAAGGATTCAGAATGAAAGGAATGTTGTGTGTAGTCGTTGCTCGGTCTCCAAGACAAGTGACCCAACCCGTCGCAATTCACTTAACCGACGACGTTCCTCGTGTACATACACCAGTCGAGCACTCTACGATACTTTATACGCGTTTTCCTCGCGCTGGGAAAAACATCTTGTCGTCGTTCTCGTGTACCTTTCAAAAACAGTGCTGAAAGAAGTAAAAAAAAATATTTTCTTTGCGGTTTTCATACCAGACTCTGACCTTTTAGGATAGAATATTCGAGAACCGCAAATTATACTTTACTGCATTTTATTTAAAGCGCATATGTTACAGGAGATTACGAGTTGCAAGATCTTTCATCCTGGATAAACATTCTCTTGGGCAACATTTTTATTAATATCATGTTTTTTTTTAAATATAATTTTGAAATGGGGTGTATATTTTTTTAAAGCTGGTAGTACTTTTTTGAGACGATTTAGCTGCTAACGAATCGTACTTTCTAATTGAAAGAATGAATATCTCTTGATATCTCACGGAATGAAATGCATTAGGAGTATATGTTTTTTAATTCGGACGCAAAAACATTTGGAAATAATTAATGAAGAGGGCAATTTATTTGAAAATATATTCCACATATCTATTTCATAGAAGAAAAAAAACACATTTGCAGGTGAAAATTGCGGAAGTAATATTTTTTTCCACCATGAAAATTCCCAAAAGTGTTTCACATTTAAGATATTTTGTTAGTTTTAAAAAAAAGTTATTTTTATATGGCGGTCATATTTTGGCATAAGATAACAATATTAGAGTAGGGGTAAAAATAGCGAATAACCAAAATAGTTAAAATAACGAATAGTTAAAATAACGAATTTCAAAATAAGAAAAGTCAGAATCTAGCGTATATTTAGACGTTCCTTCTGTTTAAATTCCCTATTTTAGCCATTCGCTATTTTGTCCATTCGTCATTTTAACCCCTACCCGAATATTAGTTGAATATTTTTATTGAATTAATCAACACTTTATTGATTCATATCGTTGAATGACAATAAACCGCTTAAGGATGTATGATACGTACAGTCCCGCCAATCGTGAGTTTCAGAGAAAATTTCGATTACTTCCCGATGAGATAAAAATCGGAAAAAAATAATCGATATTAAGCGTGCTGAAAAGATAAATTTTGCATACTAATAATTCCAAAATGTTATTAACAAATTTCTAAAAAAAACAATTATTGAACAAACAATCAGTTAACCTAACTTTTTTTTAAAATGAAAATGATATGTTAATTTATTTGAATACGTATGAATTTTTTCAGATTTTTTTCTTTATTTTGATTTTGACTTTTTTTATTTTCAAACATGTGCGCGAAATAACAAATTTTGGATATGTGTTCGGCATAAAACTATCTACTACAATCAAGATTTTTTCGCAAAACGCATATCCAAAATTTGTTATATTCTTCTGCGCATTCTTCAAAATAAAAAAAATCGAAATCAAAATAAAGAAAAAATCTTAAAAAATTCATACGCATCCAAAACAATTAACATTCAATTTTCATTTTAAAAAAAGTTAGATTGACTGTTTATTTGCTGAACAATTTGTTAATAACATTTTGGGATTATTATTATGCGAAATCAATCGTTTCGGCACGTTTTATATGCATTATTTTTTTCCGATTTTTATCCCATTCGGAAGTGATCGAAATTGTCTATGAAACTCACTTTTGGCGGGACTGTACGGATCATACATCCTTAATTTGTTGGAAACGGTAACAATAAGTTTTTTTCAACATTGATTTTAGAACGCTAATCATTGCAAATACCATGTGTGGTCTCATCAAAGGCGATGAGCAACCTTTGCTTCACTATAACCAACAAAAAAACCACTCCGATTTACTCTGCAATAATTATGATAACGAGTCTAATTAATGACTCGACGAGTAACCGTCCGTAACTCTCCCTCGTATGCACGTATAAGTCTTCATTTAACGCTGCTTCAATATATACGTCTACTCATGTTGTACCGATGCATCAACCTCCTCTACATGCCATTGCACGCACATTATCCGTGCAATGTGCATTTTTTATCCTCTTAGCGATAATAATAATTATGACAAGATGCATTTTGTGTGAAGATTTACCAAAAAAATAGGATTTCTATCCAGGGACTTTCACTAACAATTTAATAGTAAGAACAGTGACGTAAAATGACCATCAAAATTTTCACATCTTCAAAAAAAAAACTTTGTCACGTAGTAGCCCCATGACATTAGTTCTGAGAGGAAAATGTCTCGGGACTTTTTGTTACTTTTTTAATTTCCCGATTGCGGGTATTTTCGAAAAAAAAAATTTGTGTGAAATTAAGACGATCGGTGCAAATTGAAAACTTTGTCACGCTGCATCTTTTCCGTTTTGACTCGGAGAGAAAAGTTTGTAGGAGACATCTTCTTGCTTTTCTTATTTTGAAGTGGCGGTTATTCGTACTTTTGAAGTGACGGTTATTTGTGAGTAGTTATTTGGACTTTTGTCTTCGTCCACGTTTCCTGACTAGAATATTGATCGAGAGCAAAAAAGCCGTAGGACTTTTTCGTAGTACCCATGATTATCTAGTGGTGGGTTGAGCCGGATTTTTTTTTAAGGGCAGAGAAATAATTTTTTTTGCCATCTAAAAACTTTGGACCGCGATATCTTGGCTAGATCACCTCCTAGAGAAAAAAACATATCTGCCTTTTCTGTTCCTTTTTCGATTATCTAGTGGCGAGTTGCGTCGAATTTTTTTTTAAGGGCACAGAAATTTTTGTTTGGCCATTTAAAAACTTTGGACCGCGATATCTTGGCTAGATCAGGGAATTAAAAAAGGAACAAAAAAGTCCGAGACATTTTCCTCTCAGAACTAATGTCACGGCGCTACAACGTGACAGCGTTTTCTTTGAAGATCCAGAAATTTTGATGGTCATGACGTAAACAGTTTAGGAAAAATCGTTGTGTAAAAACGGGATTTTCCAATTCAGTGAGATATTTTTTCAAAAATAGTCTCAAGTACTTGAATAAATTATATTTTCCGGAATTATTTACTAAAAATACTTTTAAAAAAAATAATATTGAACAACATTGAAAAATATGTGGACATTTTTCTATAAGAACCAGATATAATTTTGCGAATTGTTACAGCGATCGTGATTTTTCAATACAAGATTACAAATACCTTTTGCGTTTAATTAATGCTCATAATTAAATTAATTTACCTGTTTATAAAGACAAGTGTATAGCATTTCAAACGAATTTATCTGTTCACCGAAGCGCAAGTGGTGATATTATTCATGTTGGAATTTCCGCAAGTGTTGTATAGTACTACGAGTTATATAGATACAAGAGCTAGAGTTGATAAACCGTTGGCTCGACCACGGTAATCCGTGTCAAATGCCTGATTTCGTGCCACGCGCGGACATACGCTATAGCTTGACTCAAGAATGTGTTTGCAACCCTAATCTACCCCGTCGCTCGTTGCTAACCGGACCCCAGAAACTCTCCGATACCTCTCACGATAGGACAAACATCACCAGCCACGTGCGCCCCTATATAATAATAACTATTGTGGTATCTCCTCCGCCCACGCAAATTCGGAATAAGGAATCAAAAAATTACGGAATAAAAACATATGAGGCATTCCACATGACTTCAGCGACCAAAAAAAAAAAATTCGAAAAATGTCCAAAAATCAAGTTCAGTGGTTATAATAGATACACCAAATTTTAATTTTTTTGGAATTTCTCCTGGCGAAATATGCCATATTTTTCATTTTTCATTTAACCTATGATATCTCGGGAACGATCAATCGTATCGACATCTAAAAAAACGAAAATGTGCGTTTTTTAATGGCCCGCAAGAAAATAATTAATTCAAAATTAATTGTGTGAATTTAGACTATATTTTACTACAAAATTGATGAAACTTTTTTTTTTTTTGCGAAAAGGCCTTCGGAAAGTCTAGGAGAAATGTCTATGTTTTATGGTTATATTGAATATAAGAAAATAGATGGATGAGGCATTTATCAGGAGAGCCGTTTACATTTTATGGTTATAGCAAATGTAATTATTAGGATGGCCCAAAAAAGCGAAATTTTTTTTTCTTAACTCTCCACCTAAAATATGGTAGAATATGTCTTAGACAAAATAAGATTCAATGAGTCTGTAACTTAAGACGGATTTTTCAGAAAATTCAATGTTCTTATAAATTCCTATTGACTTTTTGTACTAACATCAGTAGTTCACTTAACGACAGTTAAAAATACAAAAACCACGACTTTGTTGGTCTGTAACTTTGTAAATATTAACGATAAGGAAAACCCGCCATCGACTTTTTTGTAGTGCATCAGACGGACGACAAAACTTTGCTTTAACTTTTTGTCCTAACTTCAATAGTTTAGCTGAAAAATGTTTAAAAAAAAACGGAAAATTGACAACACGAAACATTTCAAGGCTCTGTAAAATATCAAATATTAAAGATAGACATTCGTCTCAATGAGATTTTTTATTCGAAATTTAATGATTCATAAAATTTAGTCATTGATTTTATTCAAAAAAATAGTTTCTTCTTAGGTTGCGAGGAAAAAGAATGGAAAAAATCACTTTCCTGTGCTATTTGAATGAGAAAACTTCAAACGCGATGATGGACCTCTAAGAATTTAAATTATGTGCTCTGCTTTTCACAGGATCTTTACTAAGAAGTATTCTACAATATTTTGGGTGGAAAGTAAAGAAAAAAGATATCGCTTTTTTTTGGTACACCCTAATAATTATAGTAGCGATCATTAAAGTGATAATAGTTTCAAAAACTACTCTAATAGTTTCACTGAGAAAAAAAATTGTTAGAACCAACAAAACGTGCGCTTGCGCGCGGCGAAATAAATATTTGTTTGATCGAAAGAAATATTCAATTGATCGAAGCGGCTGGTGATACTATTAATAGATGTTTCGATCAATATTGCCAAATATTTTGTCCAATCGACAAAATATGATTTTCGCTGCCCGCAAACGCACGTTTTGTTGATTTTAATAAATTTTTTTCTCGGTGTTCAAATATGCCGTTTTGTTGCATATACGATTTCAACGTTTGTTTGCAATAACCTTGCAAATAAAACATTGCAAGCTTTCCAATATTCATTTTACCCTATGAAATCGTTAAATAAACGATATGCTTTTCTCTCAGTGTACACATGTAAGCGCTAGTTATCATAAAAACTTCCCACAAATTGCAAGCATCTAAAAAAAATCCCTCTTGACTGAGATCGTCACGACAGCCAAAAAAAAAATCATCCATAATCCACTCTGTGTCTGGAGCAGAATATACTCAACCCGGAATTATGTTGTCGGCTCTACCCTTGGCTGCAGTTTCATCCGCATCAGCAACGAGGGGCGAGATCCGGTGAAGAAATTCAGAAGGATAAAGCGACGTGGAAAAAGAATGACGAAGGACGAAACTCCGGGTTTTTCTGGAAAAGAATCGTTGGGGTGCATTCTGTCTTCTGGTGCCCAATGGTCTGTAAATGTGTGTGACGTCATCGCTGGAAATGCCCAACTCTGCGAAAATGGCCTAACGGATGAGGGTCGACGGCGCCGTCGTCATCGTCTGGAATATTTCGCTGCTTTATATTCGTTTTGCACTATTTTGATAACTCGTACGCCCTGCTGATTTTTTTAAGGGTCATTCTATAGATAGTGGGACGGGTTTTGGCCGTTCGAAATTTAAGGGCCCAAAACGAAAAATAAAAGCAGGGCCAAATCGTAATTCTAATGAAAAAAATTAAGAAAGGGTTAATAAAACGTTCCTTTAATAAAGAATAGAAAAAGCATATTGAAATTTTATTTCAATAAAAAATTGTAAAAAACGTCATTCTAATTGGAAAGGAATGAAGGCAGCTGAAACCATGATTTTGATAGAGAAATAAAGAAGGACTTCCTGAAAAATTGAATTCGTAATTTTTACTAAAATTACGGAAAGCTTCCGACATCAATATTTCGTGGAAAACAAAAATAAGACGGTATAAAATATAATTTTTATTGAAAATACAAAAAGACTTCCTCAAGTGTTATATCAGGAAGATTTTTTTAAAATATTTCGGGCATTAAACCATCTAGACCACCTATTACCATGACTTTTGTCGATATGTTGGATTTTTTTTCTAGTTCTTCACCCCGGTGAATGGAGCATGCACGATTTGTTTCAAATTTTTTACTGTGTTTTCACACACTTGTAAATTTTTTATTATTTTTTTGACAATCGATTTTCCGAAATTTAGAATGCGCGTATCCTCCAGGATATAAGTCGCATTGTAGAAGACCGTAGAGGAAAGTTTTTCACTTTATGAGTACTCTTATGACAACTTTTTTTTAAAATTCTTCCTCCAAAGCATTAATTTTTAGTTTATAAACATGAAAAACTATTTTTCAAAAATTTGGACATTTTTTAAACATGATTGGGAAGTGAGACAATTTCATTCTGATTTTTTATGAGAGTTCCAATATTTATTGTACAATCTTATTTGTCGATTTACTGAAAGGATGCATTCCACTGCATCTCAGCTCATTATTTAAACATTCTAAACATTGCGACTAACGAGAGAACGTCAGTATTGATTTTTTTAAAATGATTTTGTAGCCAGATATATAAAAAATGCCTGCACAGTAGATCTTTGCAAGTTGCTTTCATGTAGATGTAGCTTTTTACAAAGCTATTTCTATTTTGGCTTTCGTATATGAAAATCTCGGTCAAAAATCGGAAAAGAATGGAGCAGTAATTTGTAAAGATCTACTTTGCCGACTTTTGTATGCTCGTCAAAAAAATGTACCAAAATTCAATGTGCTGCAAGATATTTACCAAGATGGGATAAAATTTAGAAAAAAATAATGCATATAAACGTGCTTAAAATATTGATTTCACATAATAATAATCACAAAATGTTATTAACAAATTGGTAAAAAAAACAATTGTTCAACAAATAATCAGTCAACCTAACTTTTTTCCTAATGAAAATGATACGTTAATTTAGTTGAATGCATACGAATTTTTCCAGATTTTTTTCTTTGTTTTGATTTTGATTTTTTTCATTTTGAAAAATGCGCAGAATGTTTGGATATGCGTTTTGCAAAAAAATCTTGAGTGTAGTAGATGGTTTTATGGTGAACACATATCCAAAATTCAAAAAAAAATCAAAATAAAAATCAAGAAAAAAATCTGAAAAAATTCTGAATTCTGAAAAGTAATATGTTAATTTATTTAAATGTATGCAAATTTTTTCTTAATTGTGATTTTTTTTTTACAAGAACGTGCGCAAAATAACGAATTTTCGATATGTGTTCGGCATAAAACCATCTACTACAATCAAGATTTATTTGCACATCGCATATCGAAAATTTGTAATATTCTGCGCATTTTTCAAACTAAAAATCAGAATAAACAAAAAAAGTGCGCGAAAAATGCAGTGAAAATTTGGAAATAAATGAACCATGCTCCATTCATCGCGGTAAATAACTGGAAAAATAATCAAACATATCGAGGGTGGTCATGGTAATATAGGTGGTCTGGATGGTACATAATACCTCATTTATTTTAATTCCCACGTTTTTAATGAAAATGGACCTCGTAATTTTGCACGTCCAAAACCTCGCTTGTTTCTCGTGGAATGCCTCATATTTATTTTTGGCTTTTCTCTGCTTTTACTATATGCTGCGGTTGCAAGACGCGAGCCACGAGATCGAAGCTTCATCTGCGATCGCCTGATAGCACTGATTTATCGTTGGCCTCGATGCCTCGACTACTATACACACATACACGTCTGCACTCTTCTCACGTATCACAAACCGATCTCACTCCTTCCATCATCGACCCTTCGAAATAGGAGCTCTTCACTTTAGCGAAATCTTGATTTCTGTATGTGCCGTTATATTGGTTGAAGAATAGCAATAGCCTGTAACAGTCAAGTTTGACATGTGATGTGTATTAAGTATGCCATATTGTATAGTGTTCTGAAATAAAACTGAAAAAAATTGCTGCAATCAGTGCTGGAAAATACTCGGCGCAAAATTGGTTGGCAAATTTTTTATGAACATTTTATTGTTTTGTATTATTTTTTTTCTTTACTCTGTCAGCTGGATGCTAAAATTGGGTTTCATCAAAACTATGACTAGAAATGGCGTTTCTAGGTTCAGAGAAAATGTGTAATTTAAAGAGCAGGGTAAAAAATACGCTAGTTACAACTTTATCATACCAAAAATCCAAAAAAGTCAATTTTTTAGTGTTTTTTTAAATGGACAATTCTGATTTTATGGTACAAGTATTCTGAAATTCCTATCAAGACAGTCAAAAAACAATTTTTTTCGTTTACGTATTTTCTTTCATAATTTCTGATAAGTCAAAATCACGAAATTAAAAATCTCTGGTCCCTGGTAATCACATTGAAAAATAGCCTAACATAACGAAAAAAGTAGAATGGCGAGGAGAAATGTATGCAAAAATGTATAGGTCGGCAATTTTCGCTGCACCAAATTTAAAAAAAACGAAATAATTAAAAACACAACAAATTCTACATTGCCGCATGGGGTGATTCAAAATTTCACTGTACGAAGAAAATGCATAGCCATTTTGCGACAACTTGCATTTTTGTACAAAAATGTCAAGTATGTTTTTATGTTTAAATGCTATGTGTCGATCTATTAGTCCCCGCTAACAACAAATCCTCAATGTTATCAATAAATTACTGACTTCAATTTATCCTACACTCAGACGAATTAATCTCATATTATAAACATAATTTTTTCTATGTAGAACTTAAAATAATTGCCAAATCGTTATTCCAGATAGCATTATTTTATTTATATTTTTTTTGTTCCTACGAATATTAAATGACGAACTGCGTTTTTAATTAAAATGGATCCCAAAATTTGCATAATCTATACCGCTTTCCGTGAAATACCCCCAATTCATATTGAATTGATAACTATAATCCTTATTACCCTCAATTATCCTGATTCCTGTTTACTTTCCACTTTCCATCTATCTCGATCCATTTTTCCCCGTTAAAAACAAATATGCAATTTTCCTAGAATATCAGTAATTTTATTTTACACCATATTTAGAATAATTAATCCCCTATAGATGAAAGTTTATAGATAAAAAATTTTCTTTACATAGAAATAAAAATAATTTCCCATAAATTTAGAGAGCAGATTTTAATACAATTTTTCTATACGTTTTTAATGAAAATTGATCACAGATTTTACAAAATCTGTCCCGCTTTTCGTGAAATACCCCATATCCATATTAAATACCTTAATATCTTCAGTAATCACATATTTAATACCCGATTCCTGCTTACATTCAACTTCCAATCCATCTTCATCCATTTTTCGTCATTTAAACCAAAGACCAAATTTCCCGGAAAATCAGCAATTTCATTTTATCCCACATTTATAATAATTAATCCCCTATAAATAAAAATACATTCTTTTACATAAAAATCAAAATAATTTCTCATAAATTCAGAAAGCAGTTTTTGATACATTTTTTTCCTACGTTTTTGATAAAAATTGACCACAGATTTTGCAAAATCTGTCCCGTTACCGTAAAATATCCCATATCCATATTAAATACCTTAATATCTATAGTAATCACATATTTAATACCCGGTAACAACTATAATCCTCACTATACTAATTTCTGTTAACTTTTGACTTTCAATCTACAGAAATATGAATGAAGTGTACTGCGTATGACAGCGGATAGATAAAACATACCCATTGAATCGTAGGCAGAGGTAGAGCGAAAGACAACAGATTATAGTGTTGAATATGATCGATGTAGAAAGCGAGAAAATCGCAGCACACGATCGTCAGCGTAGTACTCTTCACTTTTTATTATTTCCACCCATCGACCCAGTTTTATTAATGAAAATTCATCGATGGGTATTGCACTAGTAGATCCAGCATCCGAGAAGCGTGTCGACCCATAAATCGGGTTAGCCGTGAATACTCGAAGAGTCCACTATATGAAACTCTCATGACACATACACGACGAAAACGTTGACGACGTGCGTCGAGGTTCATCGACGGCTCGAGCGTCCTCAATATCCCACATTATTATATCACGTACGTCCTGGGTGAATATATTTTCCTTCACGATTTAAATATCATACAACAGCTTGTCAAACAGAATTTCCAAGATATGATGTGTTACTACTTTGATCGGACGGATACCCAAATCGAAGCTTATGTGTGCTTCGTTAATCGTCGAACATTTGACGCGGGAAAATTTTTCGGACGGATAAAAATGTGGTTTTGATTTTATTTTATTAATTTGAATACTGACAATGAAATTTAGAATTTTTTTTCTAAATTCTTAAAATGTAATTTGAAAATGCGAGAAGTTTGTAAATATTCGAGGGTTAAAACATGTAACGTCTTGTGGTATTTTTTGAAACGTAATTTTGTATAAAATAAAAAAAGGTTTCCTGGAAAATTCTAGTCGTCATTTTTATCAAAATTATAACAAGCTTCCCGTGAATATCATTTTTATTTGAAGGAAATAAGACTTGTCATGTTAAATTTTCAAGTTATAAGGTGTTATTACTTCGGATTGTTAGAAAATATTTGTATACAGATAATATATGTTATGATTTTTTTTTGTCAATTTTTTTAACTATATATCTTAGAACGCCATTTAAAAAACGTAGCCACTTATAAACATTCGTAGGTTAAACTTTTTTACGTTTCATGCAATTTTAATTGTTTTTCAGAAACATACATTAAACCATTACATAAATATGTAAATTTACGAAGAAATTGAAACGATTTTTCACGACTTTTAAAAAAAATGTCTGGTGGTCTTTAGCTGCGGAAATTTTTTAGCTAATGAGCTAAGTGGTGCTTGACAAGCAAAGTAATGAAAATTGATCGTTGGTATTTAATGGGAGCAAAATCCATAGAGTGGTTTAGATTTGATAGAATTTTGATTTTTTGAAAAATTTATATTCTTGTTTTAGTTCAAGTTTATTACGACCAACCTTTCTCAAATCTTCCACAAGGTCAAATTAACATTAAGTTGTAGAAGATATCGAAATTGGCGGGGATCGGTACGAAGTTCGGATTTTATAAAAGTTTGAATTGCCAAAAAAATTTACATAATTATAGTTTAAGTTAACTTTAACCAATTTAGCAATTTTTTTTACAGAATACAGAGTTCAAATTCGGTTTACATACGCATTTTACCATAGAATAAAGTTCAGGTAACAATTTGACACAAATCGGTCGAGCAGTTCAAATTTAATGACACTTTGAATTAAAAAAAAAGTGTCTCTCGAGCTAAAATAAAATAAATAATATTAAAATGACGGAATAACAAAATAGGAAAAGCGAATTCACAACTTATGATGTTAACCTCTGTAGCAATACTAAAAGGTCCTGAAAAGTCACTTAGCGTGAAAAAAAAAATGTTTAAGAAATCATATTAGTTTGTAACAAAACCATTTTTTTTATCAAACATTTTTTTCCGAAATTTCTTATTGGCACTATCAAAAAGAGCAGCCCTCAAGACATAATATTAAGCTGTTTCGAATTGTTTGCAAGTTAAATAACCGAATGAAAAGAGTTCCAAGTCAGTTGTAAAAAAAGGCTCTTGCCGGCTTTAATAACTTTAGTGGCTCTGGTGTGTTGAATATAATAATGAGATGGTCATTAAAATTTGTGTACAAATTACAACTACTTGACGTACAATTCGTGCAGTATTTGGATTTTTCCCGCTTTTGTGAGGCTCGGAAAAAAAATTCAAAGTAATTGTGCCAAAACACCCATGTTACTTAAATAGGAAAATGTTTGTGCTTACAGGCACGTTTTCCCGTTGAGATAGAGCTCTCAAATTTTAACTAGATTTTTTGAATTTATTTCAAAACAACAAAACGAAGGGGCGACTCGGACAAAATCGCTCAACATCGAAATTAACAACCACCCTACTCAATATATATACTTTTTTCACAAAGTGTCCCCTATATGAAAACCAAAATTGATAAACATACTTTTTCATAGAGGTAGCTTTGAAAAAATAATAAATGAAAAAAAAAATGAAGGGAGCAGAGTTTGCAGGGTTCTACTTTTCAGGCTTATTTTCCTTAGTGTAAGTATAAACATGCGTCATGACGATATGGCAACCCGAAACCCATCAGACTATGGGACTACTCGATATATTTGTCCTTTCAGCTTGAGGATCGGCGGTGACTCATCTTATCCGGAAATATGGATAAAGAGAGAGACGTTGGAAAGGGCGAGACGAGTGTAGGATCGAAGGGTGGGTTTCTCTAGACGAAGGAGTGAATTAATCGAAGCTACGCGGGCGTTAGTCCTTGCCGAGGGGTTCAATGCGGAACCAAACATCGTGAAGGCATTCCGGTAGGGCTATATGCGTTCCACGTCAGAGATACGAGCCTATATATACCACATGACACGATACCCTGTATATATGTAGTTGTTATACGAGGGTGAGTCTGCAACCCTCAGCGCAAGCTCATACTGACTGCTTCGCGTTAATTACGAGTACTTCCCTGGGGGTAATAGAGAAGCAAGCTGGTCTTTTAAGGGGGGAACGGGGGATAACACAAACCGGTGTATATCTGATCTGCTACGTATAGAACCTGCGACCTATAGAAACGAGCAATGTATAGGATTTGTATCTGATGTATACAAGTGAATGTACACGTATATTTGGTTTCTTGGGAGTTGAGGGAGACCCAACGTCTCTGTTATTGACAGGGTAAGTGAGAGTTCGCACAATCAGAGAAAAATTTACATACTCAATGTCTGCACTTTGTGGAGTAAGAGACAAATTATTTAATTCAGATTTTTCCATTCAATTTTTTCTTTTGTTAATTATCTTATTAATATTGGATTTTAGCCTTGAATGCATTGACACAGACATAAAATTGCGTTTATTAAGAAACCAAAGAAATTAATAATGTACATGATTTGTATCTGATGTAAGTGAATGTACACGTATATTTGGTTCCTTGGGAGTTAAGGGAGAGCCAACGTCTCTGTTATTGACAGGGTAACTGAGAGTTCGCACAAACGGAGAAAAATGTCCATACACAATGTCTGCACTTTGTGGAGTAAGAGACAAATTATTGAATCCAGTTTTTTCCATTCAATTTTTTGTTTTGTTAATTATCTTATTAATATTGGATTTTAGCATTGAATGCATTGACACAGACATAAAATTGCGTTTATTAAGAAACCAAAGAAATTAATAATGTTCATGATTTGTATCTGATGTAAGTGAATGTACACGTATATTTGGTTCCTTGGGAGTTAAGGGAGACCCAACGTCTCTGTTATTGACAGGGTAACTGAGAGTTCGCACAAACGGAGAAAAATGTACATACACAATGTCTGCACTTTGTGGAGTAAGAGACAAATTATTTAATTCAGATTTTTCCATTCAATTTCTTGTTTTGTTAATTATTTTATTAATATTGGATTTTAGCATTGAATAAATTGACACAAACATAAAACGTCGTCTATTAAGAAACCATAGAAATTAATAATGTACATGATTTGTATCTGATGTATACACACTGTAAAAAAATCTACTCGAAATTCAATGTACTTCTAGTGGAAGTTTTTATTCGACCACTAGTATATGAAATTGAGTATACAAGTGCAATTTAAAATTAATTGCTGGTACAGCATATTCAATTATTTACTTTAATTTTACAGTAAAAGTACTCGAATTTTAATAAGTAGCTTTAATTTTACTGAAAAAGCACATGAATTCTATACCACAATTGTTATTTAAATTTCGATCACGAGTTTACGAGTAAAAACTTCCAATCTTTTCTAACAGTGCAAGTGAATGTACACGTATATTTAGTTCCTTGGGAGTTAAGGGATGCCCAACGTCTGTGTTATTGACAGGGGAGCCGAGAGTTTGCACAATCGGAGCAAGATTTACATACTCAATGTCTGCACTGTTAAAAATTTTTGTATGAAAATTCATAAAATGTATATGAAGTTTTATGCATATACAGTATATGAAATTTCATATACAAGTATGTATAAATATTAAATTATGCGTATATTAAGAACAATGCAATATTTGTCATTATTTACACACAAACTTAAATTTGATATTGCTTCGTATATTAAACGTGTTGTAAATCTAATAATATTCTCAACAGTGATATATTAATATTACAACAAAGTTTGTGAATTAACTTTTGCAATACACAGCTTATTAAATTTCAATGTCAGCTACATCAATTTCAACATTCAGGTATTGAAATTACAACAGAATTATAAAAATTTATATACATTATATATGAATTTGAATTTGGTATACCGCATTTGTAAATTTGATATAACTTCGTATATTAAACGTGTTGTAAATTTAATAATATTTTCAACAGTGATATATTAATATTACAACAAAGTTTGTGAATCAACTTTTGCAATACACAGCTTATTAAATTTCAATGTCAGCTACATTAATTTCAACATACAGGTATAAAAATTAAAACAGAATTATAAAAATTTCTATACGTTATATATGAATTTGAATTTAGTATACCTCGTTTGTAAATTTGATATAACTTCGTATATTAAACGTGTTGTAAATTTAATAATATTTTTAACAGTGTGCACTTTGTAAGAGGCAAAATTTACATACTCAATGTCTGCACTTTGTGGAGTAAGAAACCAATTTTTTAATTTAGATTTTTCCATTCAATTTCTTGTTTTGTTAATTATTTTATTAATATTGAATGTATTGACACAAACATTAAATGTCGTCTATTAAAAAACCATAGAAATTAATAATGTACATGATTTGTATCTGATGTATACAAGTGAATGTACACGTATATTTGGTTCCTTGAGAGTAAAGGGATGCCCAACGTCTGTGTTATCGATAGAGTAACTAACAGTTCGCAGAATAAAATAAGAATTTACATATACAATATCTGTACTTCGTGTAATGGGAGGTAAATTTGAAAACGTCGATTTTATCATATAGTTAATAAATTACTTATTATAAAACGACATATCCGAGCAAGTGAAAATTTTTTGATATATGTTGATATGTCTCAATATATATGTCCTTGTAGAATTTTTTTTCTCTCTTGTGGAATAGAATATTCTAGAGTTTCATTTATTATGCTAAAAAATTGTGAATTTTTTTTCCCAATAATATAGCGTAATGTTCTTTAAGAAATGACGAATGTTTTCTATTCATTACATATATTTATTTCACTCAGTGCGACACTAGACATTTTAAAGACTAGATTTTCGTACGGGGACAGAAATCCTAATTTTTAAAGTTTCTTATTCAATTTCTTGTTCGCAAATATAAAAAGGTCACATAATTTTGTTGTGTTGTAAATTACTTGAAATGAATTGTCATATATCCTTGTCTAGATTCTTGTACAGGAAGATAAATTTACAGTTTTGAAATTTCTGATTCATTTTCTCATTCTCTATACTTGTTTATCAAGGCTTTGAAGATTAAATTTAAAAAAGGTCTTTTATAAAAAAGCGATAAAAATAACCAGTGTACAGATTTTTTTTCTGATATACTAAAGTTAATGTAGACATACATATATGCAGCTAAATCCAGAATAACTTATAAAGAATTTGCATATGCAACGTCTAGTCTTTATGTAAAATTATTATATCGTTTATTTGTGATGAATTAAAGTACCTAATGCAGGTTTTGTGTACGAGAAGATACATTAAAAAAGGATGAAACCTAAATCCTTTTAGGTTAAAAATTTAAAAAATTTACGTCTTTACAGTTTTCATGCATAAGTTAGAAATAAAAAACATTTCTTTCACAATCAATAAGAATATCTCACAACCGTAACAACTACTCGTAATAATTACTCAATATAAAAAAGTAAACAAAGATTAATTCAATAAAAAAGTATATTCTAATGGGTTCTGTCTAAAGGGTTGGAATTTCCATAGCATTTTTATTTGCTAAAAAAGGGACGTTATTTACAGTCCTCCAAGGATCTCCTCTTTGCATAAGTAAGACTAAAGGGTTTAATTACCAGTGTCAGAGTAGCGACAAATGAATATTTATAACACATGCTTCAAAGCTGCGAGAACTATCCCATTAAATTATTTTGCATCGTCTACTCGCAACATTTTCAAGGGACAGAAAGAGCAAAGTAGAAGAGGAGACGGAACAAGTGAGAGTGTCTCCCATTTGAGATGTAGTAATACGAGATAGAATGGAAAATTGTAAGCGCGAGAGGGTAGAAAACGTCCATCATATTTATAGGGTTCCCCAGTGTATATCAGTGTAATACGTAATACGAGTGACACGATACCCGGGATTGATATTTAATGGAAGTTGTAATAGTACCTAAAGGGAGTTCTGGTCTATAGTGCACGTGACGACGACTTTCCACTCTATATATGTACTATATGTGAATATGTAGCGATATACACATGTAACAATATTGTATTGCGAAATGCATTTGCGAATTATTTTTTTTTAACCATATCAATTGCTTTCGGGCATCCTGGTAATTCTACCATCTTCGAAGAAATTGAGATCCACTGATATGTAAAAAAGTTATCCCGATTTAAAAAATTGAAAATCAAATTGCGACATGATAGAAAAAAAGTAGAACCTTGCAAATTGCTTTCTCATTATTTTTTCTATTTTTTTAAAATTACTTTTTCTATTTTTTTTTCTTCTACAAAACTACCTCTATGAGGAAGTACGTCGATCAATTTTGGCTTCCTCGTAGATAAAGCTTTGTAAAAAGCAAAAAATAATGAGGAAGCAATTTGCAAGGTTGTATTTTGCGGGCTTGTTTATACTCGGAAGACATTTTTATAAAAATTCAAACTGACGTAAAATTTTTACCGCTCGACCGACTTGTGTAAAATTATTACTCAAAAGTTGTGTAATGATAGTCTATATGTAAACTAAATTGAAACCCGAGACCGAGTAATTTGCATGAGCAAACGCTCGAACGAGATTTTTCAAATAATTCGAAATGCCATAAAATTTTAACCACTCGACCGATTGGTGTCAAATTTATACCAAATATCTTTTTAAATAGTCGTCTTAATGTGAAGAAAATTGAAGATAAATCTGTAGAAAATTTCGAATTTTTTTTTTTTTCGTGAAAGCTTCTTTTTTCTTTTTGTTTACCAAAATCGGAATTTCCTGACATTTTAACAGTTCATTAGACCAAAAGCTTAATTGGAAATCAATAATCGTGAAATCATATCGGCAATTGCAGCCGGATATCTCAGAATTTGCATGAGTATTGCATAGTATTTGCAAACATTTTTAAAAAAATTAAAATTGTAATAAAATCAGAACGGTTCGACAGATTCTCGCGAAATTTGGTACACATAATGTTTTGCGGATAATCCATTTATACATATAATTTTAGATCGGCGCTTTTTTAATTGCGTAAGTTATAGCGTGAAAGCGATTTTTTTCTAAATTTTAAAAATGCTGCAAGAAAAGAATTTTCAACCGATTCGCGTCAAATACAATCCCAAACGGTATTCTATGATCGCCCATTTGCATACAAAATTCAAAGAGCATTCATCGAAAATTGCGACAGTTATCGTGTAAACAACGAAATGTGCACACGCACGCACGCACGCACGCACGCACATCTCGACGTTTTGGACCATTCTGAGTGTACTGACATAAAAATCTCGAAAACAAATTTTTTTTACGAAAACAAAGCTTCCTCTATGAGGAAGCAAAAGAAAAATGTGGAAAAAATAGTAAATATGGAGATGACATTATCGCATGGCGCTCAAAAATCATATTTTAAATCATAGTATCAGTGTGAATTTTTTCAGATTTCTAAAAACGGCGTTTTTGAAATTGGTTTTTTTTCGAGGATTTTCAAATGTTACCGGTGGTAAAAAATCTGGAAAAAATTCCGAGACCTTTTTGGGTCAGTTATAACATCATATTAAAAAATAAATAAAATACATGAGGGTGAGAATCATGCCCTGCTGATTTGACGAAGAATGCCCTATATATACGACTAATTTACATTGAACGTGATACGAGTAGACTGAATATTTATAATTCTTACGAGCTCCATTATGCGCTCGTCAGTGTGTCACAAAAGGTAGTTTCATAGTAGGTACTACATGTATTTATATAGTATATATATATTCCTAGTGTGGAACTGCACTGTAACGAGACGATGAGCGATCACCCTCGTGATCGTTGGCGAAACTTGTTGTGCCATTAACTACTGTAATTCGGTACAGTAGAGTTTCGTTTAAGTTGGATATTCGATTTTGTTTCAGCTTTGCAGTTAGATTTTTTTCGCTATTGGATAAATAAGTCGTGCCGCTTTTTAAATATAATTATAGGATTGTTTTCTTTGATTTATAGAACGTTTTTTTCATTGATTAGATGTTTTCACCCGACTGAAATCGGGTCTAAAATATGTCGTCCATTTTTCATTTTATTTACAGAAATTAAGTAGGCCAAAATGAGTCGAATTTTGTTTAATGTATTTTTACATAACTTTTTAAAATTATTTTTATTCGAAGTAAGAACTGTTGGTATTTTAATTTTGTATATAGTTAGTTCTAGTCCGGGAGCGTTATTTGACAGTCACACGGTGAGATTTTTGATTATTATTTTTTTAAATCTTCTTAACGCAGAATTTTTATCAATAAGAACGTGAATATGTGTTCACAGTTACTGTGCATTGAAGTAACTAGTTCCTTATGTATTTTGTAATTATCTTTGTGAAAATAAAATCAGTTGTTCTGCTTTAGCCACTTTTCAAACATTCTGATTGGTTGTTGATGGGTTCGACGTGAAGCCAACTTCAGACTGATGTAGTCACTGCACTCGCGTAACGCGCGCGTTTTGAATTTCTGTATTTTTCGCAATTGTGGAATAGAATCCATTTCGTTTCCCGTACAAATGCACTGTAAAAAAAATCTACTTGAAATTTAGTGTACTTGTACTGGAAGTTTATTTCCATAAAGTAGTATATAAAATTTAGTGGAAAAATATAATGTGAAATTAATGTATGGTACAGCGTATTCAATGATTTACTTTACTTTTACAGTAAAAGTACTTTAATTTTAATAATTTGCCTGAATTTCACTGGAATTTTATACCACAATTGTTTATTAAATTTCGATGACGAGTTTATGCATAAAAACTTCAAATCTTTTTTAACAGTGATGGCACATCGGAAATCGATTATCTTGAAACACTGCAGCGGAAATAGCCACGTAAAGTAACAAATCGTATAAATATCAAGAGATCAAGCTCAAATTTGGCGGGCAAGTGAAGCAGTTGTCTCTTTTAGAATGTTGCGATTTTTGACCACATATATGTATCCATTTTGATTTTATGTAATTTTTAATTTTTCAAAATAAGAAATCGTCGAACTTCCGAAGAGGTCAAATACCCAGTAAACACGTTTTTGAACGGCAATGTAACATGGAAGTTACATGTGATTGTAACAGTGTTACCCTTATGATATGTCGAGGATATATAACGTAGGAGTAACATTGTGATGTTGCATTAGTTACATACAGGTGATGTTACCGTTATGTGACATGTTTTCGTTGCAGTTGCATAACAAAAGTTATGAAACTGCAACGCAACGTGCGAGTAACAATAGGAACGTCACTTTCGTGACAGGAACGCACTGTTGTAGTGTTGTAACGTGGCAACATAACAAGTATATTGCAAACAATACGTAACATACATATTACAGTGGTTATATTACACCGTGAACATTCACGTTGTGCAACTGTTAAATACCGTAGTTCCGTTCCAGTTATGTAACGAAAGTGTGTAACTGTAATGTAACATGTATGTAACGACTGTAAGTCACTGCAGCGATAGTGCGGTCATGTTACAGTTACGTAAATGTGGTAACGTTACAAGAATGTTCCAAGAGTATGTACATTTGACGTTACATGCATATCACAGTGGTTATGTTACATCGAGAACATGCACGTAACGTAACGGTTATAAGCCGTAGTTGTGTTGCAGTTATGTAACTAAAATGTGTACCTGTAATGCAACATCTTTGAAACGATTGCAATGTAACTGTGGGGATAGTCCTGTCATATTGCAGTTACGTAATGTGATAACATTGCTAAAACGTTGCAAAAATATGTAACATCTACGTAATGTAGTTTCGTTACAGTCATGTAACAAAAATGAATTAATGTTACGTAACATGTGTATCACGATGTGATGTCCGCTAGATGGCCTGCGACTCAAACGTTTCTCGCAAGCGATTCGTGTCACTAACGTATATAAGTCAGCGTAACGGTGCAGCTTCATATGCACACCGGAGTGATACTCTTCCGAGATTTCAACCGGTTCGCATCATTTGCCAATCGCTTTTTCTACTTTTAATAGTAGCAGCTAATATTTTTGACTCCCAAGGGTAGCAATTTAGCAACCCTTGAAGCTACTTTTGTGGACTGTAAGTCCACAAAAGTAAAGCTAATGTATTGTCAATATGACTATACTTTAGCAATATAACGAAACAGTAATAGCTGTGTAATTCAAATTGCACAACACAACATAACTAAATTGCAACGCAAACGTAACACATGTTACATAACACATAGTAACATTGCTGAGTGGGAAATAGTAAATTACATGTAAGTCACATGTAAGTTACAAACAATTTTTTTGATTATGTTGCTGTTACCTTGCAGTAATATCCTGCAACACACTACGAACATTGCAAGACCGTAACGGTTATGTAACACACGTTATATAACATTTGAATGTTACTTGTTACATATCTGTTACACTACGAAATATACGGGCAACGTAACTCAATTGTAACAGTTACGTAACACATGTTATATAACATGGTAACATTGCTGAGTGGGAAATTGTAAATTACGTGTAACTTACATGTAAGTTACACGTGAGATTACTTGTTACATTGAGTTACATAGCCGTTACGTTGCTGTTACAATACCGTGTTTACTGGGTAGTTCTTCATAACTGAAGACAAGTTCAATGTTCTTTGGTATTGAATTGCGATAGAATCGGTGAAGCTGTTCGGATTTTACGCAGTCAAAAAAGATTGGAAGTTTTTATACATAAGCTGGTATATAAAATGTAATTGACAATTGCAATATACAATTAATTCACTTTTGGAGTAAAATTAAAGCAAATAATGAGAATTAAAGGACTTTTGCATTAAAATTCAAATAAATTATGAAAATGATTATACCATACATTAATTTCAGATCACACATGTACATAAAATGTAGTATTTCAGATTATGCATAAGAACTTCCAGTACTTGTGCATTAAATTTCAAGCTGATTTTTTTACAGTGTATAGAATTTTGAATTGTTCAAAAAATTTGAATTATTGCTTTATTGGAACTTTTGCAAAACTGGAGATAGCGAGCTCAAATTTTGTATGTAAATGAAACAATATTTAGCTATTATTTATGTATAATTTAGTGACGAACGGTATGAAATTTCTGATTTTATAGAATTTTGATTTATTTTTAAAAATATACGTTATCACATTTACATTCGGAAAGGCTCCAATAATATCGAAATAACGGAATAACGAAATAGAAAAAGCGAATTCACAACTTATTTATTTATGTAATCAAAACAAGGCTGTCGAGTACCTTGCACAATGCTTCCTCATTGTTTTTCACTTCTTACAAAGTTACCTCTATGAGAAAGCCAAAATTGATCAACACACCCAGAAAAAAGATTGAGTAATTTAAACTAAAATTGTATATTCAACATTTGTTCATTTCAATCAACGAAAATTTGCTTTCCCTGGAACAAATATGTATTTCATTCAATTTTGCAGTTTATTTATTTCGGACATATGTATTTATTTAAAGCAGTTTTTACTGTGCAGTGGACACTAAATAGATATTATATTCGTTCGTACTAAATACTTTCTTCATCCGGAAATAATATCTAGTTAAAACGACTGGATACGTGTATTCGATCTTTTTTTTATTTAAAATCAATTAGAACTTTCTTTTAATCCAAAAGGTAATTATTTTCTTTAATCATTAGAAATTACTTCTCTGTAATTGATTTAGTTATTTAAATCAATGTTTCGTCGATGATCTAGTAATGAAACACCAAACTTAACTCTAATACGAATTTATGTTCACCCATAGAAAACATTTGGTGCAATCAACTTGTCATATATTTATATAAAAAATATATATTGTTTAATTCAACTGTTATGTAAGTGTTGAATTTTCATAATGGAAGATTATATAATGTGGAAGATTCTCAAAATACGCATTCCCGCTTTCTGTTCGTCAGTAACGGATTCATGATCGGTTTTATTTTTTATTTTTGAACAAATTCCACTTAATCGATATTGATCTTAGATAAAATAGATTTAAAAAAATACATACAACGTATTGAAAGCACATTAACAAACGTAACAACAAACACAAACAAACATTGAAAGAAACGAATGTACTCGATCCATTTGGAATAAATTTACAAATTTATGTATTTTGTAAACAGAAAGAATAAATTATTCGACGTAAATATATTTTTCTTCGACACGAAGAAATGTATATTTTATTGAAACATATTTTTTCTACGATGTAATAAAGATATATTGCAATCAAATACATATTTCTTAGGTTTGAATATATTTATGAGTCGCCAGATGTATTACGTACAAATAAAAAAAATTATTCGAGTTGAATACAAGTCTATCAGGTCAGCATTCAAATAAGAAAATTTATTTCCGTTGCGTGGGTTCTAGTCCAATTAACTAGATATTTTTTCTGGGTGCATACTTTCTCATATAGAAGTAGCTTTGTAAAAAGCGAAAAATAATGAGGAACCATTGTGCAAAGGAGAAAGAATGAATAAAAATTATGAATAAAGAATGAATAATTTTATTCATTCTTCCTTCAAAGGTTCTACTTTGCTCCCTTTTTCAATTGACATTTTGTTTACAGTGTAGCTGCTAATAATAATCATTGAAGATCGATTAATTAGGAACGAAACTTTCGAGTAATTCCACTGTACTTCATTTTTCAATCCTTTTTTCTCTTTCTTTCTCGACAGGGTGGCGTGGATTGCACTCACCGACTTCCGGCCCTCACCACGCGAACGCGAAATTCACCCCATGCGCGTTATCCCTGACAAATAACCGAACTCGAGGCATTCCGCCTGGTTCTCCCCGAGTACACGGCTCACTCTCGGTTTCCATCGACGCCCCGTTTGTCGCAGCCCCTCGTCCTATCTTCCTCGCACAGCTCGCCCTTCGGTGTCTTGCGCTACGAGCCCATCTCCCTTCAACCGCACGGCGTCCTACAGTCTTACCGCGTTAATTGCAAGTACTTCCCTCGGGGTGTACCGCAACGTTGCTCTCCTTTGGTTAAGGGACCCATAGGGATGATTTCCATAGTCCTCGTGTATTACCTACATACATATACAGGGAGGACACGGTGAAACTAGACAGTCCAATGCGGCTCCGTGAGAATTTAGGAAGCCTGATTGGCTACTGCCTACGGCCGCCAGTGCGTCTCATCCGAGCGACGACTGTGTCCCCTCGCGCCATCGGAATGGGCCAGTAAGGGTAGTGGTAGGGGCAAGGGACGTTACCTGAGCTGGTAGGGCAGACGCCAGAAACCAAGATTTATTTACTACTCGGTCTGCACGCATAGAGTGGGAACCGTCGGTTTGACGCGCAAGCGCATTTGCGCTGTCTAGTTTCACCGTGTCCTCCCTGTATATAGGGGGGCACGGGGAAAAATGGAACACATGAGCGAAAAAATTACTTTATCAGAATTCTTAAAATGTAACTTCACTGCTTTTTACAGAAACTACTCAGTAAACCAAAAAATCGAGTTCGTTGCTGCTCTATTACAATTTCTCACTCAGAAATGTAACTGTTATGTAACAGTTACACCGCTGAGGGGGAAATTGTAATAGAGCAGCAACGAAACCGATTTTTGTGTTTACTAGGTAGGGTTATCCTATGTGGGCGCTAGTGATGCCCTCAAGAAAGACGATACAATTCGAGAGATTATGTCGTCGATAAATTGTCTCGTGAACAAACGAATTTCGATCTTTTTCTACAGGCGTGAATACAATCTCGCGATACAAGATGCTCATTTGATATCGTTCAATGTGTCAAGAGCTTGACATAACGACATTTCAAGAATATTGAGAAATTAGTTGAATACGGAGTTATTGAGGAAAATAAAATGAGAATGATGAAAATCAGGAACTGCCGCATAAGCGAATGAAATCAGTTACTGTAAATATTTATGAATATTTGTAAATTTGTAAAATCTAGACTAATAACAATTTTATCTTCTACATTTGTGAAATAATATTCATACTCTATATTCTTTTCTCTCCTCTCAATAGTTAAAAAAAATATTCGAAATACTTCGATTTACGTTGGAATGACAATTCTACGAAAATTGCTATTTGCAAGAGTTGCGTCGAAAGATCGGGAAATGAGCAAGTGATGAAAATGAAGAACAGTAATACAACTGCTGTGAGAGATCATTTGAAGAAGGTTCATTCTCAACTTTTTAAAGAGCTCAACTTGGCTGACCAGGACAAGATTAGTCAGTTTCCTCAATTTCAAGTAAATTAAAGTTTTTCCTTCACTTGTTGTGGAGTAAATAAATGTTTAAATTCTTTTACAGGCTGCAATGAATCTTTTTTCAAAGTTGAATTGCTGGATATATATTTCATGCATATATATAATCGAATACGACGAGTGGTGTAATTTATCGAGGCGACGAGACAAGACAATATAGACAAACGATGGGCGCAATGATCGCAAGTCGAGAAAGTCCCTTGACTCGGTCCTGTCAATTGGAAAGACGAGAATTGTAATCTTGTGCAGCTTCACTAGTGGGCGTTAACGCGCCCGGGCTTCTTTGTGTCGAATTTGACATTTGACATAAACAAAAGGATAACAAATTTTGAACCTAATACTTTTTCGATCCGCGTCTTTTGTTTAGAGTAAAGTCGAGTAGCAGTTTGAAAAAGAGTCGGTGGTACACGATCGTCCGGATAATAAGATTAGCGGCCCAGTAAACACAACAATCGGTTTCGTGGCTGCTCTATTACAATTTCCCACTCAGCAATGTAACTGTTATGTAACAACAGTGTTATGTAACAGTTCGATTTCTGACTGGGATGCTGAGGTAAATTGAAAAGATTTCCAGATGCCTACAATTCTGACAACCGTTTCATATTCTTTCAAAGATTAAACATTTTCAAAAGATTCCTGTTAAATACATACAGGGAGGACACGGTGAAACTAGACAGTCTAATGCGGCTGCGTGAGAATTTAGGAAGCCTGATTGGCTACTGCCTACGGCCGCCAGTGCGTCTCATCCGAGCGGCGACTGTGTCCCCACGCGCCATCAGAATGGGCCAGTAAGGGTAGTGGTAGGGGCAAGGGACGCTACCTGAGCTGGTAGGGCAGACGCCAGAAACCAAGATTTATTTAGAACGAAACATTCCCCCTCTCCGTTCTCTCTTGCTGGCCCGACTACTCGGTCTGCATAGAGTGAGAACCGACGGTTTGACGCGCAAGCGCATTGGCGCTGTTTAGTTTCACCGTGTCCTCCCTGTATATAGAAAGATAGAGAAGATTTCTTAAAGTTAATATTTTTAAATAGAGTTACGCTGGAAACTCTCATTTTACCTTCAGTTATTTTACACAGGCAAATGGTAGAAATGATTCGAGTGTTCACATTAGAGCTGCCGAGGGGAGGGGGTAAGTGCTGCTTCATGAACGTGATTGGCCCTTCACGTATTTTACATGTCTTTGCATTAAGTAAAATGTGAGAGCTCCCACTGTACTTGAATTGTGTTGTAAAAACGCAATTTCTCAACAATGTCGGCTTGTATTTTGATTGATGCCGTTGAAAACGTAAATTCCAAAAAAATGTCGGGTTTGCCTTTTGGCCCATAATTTTTCATCAAGTTACTGTTCCATTTTGCCCCGTGTTCCTCTATATATTCATGTATATATGAAAGGAAGAACGCGAAAGGGGTGAAAGTGTGTAAACGTGGAGAGATATATATTGTGCTATATATACATGTCGTTATGCTCTCCACGCTTTCACCCTTTTAGCCGAAGTTCTTTCATTTCTTTCCAGTGGTTAAAATATTAGAATTTCCCTGAGGTCTCGTGCGTGTCGTACGCAGAAAACTCTAGTACTCACTTCGTCGGTTATTCTCGGTTACATTACAACAGCTTTCTGTGTACTTCCGTCCTTTTATCGCTTAGTTCAGCTTCACTGAAGGGACAAGGTTTGGGGGGGAGGGAGGGGGACGTCCGCCTGCTGCTTTTATCTCAGGAATACTTTTATGAAGCTATAGGGAGATTGGAATCAAAACTACCCCTCGAGGACCTGCTCGGTGCTCGTTCTTACTGTATACAAATGCCGAAAATATGAAATACCCAAAGCAAGCTTTCAGATCTCATGTTGCAGAGAAATGAGACGAAGATCTCTTGAGTGGCCGCAATTTTTCATGTTCACGACATTGGACATGGATTTCATCATGGTCAGAATATTTGCCAAGTGTCAAAAATAGTGTAAGGAATGAAAGAAAAATTGAATTCTCGCACTGGGAGAAAATATTTCATTGACGGCTAAGAAGTGGGTGGTTTGATTCTTTTTTCATTGATTTCAACGAAATATCTATTTGATTTCAAAGAGATAGTGCACTTAAATTTGAAAGAGAACATTTCATTGCCTGTACAGAAACATTTGCTTAATGGGCATAAAATAAAGAAACAATTTCATTGTTTTAAAGAAAAGTTTTCATTGTTTTAAAGAAAAGTTTTCATTGATTTAATGAAAACATATACTTGATGGTAGCAAGTGCTGGGAATTTTGTCGTCCAATTTTAACCGTCTATAGGGCTGTCTCTCTTGTATCTAACCTCACTTTTGTGTTTTTCGGTTCTCCCGAACGAAAGGCTTCGAATTTCAAGGTGCCAGTAGTTTACCCAATTTCTGCCGTACTTCTACACGTTCTCTTAAAATATAATCTTTATTTGCCGAGTAGTTTGGGAAAAAATAGGTTTTAATATTTTGAGCTGCGGTGGGGGAAGTGAGGAAAAACAAAAGAAACGATTTCTTGGTTTAAAGAAATGTTTCTTTGAATTAATATCACTTCTTTTCATTGAGTTTGAGTCATTCAATGAAAAGATAGTATTGAAACTCGAGTATTTCTTTTCATTGGCGCAGATTGCCGTGAATCAATGAAATATTTTCTCTCGGTGCAGTGAAAAGTGAGGTTCCAAACTTTTGTTTCTAGGGACGTGAAATCGTCCCTAGGGACGAAAGTGACACACCGAAAGGACGAAAGTGAAAGAAACGGGAGCTATACTCGCATCGATCGATTGTTTTAACACTCTGCCATGACACTAGCCACATTTTTCCCGAAAAACTGCCATCGAAAGCACCGCCGTTCATGCACGTGTTACAACATAGTATATTACGTTACGAGGGCGGAAAAACTTTTTCTTACAAATGTGCGGTTGTAGCATAAGTCGAAGGCGAGTGTTGCAATCACACGAGCTGAGAAAGAAGTGATTCGTCGAGTATCGTACGAAATTTTACTTTACAAGGTGCGAAAACGGAAATCTTACGCACGCGATACGATCATAATACGTCCATTAACACACCGAGTCAAGTAAAATATGTTTCGGTAATATAGGAAATTTACTGCAAATATTATTTGGATAACTTTCAAGATTGATTGACTCTTATGATATTTTATAGTTATTTAGAGTGAAGTGAATACTTAATAATATAATATCCGTATATTGTTCTTTTTTATCCTAAGTAGTGAAAAATTGTGGCCAAAATAAATCAAATAGTGAATATTAAATCACTGTAAATTTATGAATTGCAGTAACTGATTTTGGAGAGCGAACAGAAAAGCAATTACCTCAAATAACTTTTCTTACTTCGTATCCATTCACAACTAAAGCAAAAAAAAATTCATGTATTTATCAGAAGAGCAAATTCTTAGAAAAATCTTCACTTTTGAACCATTTCACGGATTCCGGCTAAATGCAATATAAATCAATTTCGGCCGTAGGCACAGATATGTTGAAATTTTGAAAACATTAGATTCAAATATGTCTGACTAAGCATGCTTACGTCTTTTTCTAATAAACATTAAGATTAAACTGTAAAAAAATAAAAACAACACAACAAATTTCCATTACATCCACAACGAAAGAAGAGATGAAATTGCTTTACTTGCGCACCGAAATTCAGTGCGGCAGTCCTATCCTTTTTTCCACTCCTGCGAGCCTTGTTAATTTAAAATCCATGACACGGACACATAAATATTCCACAAATTTTTCTAGCCCAATTTTTTAACTATTCCAAAAAATGTCACGTATACTGAAAATCGAACGCGAAAAGAAAAAAAATTCCACGTAAGCCAAGTTTTCCTTGTAAGGAAGCAAAAATGATATTTTCGAACACAGAAAAAAGAATCTAGTGAGTCAATATATAAAATAAATTTGAGGCTCTTTGTGGCCGATTTTTCGCGATTGAAGTGAAACTTTAAAGAGTTCGAGGTTGAGGGAGCAATAAAATAATATCAACCTGTTCCCGGGTCGCATCACGTGCAGATAATTGGGAAGCTCTGCACCAGAGAGAAATATATAAGCGCGAGGAGCGTGAGTGTACAGATACATCGAGGGAAACGACAGCTTTCCAACGCTGCTGCGGGGGCAGCTACTCTCAGCAAAGCTTATGAGTACCCAGCAGGGCTATTCACAGAGACTGGATCGATGAAGAAGCGCGCCTGCTGGTTATAGCCCCATCGTTCTGCTCTATCCTCTACTCCACTCTGTTCTCGCAGCAATCGTAGAATTATCCTTCTCGGCAGCATCCTGAACTTTTTCCCCGTTTTCGGACAATCTCATCGCCGACTCTTATTTTTCTTCTCTCGCTTCCTTCCTTCGCATTTATCCCCCAGCACTCGATTTAATTAGTTTCGACATCGAGACTTCGAATATTTAATACGACGCGCATTAAATGGGGCTATCAAACGGAGAAGGTCCCCAGGGAATATGATAATGTCTGATTAATTCATCGCTGTTTTGCTGAAGGCCCTTAAATGTCTGATACTCGCAATAACGCACTGAGAGAAAATTATGGTATTAGTAACGATAAAGTGACAAATATTCATTTGTAGTTGATACAAACATACTTGTTACCACTTAATTAGTTGTCACAACTATTTTTATAGTCACCGTAACTATCCCACGTAAAACAATCATCTATAAGTCAATATATATATAGCCTGTATAAGAAAATGGACATATGGAATAACTATACACTGTATTTAATTCATATGAAATTTATAAATGGTCTGCAGATTTTATGGAACGATTTTTGTAAAAACGTTATTTTAAATTTACATGAATTATGTTGTGCTATATATAATTTTTATAGAATCTTCATATGTATTATATACAACATATAGGAATTGTATATGTCCATTTTCCTGTACAGGCTTTTGTATATTTTACGATACGAAATTTTCATCGAATCTTGATATAATTTTTTTACTTGGGATAAAGGGACTAAAAATCAATAGTTGTCACTTTATAGTTAACTGTACTATGACGATTTCTCTCAGTGCGTCCCAAATGAATTTCACAAGTCTGAAATAAAATTTGTAGTGAGAAATATTTCTATTTAAATTTGAGATGTTTCCCGCGTAATATTATATAGAGTGCGCTCTATGTACGACGAGCGTAGGTACCTTGTGAAAATCGGCAAGGGTTATCTATCGGAGCTTTCGCTTTGACTCACTTCTTCTTTCTCTCAACTAGTGTGCGGAGCAGACGTGCTAATAGTAGTCATGCTGTTCATTGGCTCGATCATCTCGTAAAAAATCTGTGTTGGCCGGCAACTGATAGCGAACATTGTTATTCTTTTCGAAAAGATAAGTATATCATTTAAGTTTTTTTTATACAAAGAGAGAAAGGGAGAGAGAGAGAGAGATTTTCCATGGTATATTTATATTGTCAAAGAAATGTTAGACATTGAAATCTCGATCAGTGTTTGTATTCTCTCTATCATTTTAATGACCATTTATACACGTGAAATAGTTGTTTTCGATGTATTTTTAATAATAAATGTCAATGGCCGGAAGCAATAAATTAACATGATATTTTATAAAATCTATACAATAATATAATAAAAGATAAAATTTATTACAAATTCTAATGAATTATCAAACGGAACGTATGTATGGATAGTAATAATAATGAAATGATTACGGTCCTATAATCCTGAAATTTCATTGCGGGGTAGAATCCCCATTAAATTTAACAGTAATTTAGGATTAAGTCAAATGTAAAATTGTGAAATAAATTGATATAATTTCGCAGTACAATTGAAGTAAATTATTGAAACTAGTCCTTGTATATTGAATTTTAATTTTTTCAATTAAACTTTTTCTCAGTGCTGTTACAGAAATATACTCTATTTGAGAAGAATAAGAGACGACAGGTGAACTCAGGGTGCAAAAGGTGAAGCTCTATGGACACTCACGGAGCACACAACTACTCCAGAAGTAGTTCAATACTAGAAGCAGTAGCGGTAGTAGTAGTAAAAGTGGTAGTATACTCACGGTATACAGACTGGACGGTTGAATGAACGTGCGAAGAGACGAACGAACGCAAAGCTTATGTTGAATGTAAAAACGTCTATTACACTTCATATTAAGTTTATTATATAGTATCATTACAGTAAAATATTGAAATAACGATATCACTTGTAAGGTAATTGGCCCAGTTTTGGTCAATTGTTTTCTGGCCAGTGTTTTTTCTGCCATCCATACACGAATTCTTTCGAAATTTCGAAACCAACTGTTCTAATGTAAGTGTGCAATGAACACTTCTGAATATGAAATATGAAATAATTGTTTACGTTCAGTTATGAGATTATAACATTATATTATCATCAGAAACGGCATTTCTCGAACGTGCGAATGGACGAAGGGACGCAAAGCCGATGATTAGAGTAAGAACGTCTATTACACTTTACATCTATTTAACATAGCATGGAATGTGCAATTGTGAAATAAATTCATGTATTTCCACGGTAAATTAAGACAAATTTAAAAAAACAGCAGTATTTTTTTAAAGTAAAATTGAAGTGAATTATTGAAATAACTTTACCACTTTTACATTGCATAAAAAAATTTTTCTAGTAAAAATATTGAAGAATACCTTCCATGAGATTATACTTTCTGCAGCTTTCATCAAATTGAATCGTTTCTCAGTGGTGTTACAGAAATATACCACATTTGAGAAGAATAGAAGATGACAGGAAAACTGAGGGTGCAAAAAGTGAAGTTCTATGGACAATCTTACAGAGCACACAACTACCCCAATAGTATCTTAATACTAGTAGCAGTAGTAGTAGTAGTAATAAAAGAAGTAGTATACACATAGTATACAGACTGGACGTATTAACGAACGTGCGAAAGGACGCAAAGCTGACGTTGAGAGTAAGAACGTTTATTACATTTCACATCAATTTATCATAGAATTGAATTCCAAATTGTAAGATAAATTCATATATTTTCACGGTGAATTAGAACAAATTTAAAAAACAGAATAACTTTTTTAGAAAAATTGAAGTGAATTATTGAAATAACTATACCACTCGTACATTACATTTAAAAAAAATGTTCCACTCCAAATATTGAAGAATACCTTCGATGAGATTATGTTTTCTACAGCTTTCATTCAATTGAATCGTTTCTCAGTGGCTTTACAGAAATATACTACATTTGAGAAGAATATACATTTAAGAATAATTAATTATAAAATAATTAACTAACTTCATCACTTGTGGATTACATTTAAAAAAAATTTCCAGTCAAAATGTTGAAGAATGCCTTCCATGAGATTATGTTTTCTACAGCTTTCATTCAATTGAATCGTTTCTCAGCGGTGTTACAGAAATATACTACATTTGAGAAGAATAGAAGACGACAGGAAAACTGAGGGTGCAAAAGGTGAAGTTCTATGGACAATCTCACAGAGCACACAACTACCCCAGTTGTAGTTTAATACTAGTAGAAGGAGAAGTAGCAGCAGCAGCAGTAGCAGCAGTAGTAGTAGTCGTAGTAGTAGTAGTAAAAGTGGTAGTATACACGTGGTATACAGACTGGACGGTTGAACGAACGTGCGAAGAGACGAGCGGACGCAAAGCCGATGTTGAGGGTTGCATCAAAAGGCCGCGGAGGCTGAGGGCACAGGAAAGGGAAGATGCTTGGCGAAGAGAAGAGGAGGGGGAGGAGGCCGAGTGGGAGGCGGCGGGAGGGGAGCTGCGGGTGTAAGCACCGAGAATACCTACGCGCATAGGGTGCGTCGAGTATCTGCTCGCTGCTCTGGGGCCTATGTTAACACTTCACGCCTCCCTTTTACGTATTACCACCCCTTTGGCCTCCCCGCGCGTCCTCGAGGGCGCCGCGCGCGCGTTATACTACTACGCCACTCGAAAACTTTCGTACGAACAACTTGCTCTCCGACTGACTCATAAAGTCTCTCTGACGTTAGTGTGTTGTGCCGAGCGTTGGATTGTCTGCGCGAGAGAGCGTTGCCAACTCGTTCCACAAACGCTTTCCAGTTCCGTCGACTCGTTGTCAGACCCCGTCGCTTTTTCCTCCTCCTTCTCCTCCTCCTTCTCCTTCTTGACTCGTTGCGCTGTGTCGCGCAAAATGAAAAAAGTTACGGGCGCAAACGGAGAGAGAGACTACGCCGAATGTGGCCACTGAGACCCAAACGAGGTCTCAACTTAAGAAAATACGTGCAGGGGAAGGGACCGGTGGGTGGGACATTTTCAACGGTTAAGGAGTGGACGTGTTTAACTCTTGATTTTGTTGTTTTTTTTTTCTTTAATAAAAAATGGCTCTTAAGGATGTATGATACGTACAGTCACGCCGAAAGTGAGTTTCAGAGACAATTTCGATCACTTCCCCATGGGATAAAAATCGGAAAAAAATAATGCATATAAAACGAGCTGGAAAGATTGATTTCGCATAATAATAATCCCAAAATGTTATTAATAAGTTGGTCAAAAAAATAGTTGTTCAACAAACAATCAGTCAACCCAACTTTTTTTCTAATGAAAATGATATGTTAAATTATTTGAATGCATACGAATTTTTCCAGATTTTTTTCTTTATTTTGATTTTTATTTTTTTTCAAAAATGTGCGCGAAATAACAAATTTTGGATATGTGTTCGGCATAAAACTATCTACTACACTCAAGATTTTTTTTTTGCAAAACGCATATCCAACATTTATTATATTTTGCGTGTTTTTTTTAATAAAAAAAATTAAAATCAAAATAAAGAAAAAAATCTAAAAAAATTCGTATGCATTCAAATAAATTAACATACCATTTTCATCAGAAAAGAAGTTAGGTTGACTGATTGTTTGTTGAAGAATTGTTTTTTTCACCAATTTGTTGATAACAGTTTAGGATTATTATTATGCGAAATCAATCTATTCAGCACGTTTTATATGAATTATTTTTTCCGATTTTTATCCCATCGGGAAATGATCGAAATTGTCTCTGAAACTGACTAATGGCGGGACTCTACGTATCATACATCGCTAACTTTGTCAAAATGTGCCTTAAGAAAATCAGCCTTTCTTTTACAAGACTTGATTATTTCATATTTCCCGTGAGTTTCTACTTATAACTCGATTATTTATGTTCACTGTTATTACCTTAGCATTCTCTCAATTTGTATGTTTTTATTTTTTTCATAGAAAAATAAATGGGTACTGACACTCAACCACTCAAGGGGACCCAATCACTCACAAAAAGTTATTAGAAACAATATTGTGTAGATAAAACCGTTCTCCTGAAAAAACTCTCAAAAAAATTACGATCGAGTAAAAGTCGTGAAAAAAGAAACTGTGGATAATACCCGACTTTAAAAAAATCTTATATTTGAATTTCATCAAGTACATAACAAGCCTTATAATTCTGCAATTTTGTGAAGACAAACAGTGCTATAATATGGTGTAATGTAAAAAAGTGAAATCTTTCGCTTGTCTTAGCGTTCAAAGAAAATCGGTGAACAAATTTCAGTGTTCGATGTCCCATTTTATCTGTCATTTTTTTCAAATTTACAAACAAATTTGAAACATTCGTTTAACAGTTGAATGAAATTACACTTATAATTAAACTTTACGACAGACAACGGCTCCAGAATTGACCGCAAACTTGACATTTCAATTGAAACTGATCCTACAGGGCGGAGAAGGCGATATTCTGAGCTTCGAAAATTCATAACTAGAAAACTATCGATCTAAACGAAAAATTTGTAAGCACTTTTTCTCTTCCAAATGATCTGAAGATAACTAAAAGAGATATGTGAACGTCAATATATCGTATCTGTAATTTAGGGACATGAATTTATTGAGAGCCGCATTCACGTACGTGTTAATCAAATGGGAAATTTATACATTGTTTGAACCACCTCTAAAAAATTTTTTATCGCGCTAAAATTTTGAGAAGAGTTGGTTAAAGGTACAAACTATAGTTTAAGACGTTGCAAAATAATAAAAAAATATATTCGACACCCTAGTTTACACCCTCGATGCTCTTCTGATACTCGGACAACGGCGTATATGGTGAAACACGGTCCAGCAAATTTTTAATCGTGGATGGCGAGGTGGGTTTGTGGCGGATGTTGTTTGCTTTTTTCATTTCAAACTGCCCTCAAATAGACACAATGTTCATAGTATACAATGAAAGACGGGCTTACTTTGCACGCGAACTGAGCTCTACCTTCTCTCGCTTCACCAGTCATCATTGTGTTGGTGTTTCGACGCTCAAACGAGGCTGAAGGAAGGTTTAAATTTTGACTCGGGTGACACAGTGGATTTTTAACAGTGTATACTATACTATATATGAGGCATTCCACATGACTTCAGCTACAAAAAAAAAACAAAAAAAAAAATTCGAAAAAATGTCTAAAAATCAGGTTCAGTTATACATACACTAAATTTCAATTTTTTGAAATTTCTTCTGGCGAAATATGCCATATTTTTCATTTTTCTTTAACCTATGATATCTCGGGAACGATTAATCGTATCGACATGTAAAAAAAACGGAAATGTGCGTTTTTTTATGGCGCACAAGAAAGTAATTAATTCAGAATTGATTGTATAATTTTAGACTATATTTTACTACAAAATTAATGAAAGTTTTTTTTTTCGCGCAAAGGATTCCGAAAAGTGGCATCGAAAAAATTGTTGCCAATTGTGTATGAAAATCCTTAATGATAAGTATTTTTTTTTGGGACTGTACAAAGTTCATAAGTTATCGCAGTTTGAAATTTAAAAAAAATCCATATATCGGTTTTATCATGTCAGGGCATGTATTTTGATATATCTATTTTTTGGTATTCTGCGTACAGATCAATATTTTGGATAAGGGCCGATTTATTGAAAACACAATCATCGTAAGGTTATAGCAGTTTGGCGTTAAAATTTTTTTGTTTATTTCCGATTCTTATTTTTTATCCTTTTTTATCATTTTTCTTTTCTAATTTGTTTTACCACTATGTTATGTAAAAATTATATAAAGTTGGGTTGCACTTTACAAAAACACTGCAAATATCTCCACCGGAGCAGAAACGCGTAAAATTTCATGAACTGTATTTTTTCAAATATTCCAAACTGCAATAACTTATGAACTTTGCACCGACCGAAAAAAAAAAATACTAAAAATTGAGGATTACCATACACAATTCGCAACAATTTCTTTGACGCCACTTTCTGAAGTCCTTTTCGCAGCAAAAAATTTTTTTATTAATTTTGTAGTGAAATATACAATCAATTCCGAATTAATTATTTTCTTGTGGGCCATAAAACGCACATTTTCGTTTTTTTTAGATGTCGATACGATTAATCGTTCCCGAGATATATAGGTTAAATTAAAAATGAAAAAAATGGCATATTTCGCCAGAAACAAATTCAAAAAATTAAAATCCGGTGTATCTATTATAACCACTGAACCTGATTTTTGGACATTTTTTCTTTATTTTTTTTTGTGGTTGAAGTCATGTGGAATATTATTTTTGACTTTGGCTGAATGTTTTCATTAGTTGATGTTATGATGCTTCGACGTGACGGCCTGTAACATTTTTATTTTTTAGATGGAAGTTTGGCAAATCGTAACTCGGGGTGTGAGTCGACCGATGCCGAAGATTTAGTTGTTATCGATTTTCCTATACACGAGAATCGAACATTTGAAATCTTTGTATTTTTGGCCGTCATGTGGAATGCCTCATATTCATTTGAAATTTTTTTCAATTTTTCCTCGTGAAGTACAAAAATTCTGGACAATCAAATATGTTGGTTAAAAATGTGTGATGTATTCTTCGGGTTTAAAATTCAACATGTTCGGTTGGAAAGGCGGGCTTTTAACGAGCGTTGATGTTTTTCGATTTCGACGTGAAATTGGCTCAATCCGCTTTAGCGTTACGGCCAGGCTCGGGATCTTGTTACGGACACACGAGCCTTTGCCATGCCAGTTGCTGGATGTGAGGGTTGGGCTCGGAAAACAAATCGGAGGGAAAACAGCGAAACGCCCGAGGGCCGTCAGCCGGGGACTACAAGAGTCAAAGGGGGTAACCACAGTGAAAGTGGCGGAGAGTGGAAGAGAGCACGAGAGAGATCGAACAAATAACCGCAACCGCATGCAAACACGACCTCGCAAGCGTGCCAACTGCACAAGGTCCTTGCTGTTTCCTACGCTTCCAATTCCCTATCACAAAGACCGCAAACGAGGGTATACAAAATTATTTCAGACTGCGTACCTAATATTATTCTACTCATACGCTAAAAAAGAATATGCAAATGAGGCATTCCACGATATTTCATACAGCTAAAAGCTCGAACGATTCCAATTAAGAAAAAAAACTTCGTGTCTTTTATTTATATATTTAGTTTTATTTATAGTCGCTTCAACATCGAAGGTCATTAGCGACTAACTTCGTGTCATTGGTCAAAGCGAGTGGACCATCTGTGTATTTTTTTCCAAGTTTGTTCTAGTTTTTTTTTTGATTAATTGGAATAAAAAAATTCAATTCAATAAATGGAATAAAAATCTAACGTCAAGTGGCAGAATCATATTGATAAAAATAACCAGGGCAATATCTTGGTGATTTAACACACCTCACGATAAAAATATGTAATTTAGACAAAAGAAATGTATATTTTTTATTTACATCTGAGAAATCATTTTTTTCGTAATTTTGACTTGCCCAGTATCGTTATAAAAAATTTTGGGAGTAGGACATTGAATTCCCAACATTTCGAACCTCAGCCTATAATGGAGAAATTATTGTTTCCATTGTTTCTAAAGTAAAAACTTTAGGTTTCTAAAGTAAAAACTTTAGGAACAATAGTTTCTCCATAAAAAAGATAAGATAAAAATCTTATCTTTATTTTTTTTCGTTATTTATATAATTTCTTCGTCTTTTCGGCACTTTACTCTACGTCCCCCTTTATAATATTATATTTTTATGGTGTACAACTTCCTGTATAATATTATATTTTTATGGTGTACGAATCTGATGTCGAAAAAAAACAGACTTTGAGTCCTCCAAACTTTTTAATATCTATTTTCGATTTCAATGAAATTTATCTGCATAGAAAATACGTATATTCGTACATTGATTCATATATATAACTTATTGCCGATTTAAAAAAAATTGGAGTCACTCGGGTTTTGGATTGTGTAAAATACCGTGGAATGCCTCAAATATATAATGTAATTAAAGTCAAGTTCATCAAATTAAAAAAAAAATTTATTCCCTGTTTTCCTTAAGATCCTCAACAGATTTGGTGGAATAAATTTTTGACAGATCTAATTTGGGAGCCGGTTGAGTTTATTTTTTATTAAATTGATAGAATTTGTTTATTTTACAAGGTAATCAAAATAAGACTGTTTTCAAATTAACAAATTCTTTTGAATAGTCTTCTCTTGAAATATAGACTGTTATAGTAAAATGTGGAAATTATAGCAAATATTTATTTATTGACTGCTACAATTGTGGGTCGGGAAAAGAAACGTTATATAGTAGTAATATAGTAATATAGTGATAGTAGAGTATTGAAAGTAGTACAAACAATTATTTTCCTCTTCGCACAAGGAGCAGCAAGGAGCTTCCTTCGTTTTCAATTCCTATCACAATGACTGCGAACGACGGTATAAAAACTAATTTCAGAACACGTTCCCAATATTACATCACTCATATGTTGAGTCATTCAAAGTCAAGTTCATCAAATTTCATATTTATTTCCTGATTTTGCCTAGACTCTTCAACAGATGATATTAGTGATTGTACAAAAATAGACCGTTATAGAAATAATAAAGAAAACAATTTTATAGCCATTAATTATGAAAAATGTCACGAAAATTGAGGGTTTATTTTGTTCCGTTACTCATTATTTTAATTCTTATGGCATTGTTGGACAAATCAATTAAAAAATAATTTGTTTCCTATATGGTTTTCATATTCCTCATTAGTAATTTGGTCAACTTGTCTATAAAATTGATATAAAATTACTTACAAAATGAATTAGAAATAGTGAATTCATTTTTTTTGCATAAGCAATTATTAATAGATTGATAAATATGATGAAATTGCAATAGAAAATAAAATTGAACGATGTGAACAGAATTGGCCCATATATTAAATACAATATCCGAGGTTGCTGGAAAAGCCCTTTGACTGGTTAACTTGAAGTTTTCGGCCTTGTGGGCGTTTACAACATAGTCACTTTCAGGTAAAAAAGGTAGACCAAAAATATCGTTTAGCGACTGCGGCAGAAATTTTATATGATAGTATGACGAGAAAACTTCGCGGAAATAAATTGCCAGAAAAATTATATGGTTTTCAGTACATAAATTACTCTCATCACGTGAAATCTCCTCCGGCGAGGATTATGATTCGATGAACGAGGAAAGTATAGGACGCGATAAGACAAGTAGGGGACAAAAAGGAGACAAAAAGGAGACAGCGAGGAAGAAAAATCCAGCTCGAAAATTACCCGAGTAATGAGAGGCTTGCAAATGTTCAGCCAAGTGTGGCAAAAGTTTTTTGCTTTTTAGGGATGGTCGCGAGAAATTTTTTTTTAAAGACGAGGGAATTCAGTGCCAAATTTATGGTACGTAGATAAGGCTCCTGATCCTGCTATGACTCTCCCATTTTATGTGCATTTATGGCCAAGACTTCCATCTCGAATGTTGCCAGTTCTGTAACACGAGATAAAAAAAATTGCACTTTGATTATTTGAAGATGAAAATTCTTGATATCCATTCTTAACCACGAAAAAACCTGACGCCAATAATATTGATAAACAATATTTCTGAAAATATAAAAATTTTAAGAAGAAAAAATATTGTTACACAAAAAATTGCTTCTATAAACAAGCAAAAACTTAGAGACACGATGTAGTCAGGCATTAGCTAAGCCAACGGCTTATTAGAATGCACCAAAAACTTCTTACCTGCGTACTTGACACCTTGCGATATGGTAGCTGCATTCTTGTGAGCATACATTTTTCCAGCATACCAAATTGAATATTTGAAAATGTATCGTAGTAAAATAGTAAAAAATGTAACAACAAGTCATATTAGGATGTAGAACAATTCATTCAAACTTCAGTCGATATTTAAATAATGACATCATTATAATATGATAGCTGCATTTTAGTAAGCGTACATTTCTTCAGCATATCAAAATAATTATTTGAAAATATAACAAGAGGTCGTATTAGAATATAGAAAATATTTGAACAATGCTAACATACACAGCTACCCCTATGAGGTTGATCAATTTTGGCTTCCTCACAGAGCAAGCTTTGTAGAAAGCGAAAAAGCAAAATAATGAGGAAGCAATTTGCAAGGTTCTACTTTGCAGGCTTGTTTATACTCGGAAGACATTTTTATAAAAATTCATGTGACGTAAAATTTTTACCGCTCGACCGATTTGTGTAAAATTGTTACTTAAAAATAGTGTAATGATAGTCCATATGTAAACTAAATTGAAACCTGATACCTAGTAATTTGCATGAGCAAGCACTCGAACGAGATTTTTCAAATAATTCAAAATGCCATAAAATTTTAACCACTTGACCGATTGATGTCAAATTCATACCAAATATCTTTTTGAATGGTCGTCCAAATGTGAAGAAAATTTAAGATAAATCTGTAGAAAATTTCGAAATTTTTTTTTTTTCTCGTGAAAGCTTCTTTTTTCTTTTTGTTCACCAAAATCGGAATTCCCTGACATTTCAACAGTTCATTAGACCAAAAGCCTAATTGGAAATCAATAATCGTGAAATCATATCGGCAATTGCAGCCGGATATCTCAGAATTTGCATGAGTTATAGTATTTGCTGACATTTTTGAAAAAATTAAAATTGTGATAAAATCAGAACGGTTCAACAGATTCTCGCGAAATTTGGTATACATCATGTTTCGCGGGTAATCCATGTATATACAAAATTTTAGCTTGGTGCCTCTATAATTGCGAAAATTATAGCGTGAAAGCGATTTTTTCAAAATTTTAAAAATACTGTAAGAAAAAAAATTTTCACCCGATTCGCGTCAAATACAATTCCAAACTTTGTTATATGATAACCTACTTAAGTATCAAATTAGAAGAAAATCCGTAGAAAATTACGACAGTTATCGTGCGTACAAGGAAATCTGCACATGCACACGCACACACACACACACATACGGACATTACGTAAATCCCATTTATCTCGATGTTTTAGACCATTTTAAGTATCCTGACATAAAAATCTCGAGACAACATTTTTTCACGAAAACGAAGTTTCCTCTATGAGGAAGCAAAAGAACATATTTAGACAAATTCATCCTGAAACGCGCGTCAGTAGTGAAGACACGATGTTGTCAGACATTGACTAAGCCAGCGTCTTATTGGGATGCACCAAAAGCTCCTCTGCTCCGTACACAACCGACTACGAACGAAATCTTTCATGTGGCTCTCCCTTTTTCTCTATTTCCGGCTCGTTTCTCTTTGCACTGCAAATATTGGGCACATAGTACATGGCCCGGTACGAGACACGCTTGATTTCTCAGGGCCCTCGACGCTTGCCTTCCAATCGAGAGTAAATTTGCGACAAAATAAATGTTGAACGAGACTGCGACCGTTGTCGTGGCTGGAAGTCTGACGTGGTATTGGTATTAGATACATACACTTTTTAGGTGCTAGAACCTCCTCCGCTTGCGCAGTAGTAAAGGCTGGGGCTTGCCAGACCGTGCAAAAACTCGTTACGTACTGCCACGATCGTACGGCGGAAGAGGGAACATAATATAGTACACAGGCTCCTCTACGCCAAATTTTCTAGAGCCTCATATTGCTTATATAGACCCTTTACATTTTCCTTTTATTAATCAATACTTTACAGAGTATTAACTATCGTCATCGAAGAATAAAATTATTCATTTTTTCTGCATTTTTCATAATTAAATTCATAAATATAAAAGTTTCATTCGATCATATTACGTGGTTGTTTTCACGTGCGTAATTAATTTAATTATGTTTTTAAGACTAATTTGACATTAAGATCTAACGAAAACGTAGAGCTGTTTAGATGTTTTGTATTTCATTCCTGAGCTGCTTTTTTCTCTGTTTGAAAATCGTTTTTTTATATCAATCTATACTTATTATAAAAGGAAGTGGCCGAAAACGTTTGTGTGTCTGTATGGTCCAATTTAAATTTTTTTAGAATTTCTAAGATTTCTAAGATTTAAAAAATGTCAATAATTTCAATAATTTCAAATATTTAAAAAAATTTTAAAACTTCCAAAATTTAAAAAAAAAATTAAAAAATTAAAAAATATCAAAAAATTTTTAACTTTTCAAGTTGGTCATGGAATTTTGAGTGAGTCGTTTCGACTTGGATATGAAATTTTGAGCGAGTTGTTTCAAGTTGGCCATGAAATATTGATCGAGTTGTTTCGTGTTGACCATATTACTTTGAGCGAGTCGTTTCAAGTTGACCATAGAATTTCGAGCGAGTCGTTTCAAGTTGGCCATGAAATTTTAAGTGAGTCGTCTCAAGTTAGTCGTGGAATTTTGAGCAAGTCGTTTTAAGAATACTCAAGATATTAAAGATATCCAACCGAGGTTTTGCGAACGTGCGAAGCGCGTGAGCCACAATAATACCCTAGTTCCTCTATATAACGCCATAGATAAAACTGTATTTTAGAAAATTATTTACTCAATTAGATGTCCGGTAACGTATCTCGTAATTCCTCACAAATAAAAGATGAATACTCGGACCACAAGGTACAAAAAATTCGGACACATCTAACGTGTTTGCCTTCGCGTTATAACTATCTTAAAAGAAGTAAAAAAAGATCATTTTTTTATTTTAGACAATTTATTCTTACATTACAGTAAAAAAATGTCTTCGACATTTATATATGTTGTTTCTTAGACCGTTTTTATCACCATTTAATATATGAACTTTTTGAACATAAGTAATATATTTATTCAAAGATCATTATAAACACAATGTTGAGGCGATACAAAAATACGTATCTCCTTTTTGACAGTAATAAAGGCAGATGACATATCGATACACGATGGCAACAAGAAGAAAAAAAACGATGAAATAATGGCGCGTATTGATTTTAAATATCGATTCGACAATATACATGTATTTATTATAGAACATTTTTTAAATTGTATTTTCAGTCGAATTTGGAATTGATTCAATAGCATTATGATAAAATTGTGTTCAGACAAGTGAAGCGGTAACTTTGTTACTTTAATGTATGTGTTTTTATTAATTTTTTGTTTCTTGAGCAAAATTGGCATAGAGAAAATTTCATTCTATAGTATGAATTTTGTCAAATTGGCAAAATGCGTTGTTTGTCGATTAGATAATTAAATTAGTTGAGGTGAAACAAGTTTTTACTGTGATAGTGCATTTTTCCTTTGGTATTTCAATTTTATTTATGGTGGCTTTTTTGTGTATTGTACATAATAAAAAAATTGTGTAGAGCAAATAAAAAAAATGTTGGCTTGAATTGTTTTTTTCGACGATACGCAATTGTAGAAAAATCTCAATCCTCAAACATTCTGAATTTAAAGTACACCCAAAGAAATCGGTTCCGCAGGTTTATTTGAATCCGATACGGGATCCATTTGAAATAAATAAAATTTTGATCCGATCAAGTGAAGCATTTTTAAACGCATCAATGCGATTTATTTCATTGCAATAAACTCTATTTAATCAAATTAAGATCATATTATGCCTGCATTCGAGGAAGAAATTTATTCAATGACCGACCCACTAAGATTTCATTGAAATAAAATGCAATTTTTTTGTAAAATGTCCATGCTGGAGTACAACAATTTTTTTTTACAGTTGATACACTGTAAAAAAATTCACTTGGAATTTAATGTCTCGGTACAGGAAGTTGTTATGCATAAACTGGTATAAAAATTTTTCCATACAAGTCGGATGTGAAATTAAAATACCGTACAGTAATTTCAATAATTTACATTAAAGTTAATGTAAAAGTACATTACTTTTCATAATCCGCTATAATTTTACTACAAATTTACACAAACATTATGTCGCAATTATGATTAAATTTAATTTACGATTTCATTCATAAAATCTTCCAGTCTTATTTAACAGTGTATAGTGTAAAATATACAAATCAGAAAATATAAATGCGAGGATCATAGCCAAGTATATTTGGCCTGAAACGCCCGATATAGCACACTTCCGTTTTCTCGCATCCCATCGTCCTTCCTCGTAGATGGTTGTTACCTATATGAAATCTGTACATGCATTCATGCCAAACGCAACTTTTGCCGCATTGCATTAGAGGTTTTCAGAAGCAGAGTTATGTCGCCAAAGCTGTAAGAACGAAAAATTGAGGCAGACACAGTAAGCGATCGTTTCTGGTATTTCCCAATTTTTTTCAGTGGCCACAAGGGTCGAGAAATTTCCCACTTTACTAAATTTTTCGCACACAAACGTAGTGCGTATATAAACAGATATACAGTGTATACGAAAACGATTAATTTTCATTTTGTCCAATCATCGTAATCCCTCGTCTCCCCATTTTAGGCTCTTGAGAATTTTCTCGACGCTTCGGAAAATCGACGTTCAATCATGATTTCTGTTTTTCGGTCCCCTCGTAACATCAAATGCCGCTGCGGCGGCAGCAGCAAAACCGCAGCCTCTTATATGACCCACCAGCAATTCAATTGATTTACGAGCACGCCAATAATCGCAATACCACTGAGAGTCACGGCTGCGGAAGCCGTTAGACAGGCAACGTTTCTTATATTTTTTTCCTTTTTTCCAGCCTTACTTTCATCCCTTGCTGCGAGACAGAAAGAGAAAGGAAGCATAAATCGGAAGGAGGAAAATCGGCAAAACACGGAAAGTTCATTCCCAGCAGTCAATGCTCGACGATCTGGAACTAGACCAGTAGTACCATGTAAAGCACAAACAGGCCTGCACATTTAGTGCACGCAGAGAAAATTGCGGTAATACGAGTCGGCGAATATTGGTAAATTTTTATCCAATATTAAATTGTTTTTAGGAACTTGAGGATGTATGATAGGTACAGTAAGGTGGGCTGACAATCCGCTTTTTTAGAATTTTTATTATTAATACCTAATAGTATATTACGACCCAAGGCCCGAAAGGTGGATTTCCTGGCCGTGTGTGATATAAGGGCAGAGGCTGAAGACTTTATATCACACACGCCAGGGCATCCAGCATTCGGGCCGTGGGTCGTATACTATTTTTCTTGATCCCCAACTGAAAGTACCGGTCACCGGGGGTGGGAGGGGGGGGGGGGGGGGTCGGCCCGCCCGACTTTTGCAAAACTGAGGCGAAGCCGAGGTTCTTGCTGATCGGGGCGGGCATTAAAATACACATATTTTGTCACTTTTTTTAAAATTTAATTTAGATTTTTTCTAATGTTGGTGGCTTGAGTTTTCTATTAAGGATATCCTTACCAGAAACGCGAGGGGTCTGAGGCGGCGGGGGATTTCCGGCGAGAAAAATATACGTAGAAAAATATTTGGCAACGCCGCATTTCGCGACTCTGGTGCGGCTTGTGGCTTTAGCGTGTACTAGCTTCCGAACCGTAACTTCAACCTGTCAGTGTAACGCGATTTTAGGTTATGAATATTGTTTGAAATTTAGTGTCACTCGATATGAAAGGTATGCTTGATGAATTCACAGGCATCGTTATAGGCTTTGGAGATACTCTTCCTTTGTTGAAAAAAGCTTTTCCAAAGAGACCTAGCTATAAGCTATCAGAGATTGCTTCAGCTGAATTAGGCGAGACAGCTATTTACGGGATTCATGACGCATTGCGTGACTGTGAGGTTCTCGACGAGGTAATTGTAAAGGCAATGAACAATTCTCATATATCCAGAGAAGATTTCGTTAATTGTTGCGTTGGAACTGCAGCTTGCTTGCAGAAAGAAAACGACATAGTGGGAACAGCACAGTTTAGCTCAGATTTTTATTTTTTAATAAAGAGTTGAAAATTGAAGTCGCATATATTCTCAATTCCCAATTATTTTTCATTTTTGACCTTCCTAAGAATTAATGAATTATAACGAAATTCTTATAATTGCTTTGCAGAGTGACGTCGAGAATGTTTTTATTCTATCTATAGGTATCTATGTTGAGCGTAGTGAGGGGACGCGGCGTTGCCACATTTTCTATAGTCACGCAATTGAAGGCCGAAAAGCCGCGAATAAACTCAATTTACTTTAATCTCCGACGGTTGGACTAATATTTTCTTTTTTCAATATTTTCGAAAAATTTCGGTCTACATCATGTTAGTTTTTCATTCAGATCGAACAGAAATTGCCTGAGAAAATAAATTTCTTTGCCAGTTTTGGACCAGTCGCCCTATCTAACCTATGTTAAAGTACCCTACTTTCCGAATTAATTTCTCAAAAATGACACCGTGAACCTATTTTTTTAAGATCGCGATTGATAAAACTCTTTCTTTTCTACGCACTGTAAAATTTTGATCAAAATCTAACACAAACGATTTTTGGTAAGGATATCCTTAAGACCTTCAAAATAAACAATTCAATTGTTTTTCTCTCAGATTGATAAACAATTTTTGTTTTCCTCTCGCCAGTTTTTGTAAGTATTATATACAAGTAGGTATCGATCAGACGATTTTTTAGGGTAGCTTTCGGTATGTACGATTTTTTTTGCTTCCTCGTAAAAATTCCTCAAAATCTCTTCTTCATCTGCAAAACCTCCAGACGAAGAGTCGTTCATTATTTTCGATACACTCACTTTTAGGGTAACTAAAGGAACTAACTGAATTATACTCGTTTAATATTTCCGTGTCGGCATCAGTCGCACATATGAAAGAAAAACAACGAGATGCAGCTTGTAACCTCGAAGCTGCATTTTATTGTTTTTACAGTTTGAGTTTGACGGCCGGGCCACGAAAAAGTATAGTCCACCAGAGCGCGCTACGATTCGAGCCGGCCACAAAAGCCACTACTCCCGACTTCAAATGCGGCACGGAAGCCGGTACTTTCGGTTTGGGGAGCAAGAAATAGTATATTACGCCACTAGGCAGCGAAAGTAGACTATGTCCAACCGCGTGTAAGAGTACGACTGGAGCCGAAGGCGAGGGTGGTAAACGCCTTCGGCTCCGGTCGTAATCTTACACGTGGTTGGGGATAGTCTACTTTCACTCCCGAGTGGCGTATACTATTTTTCACCATATCTGCAGCGGAAAGTTCGGATTACGTAAAACCCCTAGGACAGGAATTGGGACTTTCCGCGCAGGTATGGTAAAAAAAAATTTTTTTTATAAAAAAAAAAATTATAAAAAATAAAATAAATGAATAAAAATTTTAGGTCGATATCTTAGGCTCACCAAATCCCGTTAAAGTTGAAAGTTATTCAAAAAAACATTTTCCAGCGTATGTTAACCGAAAATTTGATTTTCTACAAAACAGGTCCTATGAAAAAATTACGTAAAGTTGATATAGTTACTGAGAAAATGTAAATTTTGCTCTAAAAAATGAAATTTTTCAAGATATTATAACTTTTTCTTAATAAAAAATGTACTTTATTGTAATAATTTCATAGGATGTTCAATTTCCTTCGACATAGAACTGATAATAATCTCGTTAAATTTGATACTTACTAAAATAATGGCAATTATATGAAGAACATGACATTGTTTATTGTATTTTCACTTTCTAAGAATGAAGAATATTATTATATCGTTAAAAATACTCACAGTGATGGTATATTGTATTGAGCATTGTTTTAAAATGGTTTTATCAAAAGAATAACACCCTATAATTGAAGAAATAAAAATTTTTAGTAAAAAAATTTGTAATCGTTAAACCATGTTAATTTTTAGATTTTAAAATTTATTTATTGAAAATTAAACATTATATTGCTTTTTACAATCGAAGGTGGGATTTTTCTGGCGCGATTCCAAAGTTGAGCGAATGAATCCATCTCTTGATTCGTGGCTACAAACAGTCGTTGCTGCCTCTGTTACATTTTGACCATACGTTCTACTGCTTGTGTGTGATTCGGAAAATTTTCAAACGCCCTCGAACATTCTGGGTCAACATCATTCCTTGTTAATATTTTTCTGAATTTATCCGTGCATGTCCTGTTCAAAATAGGAGGAGGTGTTATTTCATATTGATTCCATTCGATCATTTCAGTATAATCGTCTGCGTGAAAAAATTATTGTAGCAAGAGAAATTACAGAATTATCAAAGGAACAAGGAAAACATTCCATTCGTCATTTTTAACTACCGGACCTTCAGCTTCACGCTGAAAATATTATTAACATATGATGAAATAACAAATTAACTAACAAATTTCCCGGAAACCCAAGTTTTCTTCTTTGTCAAAATTGTTCGCTTATTTTTCTGAATACGTATGAATTTTTCCAGATTTTTTAATTTGATTTGAATTATTTTTTCTTCAATAGCGTGAATTTGTGGAAAAATATAGAATTTAGAGAAATAAGTGATTCATTATCGTAATAAAAAAAATTATATTGTCAAGGAGGTTGTTAATTGATTAATTTTTTAATTAATTCATTAATAACATTATGGAATTATGCCAAAAAAATATGGGGCATTCCATCTGATTTCGACCTAGGTTCGACTTTTTATCCTTTCGATCGTATAAAATGCTGCAGGAAATAGAAGGGAGCTTCAGCTCACTTCGGCTCGTTTATGAAAAGGGCAAAAAAATCATTTGGGAGAAAAATTAACTATTACGAATTTTTTATTAAAAATATAAAAAAATATATACGAAATACATGTATTCTTTCTAAAACATATTTCATTAGGATGTGGCCATAAACTTTTCATCATCAGAATAATTAACAAAATGTAAACAATGATTGATTAAATTTCCTCAAAGATAATATTTTTTCAGCAAAACGTTTTTTTTTCCCTTACAAACTATTCGAATATTATCAAAAAATGAGTACTTTTCTCACCAAATAATTTTTACACATCATTAATAAAACTGCAAGTTGACAATATTTATGGTCCGAGAATAGATTTAAAAAAAATTCTACGATTATTATCGAATCCAAAAAATTTGCACTTTCAACAGAAACGTGACAGTAAAACGTGATTCAGTTGAAAATATATTCTCATGCATTTCCAACGATTGAACAACAGTGATTCGAAATGCCAAATGACCTGCATTGCCCTCTTCGCCGCAGTCAATGACGGAGTGGGTGAGATGACGTAGGCAAGCTTTGCAGTATTCCTGTTGTTGCAGAGCGTACAGAAGGTGGGTCTGCGTCAAGCAGACGATGGCGTTATTCTCTCCAGTTACTCCATTGAATTTCGTATGAAACACATTCGTGAAAAGCCCGCGGTATTCTGTATAGGCTCGTACATCCACAGAGATTCGAGCGGTTTGCTCGCGTAAATAATATCCTCGCTCGAATTCACACGGTCTTGACGAGGGAAGCAGAACGGAAGGGGCTGTGCCAGAGGGTGGAATAAAACCGCAAGAGAAGTGGAGAACACGATGACGAAACCACGGAACTGCATCGGAGTAACGGGCAAGAGGAAACGATAGAGAAACGCAAGGCAGACTGTAACGCAACAACATTTATGAACAAAGTTTCACTTCGACACTCGTTCTCTCCTCCCAACGCTTTCACCTATTCGCTGGAAACGAAGGGAGAACCATTCATGAAAACGGCCTTTAAACATAGTCACGTTTATGTGATAGATAACTCAGTACATAAGAACCAAGTTATTATACTTTAATGGAATGTCTAAATAAACTGAGGTCAACTTGTTTTTTACTTTCTCATCACATACAGAGTATGTAAAAGAGAAAGTATTGCAATCCAAAAAAAATTCGACTTCAAGATTTTAATGGAAATACATGTTTTGAGTGTCCTACATGCCAAAAAACACATTAACGCATTTCTGTCCGTCCGTCTGTCTGTCTGTGTGGCGTCTGTAGGTGCCGTCCGAAAACACAATAACTTTTGAAAAAATCTGTGGACCGCAAAGAAATGTGGTGTCCACTTTCTGCATTTAAATCCTAGTTTTGGTATTGAAACCCAATCCAAAATCTCCACTATTTCTGGTACTTTACCTGAAATGTCAAAAAATAAAAATAAAATATGTTATTCATTTTTGATGCTTTTGATTCAATAAGCAGTGAACAACAAGTGATTCAATATAGTGAAGACTCTGTTATCTTCTTAGTTACTGACATGACCATTTTGAAACCATCCTCTATCAGAAATTTCTATTGTGAAATATTGATTGCCTTGCGGATCCACTCAAAAAAGACTGCTATCAATGATCTTGAGTAGTTTTCAGTAAGAAATACACTATAAATATTCACATAAAATATTATATATAGAAAATTGCATGGACAGAAAAGATTTAAGGTTAAGTTAACACTCATGATGTTAGACTATAAACACTGATACATCCATAGTTTTTATCACTCGCATAGCATTTCATGTCAATTCTAATTCCTGCGATAGCCTCATATACGTCAGAATATGGGAAACCTTTGGTATATGAGTAACTGTAATATAAACCGACTTGTCAAACTATCGCAGCGCCTACAATAACACTAACAAAAAAAAAAGAGAGATGTGGCGTGAAGGCGCGATCATAGCGCGCTCGTCCATGAGAGGGCGGGTCGTACCTTGAATTTGAATTGAAAAATGCGTTCTTAACAAATTATAGGGCGAAATGTAGATTACAATCAACGAGCGGAGTTCTTAAAGTTCTATTTATGTAGTTAGTCACTATGCCCCAATAAATTCACACTAAAAATTTCACGCCAGTAACAAATGTTTCCTCATAGTGTCTAAATGGTATTTATGAAGCAATCTAATAAAAACAATAGAAATACAAATAAAAATAAAAATTGTAAAACAATAAAAATTTTAATAAAAATTAAAAAACAATTAAATTAAAAGTCAAAGAACATTTTTAAGTGAAAAAACAATCTATTGTCTCAAATTCATGCAATTACAAAAACAAACAAACTAACTCCACAAACTAACTTCACAAACTATCTTCACGACAGTAACATGATGCCAGCAGCAATCGAGATGAGAAAGTCACGTGTTGCGTCACGCCAGTAGCAATTTTTTTTCAAATAGTAGTAGTAATGTGTTTATTGCGTCACGATTTACACTTTTTTTTCCTTCCTTGTGAGTGTGTTTGTATACATGGGTCTGCGTGTGCGTGAGCAATAGCCCATCGACCGAAGTCCTTCAGCCCTTTTTTCAAATAATTTCGTTTGATTGTAATTTAAAAAATGCTTTCAAAAGAATTATTTAACTAGAACGAGGATGACACTAGTCAGTTAACGAGTCGTAGCTATGAACAGCTCCTTATTCATAACAATTTTTAAGATTTTTCAACGTTTTAGGAAAATGATAGAATATCTATTAACATAATCCTTTAGAGACTTGGATTTGTTGAAACTGAATAGGAACGGGGAATCAATGTGTAAAGTTTTCCTTCGACACTCGTTCCTTCCTCCCAACGCTTTTACACGTTTTATTCGCCGAGAACGAGAACCCATTCATGGAAACGGCCTATACACGTTACTCACGTTTATGTGATAGATAAATCAGTACATGAGAACTAACCTTAAAGCCATTTGTAAATGACCTAAAGTAAACTTTAATTTTTAATTTCGTTTTACAGCATTTTATTAACGAGCTTAAAGCAGCCTTTTATTTTTATTTTTTCCTTAGATTGTTTATGGTTTAAAAAAAAGATAACATGATTATTGACATAATTTTGGAGAGACTTGGATTTGTTGAAACTGAATAGGAACGACGTGAGAACCATTCATGGAAACGGCCTTTGAACGTTACTCACGTTTATGTGATAGATAAATCAGTACGTAAGAACTAACCTTTAAGCCATTTGTAAATGATCTAAAGTTAACTTTATTTTTAAATGATTTAATTTTACAGCATTTTATTCACTCACTTAAAGCAGCCTTTTATTTTTTAATTCCTCAAATTATTTATCGTTTGAATAATAAAAAAAATAATTATTGGCATAATTCTTCAGAGACTTGGGTTTGTTGCAACTGAATAGGCGTGAGGAATCAATGTGTAAAGTTTTCCTTCGACACTCGCTCGTTTCTCCCAACGCTTTTACACGTATTCGCCGAGAACGAAGTGAGAACCATTCATGGAAACGGCCTTTAGACGTTACTCACGTTTATGTGATCAATACATAGAAACCAAGTTATTCTATTTTAAAGGCATTTCTCAATAATCAAAGTTCAACTTTTTTTCTAAACAACTGCAATAATCACGTTTTACAGCATTTCTTAAATTGTGATTAAAAATATGCTGTAAAACGTGATTAACAAAGTAACGAGAGGTTGACTTTAATTAGTTATTGAGCTATAGCTTAAAACAGCTTGTTATTTCTAACGATTCTTTACATTTTTTTAGCGTTTAAGAAAAATTATGAAATGCCAGTTAACATAATTTTTCAGAGCCTCGGATTTGTTGCAATTGCATAGGAATTGGGAATCAATATGTAAAGTTTCGACGCTCGTTCTCTCCTCCGAACGGTTTTACCTATTTGCTTAGAACGAAGAGAAAACCATTCATGGAAACAGCCTGTAGACTCACGTTTATGTGATCACGAATCACGGTAGCGACTTGACACCAAGTTGAAAAGAAAATTATTGATATATCGGTACATTAAAACCGACTTATAGGAACTTATGGCGGGAGGAAAATGTGTTCAGTAGCAATATAGATATGTGATCAGACATAAAAAATTGCTCAACTTCCTGTCAACCATAGTAAAGATAAAACTTTGAATTATATCTTACAAAATCTATAGCCAGAGTATTGCAAATAGTTTTACAAATTTTACATGCATTTTAAAAATTATTTACAGCACGTGGAGATTTTATTAGAAAGCGTGTGGGTTTTCGCGGAATTTTTCTTTTGTAATTCTGGATGAGGGCATAATACTTTTTTAAATTAGCTTCCTAGTAAAAAAAGTAGAGCGGGACATGCATAGTGATGAGTCCGTTCAGCAAAATTAAATTTTTATAGCTATTGAAGGAAAATACGTATCCAGGAGAATCGTCGAACTGTGATCATACACGAAAAATTATTAAACTTTGCTATCGAACCTCGCAAAAATATTTGTTTGGAAATTTTTGTTCAAACATTTATGAGCAATCATTGCATTATTTGCAACATCATATGTTTGATAGAGATCGTACAAGAATTTAAAATTTTTTCGCAGAACGTGTAGGATTTATTAGAAAATTATTTTCCGTGGATTTATTTTATTTTCTTATGCATAAATAGTTCAGAACGCATTTTTTTGCGATGTCTTCTCTGCTGTTCGATGTTTTTTTTCGCTGAGCCTTTAAATTATAGAGGTTTAGAAATACATGCATAAGTTCGCGTCATTCGATTTCCAAGACTGAGAAAAGAAAATACAATTTTCTTTTCGATAAACTGCAATTTCCTCGTGTAAAGCTAGTTCAGAGAGTTTGAGAAAATAGAGACGATTTTCTAAAGAATATTCTCGTTTTCTCACTTGTACCTACGATCAGTAGAATTTTTAAGAAAAAAAATTCACAAAATGTAACATTAATGTAAGTATAGAAAAATATCATAAATAAATCATAACAGTCCTTGAATAAGTGGACTTAGATGAGTAAAATTCCAGTGAGTACTTTTATTATTCGAAGAAAAAAAAAGACTCAAATTTGAAGATTTGATAAACTAATTCAGTAAGTCTTGTCGACTAAAGTTATTCAAAGCAATTATGAAAATATTTTTCAATTTTGATTTCAAATCGAATGAAAAAATCCTTCGATTTTTATCGAAACGTCGAAATAGACTGAAAAAAAAGATGAAAATTCAGAATAATATTTAAATGAAAATACTTAGTGCAAAATGTAATTTAGTAAAATATCAAGGACTTGTGCAAAACATTTAAAAAAAAACAAATTGTCTTTTTGCATTTTTTGGAAGTCATATTGAAATATCAAGATAAAATGTTCAATAGTTTAAGCATAGTTAATAGCATAAGCATAGCCTTCTAATCAGCAGCGGTTTGCAGGTCGGAAACGGTTTTCTAATTTGCTGCAGCTCAAGCCCAAAAACAATCTGGTCGATTTAAAAAAATTTCATCGTGACCTAAACATACCTTGTCAAACAGTGATTTAGGATTTTTTAAATCAAATGATAAATGTTAAATGAGCGTTAAAAAAACAAAAATTTATTGAAGCCTGGTTTTCAATTTTCCAAAACTTTGTCATTTCGTCAGATTTTCATATTTTTCCAAAATTCTAGATTATGGTATTAAAAATACCCACTAGTTCGAAAGCGTTTTTGTTTTAGTATACTCAAAAATATATATTTTTTGTAGTAGATATACTTTTGCATCTACTAGATATTTCATATATATATAAAATTTCACTCGGATTTATATTTTTTATATTATAAAATATATCTATATTTTACTCGGCCCTTCTGCTGTTGTCCGAATTTTTCAATGTCCCTCAAGGGCTAATATATTTTAATGCTTGAGGATGGTCGGCCCACGGTGTTTACATTTTGAATATTTTGATCACAATCATATATGTAAATAAAAATGTAGGTCTGACACCCAACAGACACTCAGATGATTCAAGTTCGATTTCCATCCATGACATAAAATGGACATTTAATTTTCCATCAATTAATATGTACCAATTAATTAAAGAACTCCGCATGTTCAATTGAAAGTCCAAGTTAAGCCAAATTCAATGAGCATCATTACATATTTTGCAATTATTGATTTTTTATATGTAATTTCTATATATAATGGATAGGGTAGACGTACCATTTGTGATCACTGTACCATTAGTGGCCACACAAAAAATGTAAAGATCAATTCATTATTACTTTAATCTATAGAAATTACTGAATGAGTTCATTCTACAATAATCAAAGCAAACTTAACATTGAATATTCAATGCTCAGAATGCCTTATTGCTTAATAAATTATGTTCAAAGCCGTCTACACCATTTATGGCCAGCACTGTCATTTACATGCAATAGGTATGGCCACAAATGGATCAAGTTGATGGCCACATATGGTACTAAGATGGCCACAAGCGGTACTTCTACTCTACATCGAAAAGTATACCTCCGAATGTTTCTTTCCCGTGTGAGTATAATTATGCGATATACATGAAATATACTTCATGTATTTGTATAATGAAATATACTTTTCGGTCAAAAGTTAAGTATTTTTTCGCACACTATCGTTAATATATTCTCTAATTTTTGAGTATATTTTACATACATTTTCAAATATACCGGAAAATATGTTTCTTTACATAGAATTTTTATATTGAAGGCAAAGAAACTTGTTTTTTAAGAACTTCCGGAGATTATAAATGAATATGTCTCTCAAGTTCAAAAACATTTGATAAAATAATTTCTTTAAGACAAATTCCCGAAGATCACCTAATTTCAAAGCGTTTATTTCATGGTATTCTGCTCGATATTTTGTCGTCAGACAGGTGTATCAATTTCACTATATTTACTGTTTCACTCAAGCATTTGACTATAGAAAACTTTGCCCACCGAGTTAACTTGGAGTCCATATATTTCCCGTCCGATATTCCTGTGTAAGATCGTCGTTGAACGACAGCAGATGCATTGTAGTGGAAGTGAAAACGAGCAAAAGTGGAATAAAGATGACTGGGAAAAGCCCAGTGCGGGTCCTGAAAATTTGTTCAGGATCCCTTGCTGAATGAAAGAACGTATTCCTGTAATTTATGATTATTGGAAATCGCGAGAAATTCAGGCATCGTCTGCCTCCTACTTACTTTCCTCTCACCGATCTCCGAGTTCCTTCCGAGCCAAAACGTAATACTCGACGATTTTATTCGCTGTCTGCTCTTTTTGTCCTTTCTTACTGCGACCCTTCCTTTTGGACGACAAACGCAGGCCTCAGTGTGTCCCGCTCCTTCCCAACTACATATATCGTTAGCTAACTTGTCGCAACTCCATTCTCCGTAGTACATATATATTTTATATACAGAAGAAAATTGCACAACAGAGTTATAGGCCCTACGAAGCGTTATCGTGCCACAGGCCGCAGCCACTAGACGAAGTTTCTTAGCTTTAGCCAAGACGGGAATATCTATCTTCTCGCCGAGACCGGGCGAGGGATATTTTCTCAGCAAATGGCTAACAAAGACTCGACGAACTGGGGATTGATAAGCGAAAACAGCAAAGATGAAATTTCTAAAATTCAATAAAGTTTATCCATAGATATAAAAATTGTATATTCGCCACATTTGTCTTTTCTTTTTGCTTCCTCATAAAAAAATCTTTGTTTTCATGAAAAAAAAAAATTCCGCGATTTTTATGGCAGAGCATCGAGAAATGTAGCTTACCAAAAGTGTCCGTGCATGCGTCAGCGTGTCAGTAAGCGTGTGCGTGTGCGTGCGTGTGTTTGTGCGTGGGCGTGTGCGCGTGCTCCGAGCCATTGGCTGCGTTGGATGTGTTGGATGTGTTGGAAAAGTTTTCGTTAGATTGGTTGTGTGGGACGGAAACGTGATGTAATGCCCATGTGAGGTATGGGATTGTGTAGTGAAAAATGTGTTGGATTGAAATGTGTAGGAACGACATGTGGAGAAAAAAGCGTGTGAAGATTAGACATGTGAAGAAATACTGGCGCGTAGTATCGGCGTTGTGGAGAAATGCATGTGGTGAATCTGCGCTGTGGTGAAAAGAAATGTGCGGGAAAGAAGCGTTGACGGCCGATCGGGGCCTTTGACTGTTGATATAGTGCGCGTGCGCGTGTGCGTGTGCGTGTGCGTGTACGCCTGCTCCGAGCAGGCAGTGGTTCTACCTCACCGACACGTGATATTCTCTTCGATTGATATCGACAGAGGTAATGTGTAGGAACGAAATGTGTTGGAAAAGTTTTGTCGGATTGGTTGTGTGGGACTGAAACGTGCTGTAATACCCCTGTGGGGTATCGGATTGTGTAGTAAAAAACGTGTTGGATTGAAATGTGTCGGAACGACGTGTGGAGAAAAAAGCGTGTGAAGATTAGTAATGTGAAGGAACACGTAGAATCGGCATTGTGGAGAAACTCATGTGGTGGATCTGCGTTGTGGTGAAAGGTAATATCCGGGAAAGAAGGGTTGCCGGCCGATCGAGGCCTTTAACTGTTGAAACAATTGATTGAGATATTTTCGGGGAGTTTAAGTCGATTGACTTTCATTAACTTTAGATAAATAGTTATTTTGTGATTCCCGTAATTTAAAGTTTGGAATTTATTTATTTATTTATGCACGAGAACCTGGACTTAAATCCCGCCACTCTACAATTCTTGACGGCTGCGGTTAGCCCGGCAATAGCGTTTTCGGTTCTGAATAGGTCACAGAGTTTTTCCCAGTGCGAAAGCCTCTGGCGTCCTAATAGAACAAAGGGGAAAACTCTTAGGGACTTCAGCTTGTGGTGTGCTTTCGGGACTCTGCGAAATTCACACTACAAAATTAGATACAAATATTAAATTTAGCGAATATCTTGACGCTGGTTTTTTTTTGCTTATTGGCAGATATTTTGAGCCGGATATTTTTGTTATTTTCGCTGATATTTTTGCCCGAGGTATTTTTGTTCTTATCGGGATATTTAGTCGCTGGATATTTTGTAGCAGGATGCTTTTTTTTTATTCTTCGTCGTAGATCCAAATAATGATATTAAATCTGTAGGTAAAAAGTTTTCTCTAACGATCAATTTCATTAATCAATTTCGTTTGCTGGTACCAAGCCAAATCAATCAAGAAAATTTTTTATTACAGAAAAAATCTTACTCAGAGACTCAAAATCACAATTCGCAAAAATTATATTCATTAGTTTTAAATACAAGGAAAAATTGCAAGATATAGTAATAAATCCCTACGAAGCGTTATCGTGACACAGGCCGCAACTACTTGACAAAGTTTCTTAGCTTTCACCGAGATAAGAATATCTTTCTTCTCGCCGAGACTGAGCGTAAAATATTTTCTCAGCAAATGGCTAACAAAGACTCGACAAACTGGGGATTGATAAGCGAAATAGCGAAGACAATTCTGAAGTTTAGTTGAATTTTTCCATAGATATATAACTTTTAGTTTTTACAATATTTGTTTTTTCTTTATAATCATATATCTAATTAATTTAATTTTTGTAAAATAATTTTGTTGATTCAGTAGGTATAAATTTTTCGATAACAATAAATTTCGTTGAACAATCTCGGTTGTTCGTACCGAGCTAAAGTTAGTCATTTTCAGTTGCAGAAAAAATTATACTTACACAATCAAAATAACTTTTCCTAAAAAATTACATTCATTAGTTTTGAATACAGAAAAAAATTGCACGTCAGACTAAAAGGCCCTACGAAGCGTTATCGTGAGATACGACGCAACAACTAGATATAAAGTTTCTTATATCGTTCTTCTTGTCGAGACTGGGTGAGTAATATCCTCACAGCAAATGGCGCAGATGAACAAAGATAGCACAGATGATTCTGACATTTAATGTTACTAGTAGTAATAAATCTATTTGTTAACAATATATAATACAGTTTCTGTTACATATCACGTTTCATTTGACAACTTACATTTTATTAATATTCGTAATATAGACAATCGAACGAAGACCTTGGCCCAAATTAATTGAATGTATTTATAAATATACGATTCGTAAATACGAATATATTTGCATTTTTTTGGCAAATCATATATCGTATTGGATGAATGTTTTATTTTTATCGCAGTTCGTATAATTTACTTTGGATTGGAAGCTTTTTGATTCATTTGAAGGAATATAATTGGTTTGATATTAATAATAGAAGAATAGTTACATGCAGGTTCTATAAAAATATGAAGAGTTATATACTTAACTCATCGAAAAGAATTAAGTATTGTCTTTGTACAGTTTTCATTGTTTTTTTTAAAATCATTTGCATTTTTTATTTTTCGAATATTTAAAAACCTGACTAATCGAGGAAACTCTGTTTTCTTTAAGATATTATTGACAGTATATTTTTGAATATCTAAAAGAATCGAATCAAGTGGTTCGGAAAATAAATGATTGTTGGTTGTTGGTCGTGTATGTGTGTAAGTTCTGAATATTAAAAAAATAAGTTTTCATAATTGGAGAATGGACAAAACTATTAGCATCCTTATTAACATAATTCTTCAAAGACGTATATCTCTTAAGCCTGAATATTAATGAGGAACTAATGTATAAAGTTTTTCCTTGGAGCTGCTTTATAATTAGTTGGGGTTCACTTCTTATCTTCAAAAATTCTAGCCATTAATTCTAACAGTTGAATATTTAAAGACATCTGTAAATAAGCTAATGTCAACCTCAGTTAAAAAATGATTTTATTATGCGGCATTTTTTTCGAATTAACTGACAGCAGCTTTTTATTTGTAACAGTTCTTCCAATATGTCATTATTTAAGAAAAAATTAAAGAATAATTATCAACATAATTCGTCAGAGATAAATCAATGTGTAAAGTAACTTTAGAGCTGTTTTGTAATTACCTAAATTTTACTTCTTATTTTCAATCTAGTTCAAAGCAATTTTCAAATAATCTGAAGTCAACTTCATTTTCAGAATAATTTTATTCTACCGCATATTTTCAAATTAGCTAAACGCAGCTCCTTATTGCAAGCAATCCTCCAAATTTTGTATCGTTTTCAAAAAATAATAGAACTACCATAAAAAATATTCGCACCTTTACCTGCATTACGAAATCTTTGAATATTTTTTTACCTTTATCGTATGAAAGCTAATGTTGTGGCACATTTCAGTTTTCCGTGTGTCTCTGCGTCACCTTCACATTCTGCGTCACATCCCAATGTGTCAACAGATGTATTTTCATTAAATAGTAACTCCGTCTATGAGTTATTTCTTTAATTGAAATTCTGATAAATAACCGAAATGTGTGACAATGTCACTTTTACCTAACACGAATATGTCTCCTAAGCTTGAAACGCCACTTTTTTTTCATCATGTTTGAAGAGTGGAAGATATTCTTTAAAAGCTTTGAGCACCAAATTGAAGGAGCTGCGGGGGCTCTTGAAGGGAAAAAATATGTTGGGGCGGGTGTGGAAAGCTTGGTGATGCTTCTTAATGGAATCCAGAGGATAGAATTGGGATATAGTAGGTGCAGGAATAAATCGTGACGAAGAATTTACGTAGGAGAAGCACGTAAGGCATCTAGACTCAACTATTATGAGCGAGCTCAGCTCAGGCCTCTGACGATAAGAAGGCCGTATATGCGGCGTCGGGAACACGGTGCTACTGGCGTTGAAATAGCGTAGCATAAGCGAGGCGGACCGGTGGGTATCCCTAGGAGCTTTCCCGTGTCAGACGCTTCCTGTGTTCCTTTCTGCTTCTATAGTATATCGATCCCTCGGTCTGTACCCTCCCGCGTACCACCGACAACTCGCCTTTTCCCTCTCCCTCACTCTCGATCTATATTGCATTCGTATTCATATACTGGGTGTTCCAAAAATTAACATCTTGTGCCAGTTCTTACACACGTACACTGTGAAAATGAAGCTGCAAAGTAGAACTTTGCAAATTGCTTCCTTATTATTTTTCGGTTTTTACAAAGCTACCTCTAGACCGAGAGATAATATTTCATTGATTTACGGCAATCTCACCCAGAAAAAAGATTGAGTAATATTAACTAAAATTGTCTATTTAACATTTGTTTATTTCAATCAACGAAAATTTTCTTTCCCTGGAACAAATATGTATTTCATTCAATTTTGCAGTTTATTTATTTCGAACATATTTATTTATTTAAAGCAGTTTTTACTGTGCAGTGGACACTGAATAGATATTATATTTGTTCGTACTAAACACTTTCTTCATCCGGAAATAATATCTAGTTAAAACGACTGGATACATGAATTCGATCTTTTTTATTCAAAATCAATTAGAACTTTCTTTTAATCCAATACGTAATTATTTTCTTTAATCATTAGAAGGAATTTCTTTGTAATTGATTTAGTTATTAAAATCAACGTTTTGTTATTGATCTAGTAATGAAACACCAAACTTAACTCTAATACGTATTTATATTCATCCATAGAAAACATTTGGTTCAATCGACTTGTCATATGTTTATCTAAAAAATACATATTGTTTAATTCAACTTTTATGTAAGTGTCCAATTTTCATAATGGAAGACTATATAATGTGGAAGATTCTCGCAATACGCATTCCTGCTTTCTGTCCGTCAGTAACGGAATCATGATCGGTTTCATTTTTTATTTTTAAAAAAATTCCACTTAATCGATATTGACCTTAGATAAAATAGATTTAAAAAAATACATACAACGTATTGGAAGCACATTAACAAACGTAACAACAAACACAAACAAACATTGAAAGAAACGAATGCACTCGATCCATTTGTAATGAATTTACAAATTTATGTATTTTGTAAACAGAAAGAATAATTTATTTGACGTAAATATATTTTTCTTCGACACGAAGAAATGTATATTTCATTACAACACTTTTTTTCCTATGATGTAATAAAGATATATTGCAATCAAATACATATTTCTTACACTCAGAGAAAGGTATAGTACCGTCGAAGGAAATCTGTTTGAGTGAACTAAATCCTGCAGTCAAATGGAGCGGACGAAATGTATGTTTGGGATGACCATAGGATTTAGTTGAATCCCAAACAATGATTTAGTTAAATAAAATCTAATTTTAATTCACTCGAAAACACGCAGATTTTAATGAACTCTTTTTCGGGTAGTTTCAAACCTAACTGAGCTTGAATTTATTGAATGTTTAGCTGATTGTACTCATCAATCAGATGCAGCAACTGGGTTGTAGCAACACTGTAAAAAAAATCTACTTGAAAATTAAAGTACCGGTACCGGAAGTTTTTATTCGCAAACCGACTCTTAAATTTCAAGCACCAATGTGTCGAAAATTCGAAACATGAAAATAATTTGAATTTTATTGAAATAGCAGTGACTTTGTATTTGAAATTTAATGTACCGCGTCAAATATTTCTGATTATGGTACATAAAATTAATGTACGTCATAGATCTTTTATTGCAAAACGGTACCTTAAATTTCAATCACATATATGTTGGAAATTAAAAATGGGTTTAAAAACAAAAGAAAATAGAACTATTACTCAGGCATTATTTTTTCAGACATTTCACATCATTAGAAATTGTAGGGTATTGGTTATTGCTGAAGAAATTTTTCGTCTACCTCGGGGTTTGAACCTACGACCTTCCTATCTAAGTACCTAACTACTCACGCACGCTACCAACTACGCTATCAACGACTTAGTAGTTTTGGATACTAAAATGGCATAACAGTTATACATATATTATTCTCTTAACCGTACTTATCATTGACATATTCATTTTTTACTGTTACCGACATTTTCAACAGCGTATTATCAACTTTTTTTTACAGTAGCAGAACACGAATACAAAACATTGTATACGTGTTTAAAGATTTGTAAATTCACAATAAATATCGCTTAAATTTACAGTTAGGTACATTAATTTCGAAAACAAAATGGAAATTTACAGCACTCAGTACTTGAATCACAGTTTCATGCACAAATTTTGTAAATTTCATATACATAAGTACATTAAATTTACAATCTTTTTTTACAGTGAAACCAATATTTTGTTACACGGATGAGGATATTTAGTTGATGACAGCTCTCATGATATTTAACATGCACTCACAACAAATGCATTGAATCTTGCAGTAAACTTCTTTTGACTATAACATTGAAATGAATCAATGTACCTACACGTTATGCAACAATATGTTTAGTTGTATGGACTGTTTGTCATTTTAGATCCTGACGTAATTATAAGAAATAACGGGTGAATCAAACGAATGTCCCTATCATACAAGAAAATGTTTGGTTACTTCGACCAATTTGTCTGTATCCATTAAGTAAGTAACGAGACGGCTTGAACTAAATAACTTTCTTTCTATTAACTCATTGAATTGTTGAATAAAACTAAATCTTTTTTGAATGAACCAATAAAATTAGTCAAAGAATCAAAAAACCATGCAGCTCGGTAAAACCATTATTCAGTTGAATTAACTTTGATGTAATTCAGCTAACAATTCATATGGTTGAATCGGAATGGTAATTTGAACTTGATTATGATTTTGTTTCAAGCTAACAGATTTTGTCAGATGAACCAAGTCGAACTTAACGGGAATAAATTTAGTTCTGTAGAAACAAAGGTACCTTGACTATATATATATAGTTGACGGTACTATTCCTTTCTCTGAGTGTAGGTTTGAATATATTTATTGGTCGCCAGATGTATTATACTTACAAATAAAAAAAATTATTCGAGTTGAATACAAGTCTATTAGGTCAGCATTCAAATAAGGAAATTTATTTCCGATGCGTAGGTTCTAGTCCAGTTAACGAGATATTTTTTCTGGGTGCTGCGCCAATGAAAAGAAATACTTGAGTTTCAATACTATCTTTTCATTGAATGACTCGAACTCAATGAAAAGAAGTGATATCAATTCAAAGAAACATTTCTTTAAACCAAGAAATCGTCTCTGTTCTTTTCCCCCACTTCCCCCACCACAGCTCAAAATGTTAAAACCAATTTTTTCCTAAACTATTCGGTAAATAAATTTTGAGAGAACGTGTAGAAGTACGGCAGGAATTGGCCAAACTACTGTTTTAAATTCATAATATCTACTGTTAATTTTTTCAATTCATATACTGTATCGTAATTTATACTGAACCGTAAAATAAACGTAACGTAAAATTGATGTATAATTCTGCTGAATTCGTTACAAGATCGTATTAGTTGTAGCACAGTATATTAAAAATGATGTACAGTTTCTTAAAATCGTTAATAAAGTCGCGTTTTTAATATAAGTTTAATTTTATTTCCGATTTCACACGTACATCGAATTGCGATTTTCTTTCATATATCAAATTTAATTTCATGGGTTTAGTAAAAATACAGTATATACAATTACTATACAGAATATGAATTTTCCGAATATTTTTGACAGTGAAAGAAAAAAGAAAATAAATGAATGATTATATGTATTACATGTATATATTTGAATTAATAGAATCATTTAGTCATACCTATTTTACGCGGAGCTGTTTTCATAGATAATGTCGGATTGATTCAATTATGCGTTATTTGAGTGGTTCAAATATTTCATGGCAACGGAAAATTGTTTCTTGAAGTACACTAAATAATATAATTGAAAACAATAAAAACAGTACCATTGAAGTAGAAAAATTAATTTAAGTGTTCGCTAAAAATTAGTTGGGTATATATCTCATTTGAAAATCTATTTAATTGGAGTAATCAAATATTAACCACGTTCAAGTAAATATTGTCCACATTGAAACGAAATTTTTTTTTATTCAACGATAAACTTAGTTGATAGGATTTACGATATAATATGAATCCGTATAAACGTATATTTCCCGATGTTTTCTTGGGATAGTTTGGTCGAATCAACACAATATTTCGTCAAAAAAATTAAATATTTTTTGAGTCAATAATATTTTGATTCCATTCAATGCAACAACCAGTTAAGTATATTATTGGTTCAAATAAAAGGTTTATTCACATATTCTTAAATGAATGGTTTTTTAGCATATTTATTTGATTCAATTATATATTCCTCTCAATATAGGATAACGATAAATTGAAATTAAAATAAAATTTTAAGCTGAATATGAGTTTTTTTTTCATTATTAGTTATCCACAAATATTTAACAAATATGTACTTTCTTTATTTCTGTATAAAAATTAGTCATAATCTTTTTGATAAAAATAATCTTTTATTTATTTTCATTAAAAACTGGGTATTTGAAAAATACATAAATATAAAATCATGAAAAGAAAATAACTATTTGAATTCATTTGTTAGTAGACATTAAGCCACGTAAAATAATTAGAATATTTACGGTAAGAAAGTGGAAAGCGTTGCAGATACTGAAGAATGCAATTCAATGGAAATGCTTTGAGTGACTTTATTTCATTGCAATATCCTTTTTTTAATGTAAGGAACAGAATTGATCATTATTCTCGAGGGTCAGTTCATCTCGTTTATCACTGTTGCTGCAAGATACTCTCAGGAAGCCAATACCGTACTTTCTAAAAGCTGGTCCATTGTGGCTAAAGAAGATTTCTCGAAGTGAAGACGTTCGAGCTCTCGACAAGAAGTTTTTACCAGCTCGGCATTCAATAAGCCGTTGTAATTGCAGTATCGAGAACCATTTGGAGAGATTCCTACCGCTCGTCTTCCCTTTTTTCCATTTTCCGCTCTGCAAACCGTTGCGAAGGAACGATTCGTTCAAATTAGGAAACGCAACGCGACTGCCAATGCTACAATGGTAGGTTTTTTATGGAGATTAAATGGAAAAAGTGAAAAGCCGCATGGAACCGAAAAAGATCCGAAATGAAGACGAATGAAGTGACTCACGTTTTGAAAGAAAAATTACAAAGCTGCCTCTATGAGGAAGTATGTTAATTGGTTTTGGCTTCCTCATAGAGGGAGCTTTGTAAAAACAAAAAAAAAATGAGGAAGCAATTTGCAAAGTTCTACTTTGCAGCTGTTATTTCTCTTTAACTGTCCATATTGTCTGCAGCTATGAAATACCTATAAAACACAGTCGCATTGCATCTTGATTAAGTACAATTTTTTATTTTACTCTCTTAATTTTTGCGGAAGTTATGAGCGAAAATGTACATTTATTGAAAAATTAGAAATGCCATAAAATCCGATCGACTTTACCGATCAACACCAAATTTCGTACGTGAGCAGAGGTGTACACGCAGGAAACATATCCACACGGAGAGAAGAATATGGCAATAATCCACGTTGCTAACTAAAAATAGTTAGCTTATACTAAAGTAGCTTTAACTAAAAGTAGTTAACTGGACTAAAACCTATGCATCGGAAATAAATTTTCTTTTTTGAATGCTAACCTAATAGACTTGTATTCAACTCGAATAATTTGTTTTATTTATAAGTAATACATCTGGCGACTAATAAATATATTCAAGCCGGAGAAATATGTATTTGAGAGCAATATATCTTTATTATTTCGTAGAAAAAAATATATTTTAATGAAACATACATTGATTCGTGTCGAAGAAAAATATATTTACGTCGAATAATCTATTGACCCAAGAACTAAAGAACAAATTATTTCATATAGACATTGTTATTCCGAAAATAACCTTTATGTGAAACGTTCAGATGTTCCCCAATTCGTTTGTATTTTTTTAACAACGATAATAAAATTTTAATGTGCTTGCAATACGTTGTATGTATTTTTTTAAATCTATTTTATCTAAGGTCAATATCGATTAAGTGGAATTTTTCAAAAATAAAAAATAAAACCGTTCATGAATCCGTTACTGACGAACAGAAAGCGGGAGTGCGTATTTCGAGACTCTTCCACATTATATAGTCGTTCATTATGAAAATTCGACACTTACATAAAAGTTGAATTAAACAATATATATTTTTAATATAAATATATGACAAGTCGATTGAACTAAATGTTTTCTATGGATGAACATAAATACGTATTAGAGTTAAGTTTGGTGTTTCATTACTAGATCATCAATTTTTTTTTTTTTTTTTTAATTAGATTTATTTATCGTCGCATCAACGGCAATGGTTATTAGCCACAATAGATCATCAATGAAACGTTGATTTAAATAACTAAATCAATTACAAAGGAGGAACTTCTAATGATTAAAGAAAATAATTACGTACTGAATTAAAAGAAAGTTCTAATTGATTTTGAATAAAAAAGATCGAATACATGTATCCAGTCGTTTTAACTAGATATTATTTCGGGATGAAGAAAGTATTTAGTACGAACGAATATAACATCTATCTAGTGTCCACTGCACAGTTAAAACTGCTTTAAATAAATAAATATGTTCGAAATGAATAAACTGCAAAATTGAATGAAATACATATTTGTTCCAGGGAAAGCAAATTTTTGTTGATTGGAATGAACAAATGTTGAATAGACAATTTAAGTTAATATTACTCAATCTTTTTTCTGGGTTTATAGTATTTTTTTACTGTAGAACATTTCGGTCCTTTTGTTGAGATTCGACGTGATTTAAAGAAGAAAGGTTTTTTTTTAGAAAAATTTAAAATTCCATAAAATTGGAACCACTTTACCGATTCCGTTGAAATTCAATATCAAACATAATTTAACGTGTCTCTATTCATAAAGAATTATCTAGCTAAATTGGCGAACTCTTACGAAAGTTACGATCATGATATTTTTTGGAAAAATTATAAAATTCTATAAAATTTGTATACATTAATACAATTGATTAAAAATCACGTCAATTACAGAGGAGTTAATACTCTAGTTGCGTGCCAAATTTAGCTCATTCGGGAGTTATGGACAATTGAATTTTCGGTGTCTGGACACACACACACACACACACACACACAAATATATATATTCATTTTCTAGACCACTTTTCTCGACTTTTTAGGTGATTCTGAGTATCCTAACATTAAAATCTGGAAAAAAAAAATTGTCACGAAAACAAAGCTTCCTCTTTGAGGAAGCAATTAATTTTAGGTTCTTTAATCTATACTAAAAATAAATTCTCGATCATAAAAAGTTAAAAGTACCGTTTTTTGAATATTTCACTCCTCATATCATTACTAATCCCACCACAAAATTAAAAAAAAATGGTGCTGAATATCTCAAAGTTTGAAAATCGTTCATACGATAATGTTATTTATAAGTTATAAGTCAATGAACTGAAGGCTCTTTAAGGTATGTATTAAAAATTTGATTTTTTCGAGAAAAACTCATGAATTTTTCACCATCAAAATAAAAATAGTCTTGGTTATCGATTCCAGAAGAATGACCATCTATTTGCACTGCCGTGATAGTCCAGTTAACCATTATAAACAATCGGGTTATAAACCCTCAGTGCATTGCTCGTTGAAATTGCAGGCTTAACCCAAGGCCAGTCAGGTCGTTAAATAATAAACATTTCCTTGAATAATTGAGTCGTCTGCACGAACGTGAACGACTCTCTAACTTTAGCCTGATTCCTGCACTGAGTATTAATAATGTATGGAGCATCAGTCTACATCCTCCCTTCATGCAGCATCTATCTGTGCCTCCAAGTGAATTGTCTGAATTTTCCGATCCTATTACACAGTTAGCTGATGCTGTGTGAGGTTTTCGATTTTCCCTGAACTTATCAACGAAAGTCACATCTAAAATTGGAATTATAATTAATTATTCCAGTCGCATATCCTCCTCCCATTCTTCTAATTGTTAATTCATGAATATTAATAAATATCGGCATAACTATGCAGATCTCATACGATAATAATCAATCGAAATAATACAATAATGGTAGTAATAATTACATTACAATAAAGTGAGAAATAGTCATGCATAGCAATATAATGATAATTGATTATTAATATTACGAATAATCAATAAATATCGGAAAAATTGTGCTAATAACTTACGATAATGATCAATCTAAACAATTCAATACACTGAAAGAAAAGCATATCGTTTACTCAACGATTTCACATGGTAAAACGAATATAGGAATGCTTGCAATGGTTTATGATTGAGGCGATGGTAATATGGTTCAATAAACGATACTTGTACGGTTATTGGAAACAAACGTTGAAATCGTATATGCAACAAAACGGCATATTTGAAAATATTAGAATAGTTTTTAAAACTATTATCATTTTGATAATTGCTACTATAATTATATTTGCTATAACGATGAAATATAGACGTTTCTCCTGGAAATTATATTAGTGGTTGATCCAACTGTTTTCATATATTTGCTATAACCATAAAATATCGACGTTCCTCCTGGGAATTATAGTTTATAGTTAGATTATCGTCAATCCAACTATATTATTTTTAAAAATACCAGATATTTCTCTCAGGTGTAACAGTAATAATCATCACATTATAATTGAATAACAAATAATTATGTAAATCGATACGACGATAAAAAATACTTATAGAATAAAAAAATGCCTGTAGCTAAAAGCACCTAAAAAATATTTTACGAGGGCTTGGAAAATATTCGTTGACTGTAAACAAGAGCCGCGAGAACAAGAGATAAAAAATAGAGAGAAGAAAAATAAAGTTTTCTCTTCCTACGATCCGAGTTTATAGGACGTAGCGAGAGTTATACGAGCGTGAAAAAGGTACTAGAGATACGTGTACATAGGTACTTATGGTTTGAAAATACCCTCAAGACTTCTGATCTCCTAGAACGACGAAGAGACTTGCGAAAGCTATACGCTTTGAAATAATGTATAGTTAGTGTGCGACACTACGTCCATATACAAGGCTTTAAGCGAAAGCCATAATATCCCTGACATATTGACCCCGTAACGGAAAATCTTCGGCTTTTACTATGGTATCCATTTGTGGAAAGAATTTCAATAGAATAACCACAAGTGACGACAAGGAATTTAGCGAGCGCTGCTATAAATTGTATTCACTACAATTTATTCATTTTTTGCGAATATAAAAAACGTGGGAATTTTATTTCCGAAATATTAAAATATTTGGAAAATTAGCGGTGAAAGTTAAATTTTGCGAATTCTTCAATCACAGCGCTTATTTTGTGAATATTTTAAGAGTAGGAATTTAATAAATTATTGACAAGTGATATCAGTGAATTGTACTAATATTTAAAAAAAATTGTGCTTACATTAATTGGAACCGAATGAAAATCTTTATATAATTTAAAATGGTAAGACTGTATTTTTGTAAATTCTAAAATATCTTAGGAATTATATTGAAAAAGTGAACTTCTAGTATTTTTCTATTAACAAGGATTGAAGCAAAAGTCAAACTCAATGTAATATTTTGAATCCCCAATAAAAATTTGTAAAAATAAGAAATTAAAATCGATTAATTGAAAATTAATTGTGAAGCAGCGTTACTTTCAATCGCACGATTTCTAATGAATAATAGTTACCACAATACAGTTGATTACGAAAGGAAAAAAGGTCCGAACGTTACAGTCATAACTTTTTCCTGCGTACATTTATTTTAAGCATTTTTTCCGGAATGCTTTCCGGCTATTCAAGGAGAATAGCATGTACACAGTAAAAACTCTATTAAAAATGTTATGGTTCTAGCAACATAAACCGCACCTGAAAACTTTTATCAATTTTACAGATAAGTTTCTGCCATCATTCAATTCAACACATTTTGTTGCCAATTTCTTTTATGAAATCAAAAAATTATTAACATTCTTCCAAAAAATAATTTAAGAAATTTTGTGAAAATATGACTCCCTATTTTTCAATTCTGATTTTTTTCTAAGCTAATTTTTCAAATAAATCTTCAAAGCTGCTACAAACACAATTTAAGTATGTTTTGAGCTCTGCAAAAAAATTTCACAGTTATTAAGTAAAATATTCAAAGAATTATTATTCGTATTCAATTATATTTATTTTAAAACACGTGTACATCATATTTCGTAATAATATCCTGTGGAGGATAGTACACAATAGAAACACCATTTAAAATGTTATACTTTTAATAACACAATTTTACAGAAAAATTCGTGTCAATATCTACTTTAACAAAATATGTTTATAATTTTATTGTAAAACCAAAAAATTATCAACATTCGTCTAAAAAATAAGCAAAGAAATTCAGTAAAAATATTCCTTTTCTTTGCAAGCGAATTCTTTGAATAAATTTTCGGTTGTAATACCCCGAGAGCTTGAAAATTATCGGATATTTCCCGACTGTTTCGTTGCGTAGCAACGATTGAGACAAGTTTTGCTTAAAAAAATCCCGAGCGCGCAGCGCGAGGGATTTTTGAGCAAAATTTATCTCAATCGATACTACGCAGGGAAACAAGAGGGAAATATTCGATTAATTTTCAAGCTCGAGGGGTATTCGGCTGATTATTTTTTCAACCTCAATTTCGACTAATAAAATTGCGGTATTTAACATTTTCGTAGAACAGTTTTATTTTGAATTTCCTGAATATTTTTATATTTAATATTAAACCATGAAAGTTACTGATTCATGTGTAAATTCGTGCAGGTAAAGTTACAATTGTTGTAAGTGTAGGTGGTGTTTTGTGGGATAGGATTGGAATTTGCGGTGTTTTGTGGGATGAGATTGAAATTCGTGGATGTCGATGTAATATTTTGGATTTTCGGAGGTTCAGTCTGTCTCATCCTTTTTATCAGTTGTTCGTGATGTTCTTGGTCCAATTGCAGGTACGGCTTAATCGAATTTACGTTGGAATGGCCAGTGATCTTGGTAATTTGCTGTTCTCCTACTCCAGCTTTAGCGAGGGTTGACACTGCAGTCGCTCTATTCGAATGATTGGTGATTCTTTTGCGTGTCGTGTCCAGTCCCGCTTTCTTTGCACTTTCGTTGGTCCATTTCCCTATTAAATTTTTTCCTATATTGGAGTTTTTGTACCATCCGTCACCTTCACACTGCCACTTTGGATGCACCGCCAAAAATAATCTGTCTGTCTTCACGTTGTTGCCTCTTTTGGAAATTAGTTTTTTGAACAGTCGTACAGGGCAGTTTGCAGGGTTTTCTTCGTTGAGGATGAGCCACTTGCTGCTGGCACACCTTTTATCGCCTCCCTGTGTGGTTTTGGTGAAAATAGGGTTGTACTCAATCCTTCCAGTGGGCTTTCCATCATTTCCTTTTTCTTCTTTGAAATGATACACCAGTGCAGACGCTCCCTCACCACCCCTCCAGGCTAACTCCACCGATATTATAAGGAATAACTTCTTTTGCAGTCCGTATGGTGTGTTTTCATCGTGAACCTTCATCATTTTATCGATATCTGTTTTTTCGAGAGCAGTTGCACTCTGCATTCGCTTTTGAGGATCGGCTTGCAAAAGACGCCTCTTAGCATTTTTAGCGTCTCGAGCTTCTTGAAAGACGGGACTTGAAAATGGGTCGACTACTCTTTTAAACTCTGCGAAGTACTTGTCTTTTAATATCTTAGCTGTTTGATTCCACATCGTTTTCACCACCGCTTCCTTGTAGTCTTCTCCGTTATTCCTTTTCATATTGAACGCCCAGTCTTTCAAAATATCCGCGAGAGTTTCATCCGAGATTGTTGCATCTAGCACATATTTTCGCTCTACACAAAATCCAGTAAATTGGGCCCAAATCGACTTCTTACTCTTCTCTGTATTAGCTGGGACATTTTGTTTTATTTTTCTAGAGATGTTCTCAAAAGATTCATCACCGAATCGCTTTCCTTGCTCGCTCATAGCGATGATTGTAAATAACACTTTGACGTTTTTAACATTTGCATAGGTTACAAGTGACAGAAGAATGATTGTTTATCGCCTAGCAACCTTGCCGGGAATTTTTCGAAAAATTATCGATATAATTTCGACCTAGTTGTACCACGTGATGTTAAATACCGCGCTCTTATTGGTCGGAATTGGGGTTGAAAAAATAATCGAAAATAAATTAACAAACACAATTTTAGTATGCTTTGAGCTCAGGAAAAAAAACCACACGTATTAGATAAATTGCTTTGAAAATCATCATTCTCATTTAATAATAATCAATGTTTCACGTATACGTATTTCAATACGTATACGTTTGTATTAGGTAATTTTCCTACGTTACTTATGGATCTAATAAATGGATAAGCATTTTTCTCCATAATGCTTTCTGGCTATTCGTGGAAAATAGTATGTACACAGTAAAAACTCTATTAAAAATGTTATGCTGGAAGCATAACATTTTTATATTTTCTCTATTTAGCATTTATTCCTCAAATAAATTTTTCAAACTAATACAAAAACAATTTCAGTATGTTTTGAGCTCAGGAAAAAAAAATTACACGTATTAGATAAATTTCTTTGAAAATCATTATTCTCGTTTAATAATAATCAATGTGAAAAACGTATACATTTGTATTAGGTAATTTTCCTACGTTACTTATGGATCTAATAAATGGATAAGGGCTCCGTTCGATTTAACACACGGAGCCTAGCCGGCCCAACGACCCTTATATGGTAAGTAAATGAGCACACGAAACCCCTGCAACATGAACATGTCACGCTTCAACGCATGGTACGCGAAGCGTGCGCGCCGCTGCACTATACAAAGTTAGTATAATATACGTGTATAGATGTATCACTCGGGGACAGCGAGCACGCTTCTCCGATTGCTCGGTTGTTCCAGCATTTGGACCAGGTTGCCCTCACTTGCTTAGGGCACAGCACGGAGAGGGTGCGTCATTCTTCGATGATTCAGACCAACAGGCATTTTGGGCTACCCGAGAAGACAACGGAAGAGGGAAAAGCACATTGGTTTTCTTCTACATTTTGTATGTGAGAAAAAAAATCATAGGGATGCACTAATTTCAGGCAGAAATTCATTGTTCCACGGAAAACAAAATGTCATTGATTGCAAAACATATTCGCGTGTGGGCTGCCATCAGCAATTGTTATCAAATCAACTGTTGTTTTTATTCTCACAATTTCATATAACATTGCAACAATAAGATATTGTTTTTTCTATTTGAGAGTTGTCGTTTTAATCTCACATGGAATTGTAGGAATTAGAAATAAAATCGAGTTGATAACAATTGCTGATGGCAGCCCGCAAGCGAATTTTCTTTCTGTGTCCCCTTTATTATAGTATTAGAAGAATGCATTGTATTAGCCTTAAATGTACAATGATCAAGACAGGTTATGAATATCTATAAAAGGTATTGTTTTTTTTTCTTTTTTTCAGCCAGTATTTTAATCGTGAGCTGGCGATTTTATGTAATCAGACTTCGCTAATATAAAATATACACACTATGCACAGCATGGAGAGGGTCATTCTTCGATGATTCAGGCCAACAGGCATTTTGGGCTACCCGAGAAAACAACGGGAGAGGGAAAAGCAGATTGGTTTTCTTTGACATTATGTATGTGAGAAAAAAAATCGTAGGGATGCACTAATTTCAGGCAGAAATTGTATTGTTACACTTTATTCTAGTATTAGTAGTAAATGCGTTGTATTAGCCTTAAATGTACAATGTTCAAGACAGGTTATAAATATCTATAAAAGGTGTTGTTTTTTTATTTGTTTTTAGCCAGTATTTTAAACGTGAGCTGACAATTTTCTGTAATCAGACTTTGCTAATATAAAATATACATACTATGCACAGCATGGAGAGGGTCATTCTTCGATGATGCAGACCAACAGGTATTTTGGGCTACCCGAGAAAACAACGGAAGAGGGAAAAGCAGATTGGTTTTCTTTTACATTATGTATGTGAGAAAAAAAATCGTAGGGATGCACTAATTTCAGGCAGAAATTGTATTGTTCCACTTTATTCTAGTATTAGTAGTAAATGCGTTGTATTAGCCTTAAATGTACAGTGTTAAAGACAGGTTATAAATATCTATAAAAGGTGTTGTTTTTTTATTTTTTTTTAGCCAGTATTTTAAACGTGAGCTGACAATTTTATGTAATCAGACTTTGCTAATATAAAATATATATACTATGCACAGCATGGAGAGGGTCATTCTTCGATGATTCAGACCAACAGGCATTTTGGGCTACCCGAGAAAACAACGGAAGAGGGAAAAGCAGATTGGTTTTCTTTTACATTATGTATGTGAGAAAAAAAAATCGTAGGGATGCACTAATTTCAGGCAGAAATTGTATTATTCCACTTTATTCTAATATTAGTAGTAAATGCGTTGTATTAGCCTTGAATGTACAATGTTAAAGACAGGTTATAAATATCTATAAAAGGTGTTGTTTTATTATTTTTTTTTAGCCAGTATTTTAAACGTGAGCTGACAATTTTATGTAATCAGACTTTGCTAATATAAAATATACATTAGGTTGGTCGTTAATCTCGATGTTGAACGATTTTGTCCCAGACGCCCCTTCATTTTGTTCGAAATAAATTCAAGAAAATATGGTTGAAATTTCAGAGCTCTATCTCCACGGGAAAACGTGTCTGTAAGCACAAACATTTTCCCATTTAAATAACATGAGAGTTTTGGCACAATTACTTTGAATTCTTTTTTCGAGCCCCACAGAAGCGAGAAAATTCCAAATACTGCACGAATTGTACGTCAAGTAGTTGTACTTTGTATACAAATTTGAATGACCACCTCATCATTATATTCAACACACTTAAGCCACTAAAGTCATTAAAGCCGGCAAGAGCCTTTTTTACAACTGCCTTCAAGCTCTTTTCATTCGGTTATTTAATGTGCAAAATAATTCGAAACAGGTTAACGCTAAATCTTTAAGGTTGCTTTTTTTGATAAAGCCAATAAGAAATTTCGGAAAAAATTTTTTGATCACGAAAAAATTGTTTTTTTGAAAAGTAATATGATTTCTTAAATTTTTTTTTTTTCACGCTAAATGACTTTTCACGACCTTTTAGCTTTGATATAAAGGTTCAAACCATTTAGATCGAGTTCTTAATATCTGAACTTGAAAAATAGACTAAATAATTTTTTTTTGTCCTTGCGTATAATTCAAGATGGCTCAAAATCGCTCAATATCGAAATTAACGACCACCCTAATATACATAATATGCACAGCACGGAGAGGGTCATCCTTCGATGATTCAGACCAACAGGCATTTTGGGCTATCCGAGAAGATAACGGAAAAGGGAAAAGCAGATCGGTTTTCTTTTACATTTTGTATGTGAGAAAAAAATCATACAAAGTTCTAGGGATACACTCATTTTAGGCAGAAATTGTATTGTTCCCCTTTATCATAGTATTAGTAGTAAGTGCATTGTATTAGCCTCAAATGTACAATGTTTAAAACAGTTTATGAAAATCTATAAAAGGTATTGTTTTTTTTTTCTTCAGCCAGTATTTTAAACGTGAGCTGGTGATTTTATGTAATCAGACTTTGCTAAAATAAAATATATAATAGGTATGGTTTAATCTACTATGTGAGAAATAAATTCAAATATAGTATTGGTGGGTTATCATAATTAATAATATTGCAATTATAAAATAAAATATATTTGAAGTCCTAGGCGACAAATGCTAAGGCAAAAGATGATTTTATTTATAGTTACTGTGGAAACAAATGTTTCGGGAAATTCGGCCATTTGTTTTGATGTAACGGGGTTGTGATATTTTTTAAAACCATGAAGGTCTACAACTGAAACAATTGTAGAAGTTTTTTTTAAATGTCTATGGATTCGTCATTTTTGGAAAGACTATGTTGAAAATTTGAACACATCAACGAAAATTATCATACGAAATTCAAGTAAGAAACACTTTATCGACCGTTACTGAATTTATAGCCGATCATGATTTAATGTTAGTCTACTTATGTACAAAATTTCAGTCTAATATCTTGTGATTTACGGGAGTTAAAGCGTAAAATGCCTGCTTTTAGAAGTGTTCAAAAAGCTATTTTATCCAAGCGATATTGTATTGCGAAATTCCGAGGCCTTTATGGATCGGTAATAACATATTAAAAAATCGGTAATAACATATTAAAAAATCGGTAGTAACATATTAAAAAATCGGTAATAACATATTAAAAAATGAACAGAATCGATGAGGGTGAGGATCATGGCCTGCTGATTTGACGTGGAATGCCCCGTATACATACGGAAATTTTTTCTAGATCACGTTTCTCGATGTTTCGCACTATTATAAGTGTCCTGACATAAAAACCTAGTAAGATTTTTTTTCCCCTCATGAGAAACTCAAACCAATTTGTAAAATTTGTAATATTTAAAACTGGGTTTTTTTTTCTTCCGTTTTCTCAAATCACGATCAATTTATCGTGCAACAAAATTCTGTGATTTTTTCAACCGAGCTTAGAAAAAAATACGACGCGTTATTTTGTCGTAATTTCTTTTAATTTAAATGTTAACTGATTGAATATACTAAAGGACGAATCTTTACCACTCTACATATAAACAATTAGATAATATCTGAAGAGTTACGCAATGAAAAATGGCCGCTCGCCGGAAACACGCCCCTGATGATAATTGTAAATCAAATTTTTTGTTGAAAAAAAAAAAATGTTCTGCACAGTCGCAGTTTATTTGTGGAAGGAAAATCTCTTGAAGCTTCCTGAATGACAGGAACGATAGGATAGATATTTCAACAATTATATAGGATATTATGTCATGTCGGACTGTTTTGCCAGATAATAATGTGATAATTTTTTGGCAGACTATTCAGTTGCGTATGCAACAACTTTTTTCATTTTATCAATGCTCGTTCGCCACATTGAAGAGCGATATATACTGGACATCCTCTTTCATAGCGATACGACTTACCACTTCCTGCCAGGACGCAGCACTTTCGTGTGTACAATTTTATTGAGATACGGACTGACAAGCTATTTAGAAGCCGCGCAAACGCCAAAACCTTCAGTCTGCAACCAAACTGTACAGGAAACGCTTCTTGGAGTGGATTATTTGTTCTTCGTTTCCCTATAAGTGGTTCTACGAAACCTTCGAAAATGTTCGCCAAGAAAGTATTGTGAGTTTACATTTTTTTCAATTTTATTGTTATACACTATTTTGATGGTGATTTTTGAGAAATAAATGTTTTTATATTGAAGTCATTGGGCAAGCGATTTAAATTTAAATTAATTTATACTAATCCTTTTAATTGCCCAAGTAATATATTTACGATATTAGCTGAAGAGTTCTATTGAGACAGTTAGAATAATTTAAGGCATAAGACTTCGGTGAATTTTTTTGTTCTACGTCATTCTTATTAAGCGGGCGATTAACATTTGAATTTACTTATGCTTGACTCTTCAATTGCAAAATATATCTGCTACATCGAAAGAATTTATTTATAGAAATTGAAAAGAAATGTCATTTCTAAAAGTCTGGATAAATAAAATAAGCAGGGTATTTTTATTAGAAACAGTGGATTATGTTTAATTGTATGAAGGAAACATATTTTTATAGGTCGAAATTGATAAAGCATTTTTGTTATATAAGTGAAAAAGTTATTTTTTAAATATATTTTTTAGAATCCGTTTCAAACATTCTGACACATTCTGACGAACCGTGAAATTTTCTTCGAATCGCATGCTTCATTTTAATTCTATTGAAAAGAAAAGTATTTATGAGTAAAAGTTATAAAGTACAATCTGAGATAATTTATTTCCATCAAGTAAAGGGCTTGGTCGTTTCAGGTTTAAAGGGACAGCCAAAGTTTTTGTAAAAATTTTGACAAAAAAAATGGCACAAGATATAGATAAATTGATTTAAACGGACTTTTCATTACTTTTATTGGGGTGTTTATCGGTTGAACCGTAAGAAATAAGGAGAGTAAGAAATACAAACGTTTACGGAAATTGAAAAAAAAATTTGTTTGCTACATTAATTGTAAAAAAATATCAACACTACACTCAATATCAACACTATAAAAAAATATCAACGAAAAGTATCGAACGGGCTTAATATTTTTGTGAAAAAAAAAACGCCCTAAAAAATCACACCCTAAAACGTACAACCTTTTATAAAAATATGAACTTAAGGATGTATGATAAGTACAGTCCCGCCAAAAGTGAGTTTCTGAGACAATTTCGATCACTTCTCGATGGAATCGGAAAAAAATTATGCTTATTATTATATAAAACATGCTGAAAAGATTGATCTCGCATAATAATAAGTCCAAAATCTTATTAGCAAATTGGTGACAAAAACAATTTTTCAACAAATAAACAGTCAACCAAACTTTTCTTCAATGAAAATGATATGTTAATTTTATTTTGAGCGTATGAATTTTTTCAGATTTTTTTCCTTATTTTAATTTTAATTTTTTTAATTTTAAAAAATGCGCAGGATATAACAAATTATGGATATGCGTTTTGCAAAAAAATCTTGAGTGTAATAGATGGTTTTATTCCGAACACATATTTAAAATTCGTTATTTCGCGTACATTTTTGAAAATAAACAAAATCAAAATAAAAATAACGAAAAAAATCTGAAGAAATTTATACTCATTCAAAAAAATTAACATATCATTTTCGTTAGAAAAAAATTTACGTTGGCTTATTGTTTGTTGACCAATTTTTTTTTTTCAGAAATTTGTTAATAAAAGTTTGGAATTATTACGATGCAAAATTTATCTTTTCAGCACGTTTAATATCGATTGTTTTTTTCCAATTTTCATCCCATCGGAAAGTAATCGAAATTTTCTCTGAAACTCACGATTGGCGGGACTGTACCAATCATACATAATTAATATGATAATTAAAAACGTGTAATTTTTCCAGAATCTCTCTAGCTCTCGTCGCGGCAATGCCTTTGGTTTTATCGAGGCATGTAAGAGTATTTCCTGACGATTTGGTTCGGAATTTCCCTCCCGCTAACATCGAAGATCTGCACATTTCTCAAGGAGATGTAATTCCCGATATCGAAACTCAACCTGATTTTGGAGAAGATGACACTCAGGATCGAATTCAGAACATTTTTGGAGGCAAAACGGTGCCAAATTATGATGACGCTGTCCAAAAAGTTCGTTCAATTGATGTCCATCCTGAGATTGAAGATATCGATTATTCAGACGATGACGCCAACAATCAAAACAACTACCCTAACCAAGATGAAGTGATGGTTCCTCAAGAAAAACTTGATGTGAGGCAACGGCAACCGGTAGTAATAATGGTACCTTCCGATGAACAAACCCACGATTATCCGGAATATCCGGAAAATTCAGAAAATAAAAATGAGGAGGTTCAAACTTGGGATGACGACGAGGATGCGAACGAAATTCCTCAAGCAGTTGAGACTCGTAATGGCTGGAATTCGTGGTGAGGACGAAAAAAGAACAATCATCATTTGTTCGCAGAACACTTCAACAAATAGAAACTCTATGTGACGTCACTGGAGTACGAATAAATAGACTTGGCTGAATCTTCCATTCCGATCTTTTTGAATTGGTTTTAATAGTAAAAAAAATTATTGAATGAATTAAATCTATTTATCTTGATAACAGTGCATTCGATTTACTATTTAAGACGATAACACTATATGTAATATTTCGACAATAAAAATGAAACTTATTGAGATTGCAGCCAATTTGTGATGGCAATTAATCGAGATCCGAATTTAAAATGAATCGTTTTCATGTCAAGGTGCAAATTATGATGAAGCTTTTTCATTTGTGTGTTGCATTTAATACTTAAGAAATTTGTGATAGAATTAGGATACACGTACTTAAATCTATTTTACCGGTTTTAGAAAAATTGAGAACGTGCAGGAAAAATAATTTTTCCATTTTTCCGTTTAAAAATAGAATTTCATCAGTTTAAAGCTTTAGAGGTCCCGGAAGCTTATCTTTAAAAATCTTGGAAAAAAGCAAACAACATTTATTTCATCGTGATAGAAGGACAATTATGGTAAAGTCAAAAGCAATTTGTAAAAGTGCCAATCGCTTCGAGGAATGGCGAATATTCGTTTTCTACCTCACGGTACAAAAGTACGTGTTGTCTGAAAAGGCAAGAGACTTTTCAATTTACAAGGAAGTCATCATAAAATGTTTTGAAATGCTACCCCATGGATTAAAGAAAAAAACGATGATCTTCTCCAACCAGTCAACCTAACTTTTTTTCTAATGAAAATGACATGTTAATTTATTTGAAAGCATACGAATTTTTTCATATTCTTTTATCTATTTTGATTTCGATTTTTTTATTTTCAAAGAAGTGCGCGAAATAAAGAATTGTGGATGTGTGTTCGGCATAAAACCATCTACTACACTCAAGATTTTTTTGCAAGACGCATATCCAAAATTTGTTATATTCTGCGCATTTTACAAAATTTAAAAAAAAATCAAAGTCAAAATAAATTTAAAAATCGGAAAAAATTCGTATGCATTCTAATAATTCAACATATCATTTTCATTAGAAAAAAAGTAAGGTTGACTGATTGTTTGTTGAACAATTGTTTTTTTTCACCAATTTGTTAATAACATTCTGGGATTATTATTATGCGAAATCAATCTTTTCAGCACTTTTTATATGCATTATTTTTTTCCGATTTTTATCCCATCGGGAAGTGATCGAAATTGTCTCTGAAACTCACTTTTGGCGGGACTGTACGTATCATACATCCTTAAGATCAATTGTGGCACATGAATTTTTAAAAAAGTTCTGTGAATTGGTCCTTTGCTTCCTTATAGTGGAAGCTTTGTATTCATAAAAAGATTTTTTAAGATTTTTATGTCAGGACACTCAGAATGGCACAAAACGGCGAGAAAAGTGTTAGAAAAGAAAAGATCTAGAAAAAATGTTCGTATGTATGTGTGTATCTAACTTCGAAAATTCAACCACTGATAACTCAAGAACCATTCTAGCTATCGAACTGAAATTTAGCACAAAACTGGAGGAGCAGCTCCTCTTTAATTGCCATGATTGTTCACTGAATGCATATAAAAATGTAGATTTCGTAGCTTTTTTAAAGTTTCGAAAAAGGACGTCGTTGCACTAACTTTCGTAAAAATTAGTCTACTCTACTAAATAGTTGTTTGTGAGAGCATTTCCATTTTATGTCGTTTAGTATTGAGTTTGGCGTGAATCTGTCACGTGCATCTGATTTTCTGGGATTTCGAATATTTAAAAAAATTGACATGTTATCAACCTTCCAAAAAATTTTGTGACATATCGAGCTCAGAATTTGGTACATGAACAGAATAATATTCACCTTTGAAAAATACATAATTTAGTGACAATCAATATAAAAATTTGTATTTTATGGAATTTTGAAAAATTAAAAGAATCAATGGAATGCCATGAACTGCGGAAAAACTTGAGATATCAATCCCAAATTCAATATCTGAAAAAAATTATATGTAGTTATGATAGATATATAATTCATTGACGAACGGGCAAGAATTTTAATTTTTTATAGAATTTTGGCTTATCAAAAATCTATTAACTTTATCGCATTAACTTTTGTAAAACTTGTGATGTAAATCCCAAATTTAGTATGTAAACAAAATTATATTCAGTCATTATAGATGTATGATTTAGTTACAAAACGTGAATAATTTGGATTTTATGGAATTTTGAATCATTCAGAGAAATTACTTTGCCACATTAATTTTTGCAAAACTTAAGATTTCGAGCTCACATTTATTATTTAATACAAGAATGCAGAGTAGAATCTTGCAAATTGCTTCCTCATTATTTTTCGCTTTTTACAAAGCTTCGTCCATGAGGAAGCCAACATTGATTGATATGGCGCAATTCACACCGTTTCGACCACGATTTGACCTTAACCTCTTCGATTAGGCTCATAATTATTCCAGGCTTGGTTAATGAACCCTTAAATGCAATATATAAATATATTTTCTTTGTCTATGGCAATTTGTGTCATATATATTTTTGAAATGACATATCCAACGCCATAATTTGAAAATCAGGAAAAATTCTGAAAACTACTTCGTTCAATAAAAAAAAAAAAAAAATCCTGCCCACTTTGGACATAAGCTGAAAAATTTTGATATTGAACAAAGTATTTTCCAGAATTGATTTAGATTTTCGAATAATGGCATTCGATATATCACTTAAAAAATATATTTGAAGGGAAATTGCCATAGAAAAAAATATGGTGCATTTCAAGGTCCAACTAAGCCTACAAAACATTACGAGTCAAATCGAGGTCGAGGTCAAACCCTGGTCGAAATGTGGTGGATCACCTTATATACTCAATCATAGTGGTAGCTTTGTAAAAAGCAAAAATAATGGGGAAGCAATGTCCATGGTTCTACTTTGGATCCTTTTTTAGTTGGTTTTGCTATGGACTCCTTCGTTGAAAATATGTGGTTTCACCAACTTATGAAACCACATGCGGCCAATTAGTGTGGTGGTGTGATGTCCAACTTTTTAAAAACTGCAGGTCTATCGATGTTGGAAAGATACCTTTTTTAATTTAGCTGAGTCACTTGAATGCAGAACTTTAATATCCTGTGACAGCGCAATTCCGTAAAATAAACGGGAGCAATTATTTCTTCAAACACCCAACAACGATGATAAAATCAAATGCAATTTGCAAAAGTGCTTTTCACTCCGGAAACGAACGAAATTTTGTTTCTTAACGCGCAGAAGAAAAGTGCGCGTTATTGGAGAAGATTAAATCCTCATCAATTCTATTTATGAAATAAATTATTTAGGAATTACATTACTTATGAAATACGTCTGAGAATTGGCCGTTCTTTGGAGGGTTCTGCTATAATTTTACCAACGAGCCTCACTATTAGAGATACTTTCAATATGATGGGAAAAAATCGCTTTCCTGTGTTATTTAAATGGGAAAAGTTCGAACGCGATTATGGACCTCTAAGAATTAAAATTATGAGCTCCGATTTTGACAGGATCATTACTAAGACGTATTCTACGATACTTTGGGCGGAGAACAAAGAAAAAAATATCGCTTTTTTAGCACACCCTAGTTGTTATGTACTACGTTCTAAAAAACGTAGGGAAATCGATGCTAGAAAGCTCTCTTTTTTAGTATTGTTAAGTGGTACACATCACATCAGCTTTAAAGGTCGTGAGACTGTATCTGTCGCCGCAATTCCGTAAAATGAACGGGAGCAACTACTTATGAAATAAATTATTTAGGAATCCCATTACTTATAAAATAGGCCTGAGAATTGGCCGTTTTTCTATGGGTTCTGCTATAATTTTACCAACGAGTCTCTCCGTTAGAGATACTTTCACCAAAATATGGAGCCATATGCAGCCAATTCATACAATGTTGTTATGTACTATGTTCTAAAAAATGCAGGGCAATCGATGCTAGAAAGATCTCTTTTTTACTATTGTTAAGTGGTACACATCACATCAGCCTAATAGCTTTAAAGGCTGTGAGACTTTATCAGTTGCAGCAATTCTGTAAAATAAACGCGAACAATTATTTCTCCTAGATACGACAACCATGATGGAATCAAATCCAATTTGCGAAAGTGCCTCTTCATTCCGGAAACAAACGAATTTTTTTTTTATTGACGTGCAGTAGAAAAGTGCGCGTTATTGGAGGAGATTGAATCCTCATCAATTCTATTTTCGAAATCAATTATTTAGGAATCACATTATTTATAAAATATTTTTTATAAATTGTTCTGATAATTGCCGTTCTTTTGTTGGTTCCACTATCCGTTTACCAATGAGCCTCACTGTTGAAAATACTTTTACCATATTTGAATCCACATACGGCCAATTAAGGAGGTTCGTCGATAAAATTGAAATGCACAGAAAAATCTAAAATAATTACCGCGTTTTTAATAATTCAGAACAACCCACATGAATTTTTTGGGGATTTTCGTCCGCATCGTTTACACAAAATAAATTTTTTATGCATACATTTTAACATGGGCTCTTATGGAATAATGAAGAATAAAAAAAAATTGAAAAAATGTTTTACATTAAAAAAAAGAATTAATTCCACCAAATACTTTGGTGGAATTAATTCAACGATGTAAAAAATGTTTTCAATAATTTTTTTTTTTTCGTAAATATGCCATAAAAGAGCCCATGTTAAAATGCATGTATAAAAAAATTAATTTTGTGTAAACGATGTAGACAAAAATTCCAAAAAAATTCATGCGAGTTTGTTATGAACTATTTAAAACGCGGTAATTATTTCAGATTTTTCTGTGCATTTTCAATTTTACTGACGAACCTCCTTAATAAAATGTTGTTATATACTACGTTTTAAAAAATGCAGGGCTATCGATGTTAGAAAGTTCCCTTTTTTAGTATTGTCAAGTGATACACATCACTTAAATGTAAAACTTTGATGATGTGAGCTTGAAAGGTCGCAAGACTTTATTTGCTGGAGCAATTCTACAAAAAAACCGCGAACAAATATTTCTTCGAGATAAGACAACCATGATGAAATCAAATGCAATTTCCAAAAGTGCCTCACCGCTTCGGAAACAAGCGACATTTTGTTTCTTGACTCTCAGTAGAACAGTACACGTTGTTGGTGAAGGTTGCTTCGAGTCCTCATCAATTCCATAGGAATACTGTTTAATTAACCGTGAAAAGATGGTTTACTTTAATGTCAATCGTGACACATTTCTCATCTATATAAGAGTTCTAAGAACTGGCGGAATGTGGCCATTGGACTTCGGCAATCGAGGATCAGACATCATTTCAGCAATCATTTTGATGTTTGAGGTATCAAAAAACAACAGTCCGTAGTGATAAGTCAAGTGAACTAAGTGACCTAAAGAAAATCGCAAGTAAAAAAATTCTTTTAATGATATCCCTTTAAAAAATGTTATATTTACACCTCATTAAGTGAATAATTCTGCAATTTTGTAAAGACGTACAGTGCACAAGACAAGAATGGTGCGAGGTCTAAAGTAACATTTTTCACTTGTTGTAGCTTTTAGACCAAACTGGTGAAGCCATTTCAGTATTTGATGTCTTATTTTATCTGTTGAAGAGTGCATCTTGAATTGAATATACATTCTGGATGCAGTGAATATTAGAATAACTGTAGTAAATTGTTTAATGATTTTTTTAATAAAGAGAGATTGATCTACACATTTAAATCATAGCTTTGTCATAAAGACCTGAAATGGAAATCCCTATATTCTATCGAGAATGCACTTTTCGACGGATAAAATAAGATATTGTACACTAAACTTTGTTGATCGGTTTGTTCTGAAAGCTACGACAAGTGAAGATTTTTATTTTTTACTTCACATTATTCTGATACACTGTATGTCTTTGCGAAATTGCAGAATTATGTTTGTTATGTATTTAACGAGGTTATGATGTAAGATTTTTTTAAAGAAGTGTGTCATTCACAAACATTTTTCCTAATGACTTTTTTTAGGTAACTGTGTCTCCTTAAATTGTTGTCGATTATTGATTTTGATTGTCCGACGTACATTTCCTTTAGGTACTGAACACCATGATAGTTGTGATTCCTCTTCTTGAAGTGACTCACAAATCAAAAACTGCGGAGCTGTTGTCGATATCATGGCACATCTTTGTGATCATGCAGAGACTCATCTATCGAATTAACGGAAGTCGGATGATTCTCCTGATTGAATCAACGATTGACGATTGGTTATCAACAACAAATCCGAACGAACGCGAGATTATGGAACATCACGACAAATTAGGCTCGATCGTATTTCCCATCAGATTAATAGTCGGATTGGCTACTTCGGTTGTGGCCATGATTTTTTCCTCAACATCGAAAAATACATTTGAAATGTTGGTTCAAAAGTTGATCGGTAGTGCTGATAAAAATTCCACGTGGGATATTGCGATTACCTTATTTTGCATGATGGTGAACTCGATCAGGATTTTGCAGATTGGTGTCGTTCAGATGCTTTTTTGGAGCTTTGCTATGCATCTTTCGTCCCAGTACAAGATCTTGAAGATACGATTCGAAGAGTTGCTCCTCATCAAGAACAAAAAAGAGAGCCATCTAATGTTTTGTCACCTTACTGATAGACACAATCAACTTCTCAACTTGAACAGCTGCCTCGAAAATTCGTTTGGCTTTTTCATCGGCTTCCACCTCATGGAGATGCAGTTGCTGATATGTATTTCCGGTATAAATATAATTGTTCATTTTCTTAATAAGATATTCCTCAACTGATCCGTTTTTATGGGCAATGTTTTGTTATTTTCTAGAAACTCTACTATCCTTTAGCATTACATCTTGAAAATAATAAAATTAATTAAGGAAATCGATTATTTGGGTATTTGCGAATTGCTGATCGTACGAAAAATCACACTTATGGCATCCGTTGAAATAATGCTAGAATATATTCGAGTTTCCAGAATATCAAAAAATATCTACTAGAAAATCGATTTGGTAGGTGGAGATCCAAATAGCGAATGACGAAAATAGTGAATGGTAAAAATAGGGAATTTCGAAATTAGGAACGTCTGAATCTAGAATTGTCATCATTATGAAATTCGCTATTTCAACCAGTCGCTATTTCGACCATTCGCCAATTTGACCTCCACCTTATTGAAATGCATTTAAAATAGTGAATGATAAAGATGGCGAATGGCTGTAAAAGCAAATTCCATAATTATGGACATTTAATATTCAGACGTTCCTTATTTTTAAATTCGCTATTTTAGCGATTCGGTATTTTGGTCATTCACTATTTTGACCTCCACCCGATTCGGTTCAGTCGGAATACCCTTAAACATCATTGAATTCTTTTTCGATGTATATTTTTATCAATCGTTTTTATCAATCAATCAATCAAGTTACATTTATTTGTTCAGCCTCTCAACTGGGTTACGCTATTAAAGACCAGGACTTACTGACAATATTGGAAGCACTGAAAAATATCGCAGTCCTTTTAATGGCGCCGTTTGCATACTACTATGCTGGCGATTATCTGAGCACAAGTTGCGAAGAAATTGGCGAAGTATTCACGCAGTGTAATTGGTACAATCTGTCGAAGGATTCGATCCGTAATTTCAATATCGTCATTGCACGATGTCAGAAGTCAAAAACTTTGACATTCTGGAAATTCCACAGATTAAATTTGCGAAACCTGAAGCGTTCGCTAGAAGCAATCTATTCGTACATCTCGCTGATAGTCGGGATTACGATGAAATAGAAAAATATAAATAAGGTTAAAAATATTAACTGATAGATCTTGTATATTAAATATTGAAAAACAAACAAGTTTTTTCAAACAAAAAGTATTGCGTCTTTTTTAACTATATGATTGTATCAGCTACTTTTCTGAAGAAGTTTTCTTACATTGATTTTCAGTTAAATTACACAATTTAAAAAAAATTAAATTAAGTTAAATTCAATAAACGAGATACTAGATACATACAGTTAAAGACAGTTTCATTCTAATAAACATTTCATCTAAATTCCTGCTTATTTAGAAAAAAAAAGTGTGAGCGTCTACTTAAATAAAACGTACGCACGTGTCGCGTACTATATTTTTTTAAAAGTAGTATGCGTAAAATTCGCACCTCCAGAAAAACGTACTACAAAAAAATTGCTACTGGCGTGGCGCAACACGTGACTTTCTCATTTCGATTGCTGCTGGCGTCATGTTACTGCCGTGAAGATAGTTTGTGACGTTAGGTTGTGAAGTTAGTTTGTGAAGTTAGGTTGTGAAGTTAGTTTGTAATGTTCGTTTGTTTGTTTTTGTAATTGTATAAATTTGAGACAATAGATTGTTTTTTTACTTAAAAATGTTTTTTAACTTTTATTAATTTTTATTTTTATTTTTATTGTTTCCCAATTCTTATTTTTATTTGTATTTTTATTGTTTTTTTAATTGTAATCTACATCTCACCCTATAATTTGTTAAGAACGCATTTTTTAATTCAAATTCAAGCTACGACCCGCTCTCTCGAGGACGTGCACGTTATGATCGCGCCTTCACGCCACATCTCTCTTTTTTTTTTTGTTGGTGTTATTGTCAGCACTGCGATAGTTTGGCAAGTTGGTTTATATTTGTTATTCATAAACCAAAGGTGTCGTATATTATGGCGTATATGAGGCCGCCACAGGATTTAGAATTCATATGAAATGCTATGCGAGTGATAAAAACTATGGATGTATCGGTGTTTATAGTCTAACATCATGAGTGTTAACTTAACCTTAAATCTTTTCTGTCCATGCACTTTTCTATATATAATATTTTATGTGAATATTTATAGTGTATTTCCCACTGAAAACTACTCAAGATCATTGATAGCAGTCTTTTGTTTTAGTCGACCTGTAAGGCAATCCATATTTCACAATAGAAATTTCTGATTGAGGATGGTTTTAGAAATGTCATGTGAGTAACTGAAAAGACAACAAAGTCTTCACTATATTGAATCACTTGTTGTTCACTGCTTATTGAATCAAAAGCATAAAAAATGAATAACATTTTATTTTTATTTTTTCACATTTCAGGTAAAGTACCAGAAATAGTGGAGATTTTGGATTGGGTTTCAATACCAAAACTAGGATTTAGACGCAGAAAGTGGACACCACATTCTTTTGCCGTCCACAGAGTTTTTCAAAAGTTATTGTGTTTTCGGGCGGCACCTACACGACAGACGGACGGACGGACGGACGGACGGACGGACGGACGGACAGGCAGGCAGGCAGGCAGGCAGACAGGCAGACGGACGGACAGAAATGAGTTAATGTGCTTTTTGGCATCGAGGACACTTAAAACATGTATTTCCATTAAAATCTTGAAGTCGATTTTTTTTTGGATTGCGATACTTTCTCTTTCACATACTCTGTATGTGATGAGAAAGTAAAAAAAATGAATTTTCAAGAAAACCACCTCAAAAAATTGACAATTAAACATGACATTGCACACTAAAATTTGTTTACTGGTTTGATCTGTAAGCCACGACAGGTTAAAAACGTTTTTTTTTTCCTAACACCATTTTTGTCCCCTGGATGTCTTTACGAAATTGCAAAATTATAATGGTTCGTACATACTCAATGAGGCTTAGATGTAAAAACGTTTTGAAAGAAGGGTATCATTTACAGAATTTTTTTTTTATAACTTTCTGCGGCCGTCTTTTAAGGCCCCTTAAGAAAAATTACGTAATTTCAATAAAAAGAAATCGATTTTCTAATCTTATTCACTGTATGAACATTTCCATTGAAATTTTAACAAAATTATGTTGAATCAAGTATCCGAAGCAATATTCATTTCAGCCAAACTCGTAAAAACATTGAAACCACGATTCGAAATCTTTATAAGAAATCTGCGGTCCAAGTTTCAAAACTGGCTATTTAATAAAAGTTAAATACCATTTAAAAAACCACATTGTACATTATATTTTACGATTCAGTCTGATATTTGCAATTTCCTCAATTCCTTGCACGAAAATCTGTTTAAAAGAATCCTAACTGCTCGTAGACGCCGCAATAAAAATAAAAAACCCCGCTTCGATGCGACAAATAGTTGACAAGAAAAAAAGTTTGAAACACGCTCATTTTTTTTCGCCAAAAACCACCGAACATGAAATATGTCTATAGTAGCTGCAGGAGCAAGGAAACAAGAAGCCATATTCTTAGAGGCCATTAAAGGGTTTCAGGAAAGCTGGCAGAGTACCAAGTGCTAAACCTCAGTAAAGAAATAGAGTGCGTCCACTAATAGCCAGACTATTCGCATCCCCACACAGAGAAAATATGTATTATAATAAAAAAATTTTGAAATAAATATTTTATTTTTATTTTTGAATTCTTTCCAAGGTATGGCTTCAATTGGCTTTTACCGTCTTTCCCATTCCTATTGCTCCCGACCCGCACTTCACTAAGCTGACTGAACTTCCAACGCGTCCGCAACCGACCTGGCGACACTGTACACCCTGAGAAATGGGTCTGATGACTTTATTTGAATCAATTATGTGGTGTATTAGGAATGAATGAAATCTCATTTCAATTAAAAAGAGTCCATTTCGATCAGATGAAATTTTACTTCAATCAAATACAGTCTGGTTCGGTTGAACAAAATACTATTAGGTCGGTCATTAAATAAATTATTTATTTAATGGCCAGCCTAATAGGATTTTATTTAATCGAAATAGACTTTATTTTATGTACATAGAATTTCATCTGATTGAAATAAATTCTATCTGATCTGAATAAAATTATATTCATCTCAAATACACCCTATAATCGATTCAAATAAACCCTTCAGATCCGTTTTTCTGGGTGTACCGCATTTGCCATGGGCACGGAGAAACCGAAAAAACCGTACCGGTACAGACGTATATCCTTCTGACTTCCCGGTGTATACACTGAAAAAAAAAGTAGTTGAAGAAACCAATAAATGGGTTCCGACAACCACTCGAAAGAGTTCATACAGCGTCAACTACTCGGTGGGTTATGGCAACTACTCGTTGGTTATAGGAACTATTCATTGGTTGTACGAACTACTCAGTTGGACGACAGAACTGCAATGCGTTTGCGTCACATACGAGCTGTTAGTAAAAACAGCACAGCAATTGGTTACCGGAACTAACTCGTCGATTTCACAAACAATTTTTTTATAACCTGTAGCGAATACGTCGGTTTGCAGCTTCAAATTAGTTGCGGCAACTAATTCGTGGTACAGCATATGCTGGAGATAGTTCTCGCAACTACTTATTTTGTTCAGTGTACACGAAAGTAACTCGCTAAAGTATATACACTGAGGCCTCAGAAAAACTGACCTCTTGCTCACTGGATGATGAACCCGCCACTGCACGGCTAAGCGGTCATCCATCCAAGTTATGGCCGCAAACGATGCTGCTTAACTCGAGGGATCGCCAGAGCCGCACACCGACCGCACAACCACCAGTGTTGGTTCACCAACGGGCTTCATATTAATGCCTCCGGATATAACAATACACGTAGTATTCGTGTTGTGCACTTTCAACACACCTAAGAACACGCCTGATGTAAAGTGTGATCTGATACAGCTTGAAATCATTACACATGGCAGATAAAAATTTTTGTTAGCCGGTCCATTGTTGCGTCAAATGTTGTTCGACTCCACTATTTTGCGATTAGTTTCAACGAATGTACAAACGTGCTCTTTCCAGGTGTGTTCATTTGTAGAGTGTGTAGAAAAGCTGGCGTGTTGTCGTGCGCCACGTGTTGGGGTTGAGTGAATCAATTCAACACACGTGAAACGTGTTGCAATAAGCGCTATACCAACACACGTAAAGCGTTGCAATAAGCACTATACCAACATACGCAAAACGTGTTGCAATAATCTCTCTACCAACACATGTAAAACGTGTTGCAATAATCGCTCTACCAACACACGTAAAGCGTGTTGTAATAAGCGCTATACCAACACGCGTAAAGCGTGTTGCAATAAACGCTATATCAACATACGTAAAGCGTGTTGCAATAAGCGCTATACACACACACGTAAAACATGTTGCACCAAGCGCTATATCAACACACTTGGGGCTTGTTGCAATAAGCGTTATACCAACACACGTAAAGCGTGTTGCAATAAACGCTATATCAACATACGTAAAGCGTGTTGCAATAAGCGCTATATCAACACACGTAAAGCATGTTGCACCAAGCGCTATATCAACACACTTAAAGCTTGTTGCAATAAGCGCTATATCAACACACGTAAATCGTTTTGCAATAAGCGCTATACCAACACACATAAAACGTGTTGCAATAAGCGCTATACCAACACACGTAAAACGTGTTGCAATAAGCGCTATACCAACACACTAAAAAGTGTGTTGCGCCGGAAATTGTGGAACACCGCAGCGACAGCGTGTTGCTTCAACACGCAAGCCGACCAACACGCTTGATATCAATGTATTTGAAGAAAACAACACACGTGACATGTGTGTTGTGCACCGTTTCAACACACCGAACGTGTTTAAGTGTGTTGTTACTCCAACAATAATACGCCCGTTGTTAGAGTGAGATCTTAGCCGGACTTTTCCCATACTGTATTTTTTACGCGGGTAACCAGACTATTCGCAACCTTTCCGCTTTTTTAGCTCAGACACGAACCCCGATATTCATCATTTCACGCTGCTTATCGTCCGGGAAGCCCTTTACCCTTATCCTACGGCAGCAGCGTTGCACACTGCATACCGACCCCGCTACACCCCCATCAGAGTGAGCTCCCTGCGTCGTATCGAGGGCCAGCCAAGCCTAGTCCGCTATAGTCGCCACTGGCTGCGACACCCACCGCTACACGTTCCCCACGTACACGCCGAGCGTTCACGAGCGTTAGGGGATGATTCTACATGCGCGCGCACCCCCCTCAACCACATAATCGAACTGGGAGCGCCGCGGTTCGCCGTCAGCACCGTCGTCCGTTCGCTCGTTCGCTACGGGGTGTATCGAGAAAGAAAGGCAAGGTCGCACGATCCCTTCTCGGTGCCGAATGTACAGTAGATAATTCGCGCTAGGAAGCCACAAAAAAAAACCGCCCTGAAACACACACGAAAATAAAAAAGTTGAGTAACCACTAAATCGCGATATATAAAAAAATATCAAAAAAGTGCTCAAAGTGGAAGGGTGAAAGAAAAAAGCAACAAACAAAAAAAACAGACCTAATAATCCGTGCTCTTCAGGGTGAGTGTGAGTGTCCGTTTATGATGTAACAACCGAGAATTTTCTCCTCTCCACATTTCGGCTACGTAACGAAGCGCGAAAATAAATAAGCAATCTGTGAATTAAGTGGAGTGTGAAATAACATAATGTTTCATTGGAAGAGTCGCGTGGGTGGTGCGTGGTCGTTTGTGTACCTCATCTGTCGCCCTCGAGTTTAATAATCAACTAGCAAAAATAGTGAAATAATAAATTGTAGGTATTTCTCCTTTTTTTTTTGATTAGATACTTGCAGTATCATTGACGAAACGTGATATGAAAAACGGAGACACTGCTTAGCTCGTGGGTCGTGTGTGACTTGCTGCTTGCTCTTCTCCACTTCGGAGGGGGTTGTACGCGCAATGGCGCCCAACGTGGGCAGCAGCCTATTCGTCGTGACTGGCACTCGTTGCTCGATCGTTCATAATCGAAGCTCGGATTATCGGTGAAAAGGAGAAACGATTCGGAGGTAAAAGGAGCGAAGGGCACGAGCTTTTTTAATCAAGGGGGGCGAAGGCACACGAGGCTGGCTCACGGTGGGCGGGGGTGCGATGCTGGTGCACCGTAATATCGAGTATATAAGAGCTTGATCGACTGTACACATCGTGTGCTCAACGGGAGAGGTTATCTTCTCTTTTTTTTTCTGTGATCACTACTTGAATCAGCTTCGCTATTGATAACGCTCATTATAATCACACGTTACGCGCTGAAGTAAACACTCAACGAGTCGAAGCAATACGAACTAAGGGTGCAAGAAAAATTCCTTTAGTTTATTTTAGGAAAAATGAAAAAGGGTTTTTGCGAAGAGAGTTGAAAGAAAAGTGAAGATAAAGGATACGACTTTAAATAGCAAACGTGCGGCGGTGGTGCAACATGAAAATTCGAAAGAGGCGTCACGAGTGGAGGCGAAAGGACAGAACGAGAGTCTGATAAGATTTTGGGAAAGTTTGAGGAAATTTGAGGATTTTGAAAAATAAATATTGCATTTTTCCTGTGGAGATTTCCGTGAAGATCGAGGGATTAGGGAATGAATTGGAAGAGGTAGAATGACCAGGACTCGATTTTTGCTGGTGCCGCTGCCGATGTCGCCGCTGCTGCACGTAGTCGTGAGAAGAAAAATAATGAGAAGAAGCAGAGGGAATAAGATCTGAGAGGCGGAGCTAAGTGTGCGCGCGTGTGTGTTGTTGGTGTGAGAGTGAGTGCTTTTGTGTGCGGGCGCGAATTATTTCGCCTGCCCGGTGATAAACGTGCAATCCTGGCGGAACCGAGAGCCGAGTCGGCGGCAATGCAGGGCAAGGAGAGCCCCGTCGGGTCCAACACCCAGGAGACCCATCAGTACGTCGGGCCCTATCGGCTCGAGAAGACTCTGGGAAAGGGACAAACTGGTGGGTTTTCCGGATTCTATTTTAAGATCTCTATAGTCTTGTCTTCTTTATTCCTTGCTATTTCATTTCCTCTTGGATTCTATCGGAGTTGTGTATCTGTATACCACTTTCAGTTACGATAAGAAGAAGGTTTATAAGACCTCCCCCTCTGGATTGTCTGTATGGTAAAATAGATCTATTCTACTATACAGACAATTCTTCGCTATAATCGCAAAGGACAGTCTCTTTAATTTCAAGAATATTTAGTATAAATTTTCATTACGCGTAAAGCAGGCTCATTTACAGAAACTGACATATCGAACTTGATATGCAAATTCGTTAAAGGGTTGCAGTTGTAGGTAATTTAATAGATAGTTTTATAATTGTATTACAAATCTCTATCAAATTTGATATATGACGTGGGGTCATTACCCACTTCATATATTATATATGGCTTCCGGTAATGAAAATTTGCAAACATTTTCAACAGAGACTTACATATATTCCAGCAGTTATTTTCTATTCAAAGATCTAAATGATTTTGCAAGAAAATAAGATGGAACATTTTTTTGAGTGTAAATTTCGATGTAATGCTTTAATTTTTTGATGAGCTTTGAATGGGTAATGGGACGATCACTCCTATCTGATCTAACACCCAGGAGACCTATTGATACTTCGGGCCCTATTGGCTCGAGAAGACTCTGGGAAAGGGACAAACTGGTGGAATTTCCGGATTCCGTTTCAAGATCTCTATAGTTTTGTCTTTTTTATTCTTTGCTATTTGATTTTCTCTTGGATTCTAACGGAGTTGTGTATCAGTATACCACCTTCAATTACGATATGAAGAAGATTTATAGGACCTTTATCCTACTGTATAGGCAATCCTTCGCTATAATCGCAGAGGACAGTCTTCATTTTCAAGAATATTTAGTATAAATTTCCATTACGCGTAAAGCAGGCTCATTTACAAAAACTGACATATCGAATTTGATATGCAAATTTGTTAAAGGGTTGCAGTTGTAGGTAATTTAATAGGTAATTTTATAATCGTATTACAAACCCCTATTAAATTTGATATATGACGTGGGGTCATTATCCACTTCATATATTATATATGGCTTCCGGTAATGGAAATTTGCAAACATTTTCAACAGAGACTTAGATATATTCCAACAGTTATTTTCTATTCAAAGATCTGAACGATTTTGCAAGGAAACGAGATGGAACATTTTTTTGAGTGCAATTTCGATGTAATGCTTTAATTTTTTGATGAGGTTTGTATGGGTAATGAGACGATCACTCCTATCTGATCTGACACCCAGGAGACCTATTGATACGTCGGGCCCTATTGGCTAGAGAAGACTCTGCGAAAGCGACAAGCTGGTGGGTTTTCCGGATTCTATTTCAAGCTCTCTATAGTTTCCTCTTCTTTATTCCTTGCTATTTAATTTCCTCTTGCATTATGTCGGCGTTGTGGATCAGGATACTACTGTCAGTTACGATAAGAAGAAGGTTTATAAGACCTCTATCCTACCATACAAACAATCCTTCGTTATAGGACATTCTTCAATATTAAGAGTATTTGGTATAAATTTTCATCACGGGTAAAGCATTTACCGAAATTAAAATATTCAATTTAATATTCAGATTCGTTAAAAAGTTGCAGTTGTAGACAATGTTATAGATAATTTTTTAATAGTATTACAATTCTCTATCAAATTTAATATATGACGTGGGTAATGAGACTCCCGGTAATGGAAATTTCCATATATTTCAATAGTTATTTCCTATTTAAAGATCTGAACGATTTTGCAAGGAAACGAAATTAAAAAATTTTTGAATGCGAATTTCTGTGCAAAACTTAGATTTATGAGCGAGTCTTTTGTACACCGAAAGAAATAGATACTATCCGATAGTAAAAATATACTATCGGATAGTATATTGAATGCTTCGTATAGGGATCACTCTGTAGAGTGCAAGAGTTAGTATAATTATAGTAATAGTTAATATCTGATTGTACCAAGTACATTCCGTATAATAACCCTTACAATATATATATAATCCACGGTACTATCCAAATACTACCCGATAGTATATATTATTTAATATATCGGATATTAAAAATCTTAGTATCTATTTCCTTCGGTGTATGGGTACTGGGACGATCACTCCTACCTGGTCTAACACCCAGGAGATCTATTAATACGTCGGGCCCTATCGGCACGAGAAAACTCTGGGAAAGGGACAAACGGGTGGGTTTTCCGGATTCTATTCCAAGCTCTCTATGGTTTTGTCTTCTTTGTTCCCTGCTATTTCATTTTCTCTTGCATTCTATCGGAGTTGTAGATCAGAATACCACTGTCAGTTACGATTAGAAGAAGGTTTATAGACCCTCTATCCTTCTGTACAGACAGTCCTTCGCTATAGAAAAGGACAGTCTTCAATATCAAATTTATTTGGTATAAATTTTCATTACGGGTAAAGCGTTCACAGAAATTAAAATATTCAATTTAATATACAGATTCGTTAAAATCTGCAGTTGTAGACAATGTTATAGATAATTCTGTAATAGCATTTCAATTCTTTATTAAATCTAATATATGACGTAAGGAGACTCCCGATAATGGAGATTTACCAGAATTTTCAACAATTTCATATATTTTAATAGGTATTTCCCATTTAAAGATCTAAACAATTTTGCACGGCAACGAAATTACAAAATTTTTTGGGTGCAAATTTCTGTGTAATACTTAGATTTATGAGCGAGTCTTTTGTATGGGTAATGGGACGATCACTCCTATCTGGCCTAACACCCAGGAGACCCATTAGTACGTCGGGTCCTATCAACCCGAGAAAACTCTGGGAAAGGGACAAACTGGTGGGTTTTTCGGAATCTATTTTAAGCTCTCTCTAGTCTCGTCTTCTTTATTCCTCGCTATTTAATTTCCTCTTGCATTATATCAGAGATGTGGATTAGAATATCATTGTCAGTTACTATAAGAAGAAGGTTTATAAGCTCGCTATCTTTCCATATACATACACTTTGAGAAAAAATCTACTTAAAATTTAGTGTACTTTTCCTGGAAGTTTTTATTCATAAACTGGAATATGAAATTTGGTATACAAGAGTAATGTAAATTTAATGTATGGTACGCTTTAGTTTTACTGAAAAAGTACATGAATTCTATACCACAATCGTTTAATAAATTTCGATGGCAAGTTCATAAATAAAAACTTCCAATCTTTTCTAACAGTGTAGACAATCTTTCGCTATGGCAAAGATAATTTTTCCCTTAACAGTGCTTCGCTATAGCAAAGGATAGTCTTCACTGTCGATGACATTCAATATAAATTTTCATTACGGGTAAAGTAGGTTTTTTTTACAGCAAATAGCATATTAAATTCAATATGCAAGTTCGATGAAAAGTTGTACTATTTTCTACTATACCCTATGAAAATTAGTTAAGTCGAGGGATAATTTTGTAATTTCACTGCAATTGCGTATTAAATGTAATATATCTACTGGTTAAGAAAACTCTTCGGTAATGTGAACGTAGAAACATTTTTTTACAATGTTTTGTATAGTAAAGCAATTATTTTATATGATGTCCTCTTTGAAAATAAGCACGGTTATGCAAGGAAATGAAATTAAACTTTTTTTTTTTTTAATATAAATTTTCATGCAATGCTTAGTCTTATGAGTGAGTCATTTATACGGCCAATGGGACGATCTCTTATACCTGGTCCAACAACTAGAAGAATCATTAGTACGTTAGGGCTTATCAACGCAAGAAAACTCTGGGAAAGGGACAAATCGGCAGGTTTTCCGGCTCCTATTTCAAGCACTCTCTACTTTCGTCTTTTTTTTTCCTTGCTATTCAAATTCCTTTTGCATTCTATCTCAGTTGTGGATTAGAATACCATTGTCAATTACAATGAGAAGAAATTTTAGCGAAGGGTCGTCTTCACTGTCCAAAATAAGTATACATATTTTTTCATACCATAGTATATAAATTTTCTTATGGGTGAAGCAAGCTCTTCTACAGAAAATTTTATATTAAATTTTATATGCAAGTTCGTTGTAAAGTCGCAGTATTTTCAACTAAGTTCTATAATAATTGGAATATTCGATAGATAATTTGTTAATTTTATTAAAATCCTGTTTTAAATGCAATATATCAGCTGCTCAATAATATTTTTAGCAATGCGAAATTGCAATCGTTTTTAACAATGTTCTACATATTCCAACAATTATTTTTTCTTCAGAAATCGAAACAACTTGCAAGAACACGAAACGAAACAGTTTAGTAAGTTTAAATTTATATGTAAAGCTTGGCTTTGTGGGTGAATCTTTTGTATGGGTAATGGGACGATTACTTTTATGCAGAGTTGCAAATGCCTAATGCTTATAGAAATAATGATGATGATACGATCAGCTCTATAATTATGGTTTTATAATAATGACATGTAACGATTGTAATACGATGATTAAACTTTGGAATGGCTGCAAAAATTATTATTTTTCGATAAAAATTCACGGTGATCCTTTTAATCAATGGAAAAAAATAATTAATGCATTAAGAAAGTAATGCATTACTTATTTCTTTAATTTTTTCCACTATTTCTTACAATATTAAAGCGAGAATCAGTATTTTTTTCAGCTATTCAAATGTTTACACTCTATTTTATCATCACTACATATTATGAAATCATCATTACAAAAGAAATTGTACTGTAAACTATATCTCATGCATTAATGGGGATTTACAACTCTTCTTCTATCTAGTCGAACGACCAGAAAATCCAATAGTACGTCGAGCCCTTCCAGCTCGGAATTCCTTTTGGTCCGGTTTAGCCCTTTCTTAGGGTCAATCCGATGGGTATACCGACTCCGATTTCAAGCTCTTTGGTCTCATCGTCTTTATTCCCTGCTATTTCATTTTCTCTTGTATCCTGTCGAGGTTTTAGATCAGCATATCGTTATCAGTGCGAAGGCTTCCGAGATGCTTTTTAATACCTACGATAAGGAAAAGCTATGGCGAAGCATATTCTTTTGTTTCCTAACAATTATCTCCTCTTTAGAAATTTCAACAAATTCCGAAGAGAAAACGGAAGCGAAAATAATTAAAAAATCACTTTTGCGTGAGATTGTCGAGATTCTATTTGAGGCTTCGATAAGAAGAAGCTTTAGCGAAGGACATTTTTTTAGTTACTTGCACAATAATTTGCATTTTGACAATGGTTCAGAAATCGTTTTCGACAAGAAGAAACTTAAGTGAAAAGCAATATCAAGTAGCTTGATATTGCTTTGAACAAGTTTCGATCATCTTGATTACAAAACTTCAACTCCGACTCCCTTGCTTCTTGGAGACAAAGTTTCAAACGGTAAATCCTCGAAGGTCTAAAATTTCGAAATTTAATATCTGCCCTACATTTTTTACGGAATTTGGTATTTGAAGCAACGAAAAAGTATTTCTTCAAGTTCACTAAATGATACAATTGAACTCATTGACTAAAGATCTAATTTATCCAAGTCAATGAAAATGGTACAATTGAAGCGGAAAATTTTATTTACTGAGTCGCTCAATGATAAATCGGGTATTTGTTTGAATTTATTTAATTAAAGCAATTGAATCTATATCAGGTTCAAATAAATATTGTCCACATGAGAACAAATATTGTTTTGATTCAACAATAAATTCAGTTGCTGAGATTGCGGACTTAATGTGAAATACAGGGCTTCCCTGAATATTTTTGAATAAATGGTTTATTGGAAAATTCCGTGTATCCAATTACATATTTCTCTTATTGTATTCCATTCCAATTTAGGGTTTCTTACAGAAATATTGATCGTGAATTTTTTTTTATGTCGGTGATTTCTGAAGAGGTGAAGAGACGATCCTGAACGGAGGGCGAAAGCTCGAAATGATTGTTAAAATAACTACAGGGCCGCCCTTCGACAAAGCTCCTCCTCATCATGTTTCATACACTCCTTTGCATCACAGACTTGTATTGATTTCGTACTTAGTGATTCATGTTGTATTGCTTCTGTCGAATAATAAAAAATATAAAAATGAAATATCGATTTAAAATAATAAAGATATGAACATCATTCGATTATGAAAAATAATTGGCTTTGTTTAAAAATATTGATTGCAAAGCTCGGGAAAAAAAATCCTGCACAATAATTCAACGTTTAGCACACGAAATATCCTCATGCTTAGAACTATATCAAATTATCGTCGCTATATTGTGTCAGATGAGAAGAATTTTTGAAAAAGAAAAGAAATATGCAATTTACTTCATTAATTTTCGTGAGTGTTTAATACAAAATATATACCGACCGAATTGAATGAGATTATATGTAATTTGACGACGACAAATTACATTTAATCCTATGGATTTTCATCGCTGGGATAACCAGAACGAATCCTGCACAGTTCCATTGGCTTCCTCGACTCGCTGCGCTTGAATAAAAAATTCTAAGAGGACTTAAAATTCTCTAACTTTATCTTACGAATAATTTGAATATTCCTCATCCATTTATACTAATCACTTAGGAACCCTACGATTACATAATTTGTTATCGTTGCTATTATATCACCGTTCTATTCAGTTTTCATATTTTTATTAATTTTCTTAATATGCTCTATTATTTTGCAATTTATTATATTTTAATTTTGGATTACCCTGCGTGGTGTTTCATCATTTTGAATAGATTTTCATGCCCGTAAATAAATAAACACAAAATATTGTTTATACTTTTATACGTATTGACGGCTTCGCAACTGACAAAAAATAGGAATGTTGATGAAAAAGTCGATTGAATAATGGGTCTAGTGTATCGATTCTCCTGCCATACTAATTATAGGTAGAGAAACTTTCTATCTGCACAACTTCATTGAAGCAATGCTTCTCTATGAATCTAAACTCATATAAAAAATATTCCGACCCTTGTAATATGTTAACTTATGAGATTCAGTTTCTTAATACAAAATTTCCGACGTAAGTGTGATCGAGTAATAAATAAATTTAAATTCAATCTTAAGATCAAAATTGCGTCGGAAAATGCGACCCTAAGCTTTATAAAGTTCCAATGGAATTTCAATAAGTGAAGACGAAGTAATTTTATGCAATTGAAAAAAATAAAAACCGCAGAGTATTTCATTTGAAAATCCTCTACATTATTAAAATTAAGTTTGAAACCTAAAAATCTCAAAAATGTACAGAAAAGCCACGTTTTTGAAAGTACTCACGGAATAAAAGCAAAAAAAAGAGAAAAATAGTCTCAAAAAGAAAAAGGGTAGATTGAAAACGTTTAAGCTTTTCGTCCCGTTTGCCAAGCTGTTCCAAAAAATTAAGAAAAGGGAGTTTGTAGACGAAGTCATTTGAAAAAATACACTAACTTGTGAAAATTGAACTTAAAACTTGAAGTTCTTAAACCCTACAAAATATTCACGTTTCCAAAAGCATTCGCCAGAGGAAGCAAAAGGTCGAGAAAAGTCGGTCAAAATAGAAAAAGAATAGATAAAGAACGTGCGTTGGGGACAAAAATGTTTGGACTTTTCCTATCTTTTTCCGTACTACGTCGAGTTTTATAGAACATCAAAGTTGGCAGCTGAGTCAGGGTTTTAATGAGCTACGTTCTCAAGAACTGACGTCCAATAATTCCATGCAGTTTCAAAAAGGCTATTTTGAAAATGATATGCTAATTCATTTGAATGCATACGAATTTTGTCAGATTTTTTTCTTTATTTTGTTTTAGATTTTTTTTATTTTCAAAAATGTGCGCGAAATAACGATTTTGGATATGTGTTCGGCATAAAACCATCTACTACACTTAACATTTTTTTGCAAAACGCATATCCAAAATTTGTTATAATCTGCGCATTCTTCAAAATAAAAAAAATTAAAATCAAAATACAGTAAAAAATCTGAAAAAATTCGAATTCATTCAAATAAATTAACGTATCATTTTCATCAGAAAAAAGTTAGGTTGACTGATTGTTTGCCGAACAATTGGTTTTTTCACCAATTGGTTAATAAAATTTTGGAATTATTATTATACGAAATGAATCTTTTCATCACATTTTACATGCATTATTTCTTTCCGATTTTTATCCCACCGGGAAGTGATCGAAATTGTCTCTAAAACTCACTTTTGGCGGGACTGTATGTATCATACATTCTTAAAACCCTACAAATTCTCAAAAACTGACGTCCAATAATTCCATGCAGTTTCAAAAAGGCAATTTCGTCATCCAATTCCATGAAAATTATACTTAAAACCCTACAAAATATCCACGCCTCTAAAAGTATTCATCAAGGAAAGCAAAGGGACGAGAAAAGTCGTCTCAAAAAGAAGAAGAATAGATTGAGAACGTGAATTGGGGATAAACATGTTTGAACTTTTCCTATCATTTTCCCTACTACCCCAAGTTTTCCAGTACATCTAAGTTGGCAGCTGAGTCAGGGTTTTAATGAGCTGCGGTATTCATGGTAGGACCTTCCGGAAAATCGATGGGCGAGAGATTCTCCATTCGATCTCGAAGCTCCTGGAAACTCCATTTGGTATTAACGAGAAAGTTTGACGCACAATTAATTGGCACTCGACTTCTGCTTGCACTGATTATATATCAACCAGTCCTCGAAAGTCTGTGACAGAGAAAGAGTGTTTGTTCGCGTAATGTGGTTTTATATTCTTCTTTTGATGTCCCATGATACAGACAATGAGAAACGAGCCGCGAACTCGTGCTTCACTCCGCCGTTTCGTTGCAAGTGTCTGGCTTTCAATCTTTTTCCGTTTTTTTTCAATCTCTATTGTCTGTATTCCGAGTGTAACGACTGTTTCACGGTTATGCAAATTCTCTTTCATTGAATGTGTAATTTCACGTGTACATTAAGCACTGATATCACGGTGACGAAAAGAGAGCTTTTTATACGATTTTTTTTCGCAATAATAGCAATAATAAAGGTCATAAAACTCGAGAAAAAATCTATTTAGCGTACAAATACCAAATATTTTATTTGGAAAGTCTACAGATAATATTAATATTTAAGTCTTGATTAATGCAATGACAAGTACCCGATTAAAAAAATTAAGGGAATGCGAAACGTGATTTCTAACGTAAAAAGAATTGGTGCCATTTTGAGCTATTCAAGTGTAATTTCAGTTTAAATTGTGCAGTTCTAAATGGAAATTTAGAATTAAGCCATAAAAAAATGACACAACAATTTTCTATATTAGTGAAAAATGTATTTGTACGTGAAAAATATTTTTTTTTCATACATTGATAAAATAGTGCAACGTTAACATTACGAATTTCATTAATAATACTTTCTCCAATATCCAAATCTTTAAGAAATTCTGAAATACATATTAATTGATGTTTTCAAAATTACACAGCAATTTCAGTTATTTTATTGAACAAGTTTCGATCATCTCGATTACAAAACCTTAACCCCGACTCCCTTGCTTCTTGGAGACAAAGTTTCAAACGGTAAATCCTCGAAGGTCTAAAATTTCGAAATTCAATATCTGCCCTACATTTTTGACGGAATTCGCTAGAAAAATTTTCGTCAAAAATGTAGGTGAGATATTAATTTTCGGAATTTTAGACCTTCGTGTATTAACCATTCAGAACTTTAATCCCGCCCGAATAAGTAATAAAATTTTTTAGTAAATCGAATATTTAACGATAAAATCACAATAAAAACGGATCGTAAATACGTCACGTGGCATATTTTATGTAATCCCTCTTGCAGATGATTTACACAACAAGTTCTCCAGCAGAGGATTATAATTTATTGGCCCATAGTAAAAGGTCTTCTATATTACCTGTCGATACGAGTATGTTCTATTGCCTCTATAATTCTAGCAGAATGATGGAGAGGCCCTCGCGACATAGAGGCCGAACGATTGGGCGTGACCAGTTATACGTGCACGAAATTTGTCGGATCGAAGACCCACCGAAACATATAGAGTCGTTACGATTAATTAATCTCCTGTGTCCAACGAGATGGCTAGGCCTAATTTTCCGTTAGCCCAAGTGGATTGCCCAATTCGGAGTGCGGTTTACCCTCTCTTCTACACTTCTCTCTCTTTCTCCCTTTTTCTCTATAGATATATGTTTACATTCGCTGATATATCGAACGAGTGGTAGAAGCACGAAAATACATAGCTTGATTTCTCATCACGAAAATCGGTCCGACCATTCAGCTCAATAAAGCACCTACACAATCTACTCGGTTCAGTCAATATGCTTTTTCGTAAGCAAATCGGGATCCGGTGTGATTCGGAAAATGAAAATTAAACAATCTATCTATATTCCGAGTGATCGACTAATTCTGCATTCTAGAGAAAGTTTGTTTGGACAAAAATGATTTCGAGATTTGCGTGTGAAGGTTTTCATATCATTTTATAGTTACAGTAACTACTTGGTACATCGAGAGAAAAAGTGTCCTTGATTCAAAGAAATAGGTGGGTTAAATTTGTTTCTTTGATTTCAAAGACATATTCACTTGTTTTCTATGAAATGTTGCCTGTGAATTTCAAAGAGAACATTTCATTGCCTTTGAAGAAACATTTGCTTGAGGAGCGTAAGCGAAGAGACGTTTTCATTGCTTCAAGGAAATGGTGTCTTTGATTTAAGGAGGTTCGTCAGTAAAATTAAAAATGCACAGAAAAATCTAAGATAATTACCGCGTTTTTAGTCATTTATAACATACTCACATGAATTTTTAGACAGAATTTTTTATTTTTGAATGAATTTTTCAGGAATTTTCGTCTACATTGTTTACACAAAATTAATTTTTTTATGCATACATTTAAACATGGGATCTTATGGCATGTTTACAAACTTGAAAAAAATAACAATATTAAAAAATTTTTTTACATCGAATAAAAAAGAATTAATTTCACCGGCATAAAAACATCTACTACACTCTAGATTTTTTTGCAGAACGCATATCCAAAATTTGTTATATTCTGCGCATTTTTTTAAATAAAAAAAATCAAAATCAAAACAAAGAAAAAAACCTGAAAAAATTCGTATGCATTCAAATAAATTAACATATCATTTTCATTAGAAAAAAAGTTAGGTTGACTGATTGTTTGTTGGACAATTGTTTATTTCACCAATTTGTTAATAACATTTTGGGATTATTATTATGCGAAATCAATATTTTCAGCACGTTTTATATGCATTATTTTTTTCCGATTCTTATCTCATCGGGAAGTGATCGAAATTGTCTCTGAAACTCACTTTTAGCGGGACTGTACGTATCATACATACTTAACACATGTGACGAACGAGTAGAAACTTTGGACACTCCCTCAATAATATACAAGCATATTTAATCACGAGTTTTGTAATGATTTTCCGTTGTGTTCAAATACGGAATTAAATTTTTTATTTATTATTTAACAGAAAGTTGCAAGACCGCGACCTGCATTTTTTCAAAATAATTAGCTCACTTCTTAATATTATAAAATTTTACATTATAAAAAACAAGAATGCTTTTACAGTACACGAAAGCATTCTTATTTTTCATTGTGATAAAAGATGTAGAACAGAATAGACGAAGCCTTGTCCTCCTCGAAATAATAAACTCCATGAAAACGACGCTAAGAATTTGATGAGAGAAGAACAGTGTACGCATAATGAATGACTCTTATCAAAGAAGTAGCTCTATAATAATGCATGGATGAAAATTCCAGCCACTGTTTCCATCATAGTCTGAGGCTCAATTTAATTAATAACTTCTCAGTGAACGTTAGCAGATATAATGAAAATTACATTCTTGAGATGAGCCCCACTCCGCATAAATTTTCTATATCGCACATTCGCATAAAATTCTTTAATTCAGAGGAAGTAGAATTTAATCCACTTTCCCAAGAACCGACAAATTTCGCCATTATACTAACATAAAAAAACCCTAAAGTTCTGAGAAAGAAATTATCTGAAATTAAATTGAACGACAGAGAAGTCCAAACTCATCTCACAATGTTTTACAGTCTATATTCTTTTTGTGGAAGGAATGATACACTTTACGGGGTTGCGTTGGAATATAAAAGGATTACTATTCCGTTTCCATATGAAATTGCAATCGAAATTGCAGTGTAATTTGTTTCATCAACCCTCTCAAACCCACGTGAAAAATCATATGTAAGTCAATATATATATATATATAGTCTGCATATGAAAATGGACATATAGAATAACTATGCACTGTGTTTCATTTATATAAAATTTATATATAGTCTGCAGATTTTATAAAACGATTTTTGTAGCATCGTTAGATTAAATTTACATAAATTATATTGCACTTTATATAATTTTTATATAATCTTCATTAGGGGGGATAAAAAAAATCGATTATTTTTTTTAAATTCGGCACACGAAAACTAATTGCTGAGTGTCTCTAGAAAGTACTCACAAAGTATGAGCTCTTAATATTAATGGGAAGATTATGCTCATCATCGATTTGCATTTTCAATTTATTCTCACACAAAAATGATCATATCTTATCACCAACAGACTATTAAATCAGTACCATCGTTAATATTTATATGAAATTGAACGCTCTACAAAAATTGTGTTCTATACTTTTTTGATAAATCTAACCATTCAAAAGATGTTCAAGGTCAAAGATTGAAGAATTTAAAGAAAAATAACTTTTTGGTTTGAATTTTGTAACTTGCTGAAAAATAATTCTTTACAATTGAGTTTCTATTATTTCTATAGGAAATTAAACGCTCTACAAAAAAGGTCTATAGTGGTTTATCGATTACTCGAACCGTTTAGAAAATATACACACTGGAATATAAATTTTTTCCATAGTTTTTTAACGGTTTTTTTTTTCAATTATTCCGTTTAATTTATAAATTTTGAGATGATTTATGAAAATTTTTATTTATCTTGATGGAATGTCAGTTTCCAAGTTGTGTCTCATTTTTTGTTTGAGAATATATTTCTTTGAATCGATTTTTTAACAATACTTTCTTTCTATAATTTTACTCTTATCACAGTTTAGGATCGTTATTTAATATTTTTCAACGCATTTATTTAAAATGTGACTCATATTTCTTTTTGAATATGCATTGATATTCCAATGCGAATATCTTCTGAACGGTTAGAGTAATCGATAAACCAAGAGAGACCTTTTTTGTAGAGCGTGTAATTTTCTACAGAAATAATAGAAACTCAATCGTCAATAATTGTTTTTCGGTAAGTTACAAAATTCAAAACAAAAAGTTATTTTTCTTAAAATTCTTCAATCTTTGCCCTTGAATATCTTTTGAATGGTTAGATTCCCTAAAAAAGTATAAGATACCATTTTTGTAGAGCGTTTAATTTTATATGAATATTAACGATGGTACTGGTTTTATAGTCTATTGATGATAAGATGCGACCATTTTTATGTGAGAATAAATTGAAAATGCAATTCGATGATGAGCATAATCTTCCCATTAATATTAAGGGCTCATACTTGGTGAGTACTTTCTACAGATACTCAGCACCTAGTTTTCGTGTGTCAGAATTGAAAAAAAAATAATCGATTTTTTTTTACCTACCCTAATCTTCATACGTATTGTATACAACATTATTGATTAGCGGGACATGATAATAAGGTAACCATTGTTACAAAATATCCATACCTTATAAAATATGTTTCCCAAGTCATCAAAATATCACAATTTTATTAAATGATTTATCCGTACAAAAGAAGCAAAGAACAGTAGTGTAATAAAAACATTATTTTGATACTTCCCGAGAACTGTGAAAATACAATAATACGACCAAAACTGCTCGTTAGTTGGCACCTAGGCAACCCGAAAGCCAATCAGAGAATGAATAAGCCGACAACAATACTTATATCGAAAATGCGAGATATTTCACCCACTGATTTTTTGAAGAGGGATATAGAAAATCTATAAATCTTCAATGTAGATCTTTATATATCATTTTTATACAACCTTCACATAATTTTTTAACTTTTGGGAAGGCAACTTTTTCATTTGAAGTCATGAAATTTATTGAGTCCCATGTCGTCTAATTAAACTAAAGCACTTGAATAACAAAATTCTCTCCGAAGGGGTTAATATACAAGCGAAAAAAAAATCCATGCAAAAACTTCAATATGCAAGGGCTCAACTTTTTTTCTCTTTATGTAATATTTCACGAGCAAGATCAAAGCGAAAGCTGTGGCGACCTCCGCGGTATATTCCACTCAGCAGATACCCGCTGTGCCACTCACGAGACACTGAGCTGCACAAAAAGAAGAAAAAAAAGCGTGTTGTGCATGGTAGAATTGAGAAGAATGCGAGAACGCTGGTTGAGAGGGTCGGTGGACGAACGACCGTCGATGTATCGGGGCCTTGAATGATCCGTGAGTTCGTGGTCGCGCACAGCCCTCTATCGCCCAGTTTGAAAGGCGTACACCCTCTGTAGCCACGTCGATATATACTCGAGAATATTGGCTGCTGCTACGTACACCTCCCCAATAGACTCTCCTCTGCACTACACTCAGGAAGGAACTCCGTTCGATTTTCGGATATCGATATGCATTCGCCCTCGAGCTCGCCAATAGCCTCGAGCCGTTTCGAATATTTGCCAAGAACATAATTGCCTGGCATGATCCTGCAGAGGGTAGCATTCTACTTCCCAAAGTACTTCCTTCCTTGTGGTCGAAAACTGATACCTCACTTCATGGGACAGACCGTTACATTTGAGAAGTTATGAACTGCTCCAGACACAAATTTACTGCAGGTTTAGTCGATGTTGTGAACTTGGAGAAATCGTAGTTGTTCAGTCTGCGAAGTTCAGGCTATCAAGTGACAGCTATCCATTTTTAGTTCATTCAACTATTTTCATTGTTACAGCAACCATACAAATGGTCTTTTTTTTTCAATCTTAAAACATTCACATGGTAATACAATGTCAGAAAAGATTGAAAGTTTTTATTCTTTAACTCGTGATCAAAATTCAATACTTTGATATAAGCAATTATGCGGTGGATTTGGAATGATCGAAAAAAAAGTGGCTGCATTCAGAGAAATCGTTATAATATCGTCAACTATAAAGTGAAAACTCATAATGTTTTGTCCATGCGATTATTTTCATAGTTACGATAACTATGAAAATAGCTATAGTAACTATATGATAGAAGTGACAATGATTTTCAAAATTAGCTGTACGCACTAAAAATTACATTGAGAAGTTATGAGCTACTCCAGACGCAAATTTACTGCAGGTTCAGTTGATGTTGTAAACTCAGAGAAATCGTAGTAGTTTAGTCTACAAAGTTCAGGCTATCAAGTGATAGCTATCAATTTTTAGTTCATTCAACTATTTTCATTGTTACAGCAATCATACAAATAATTTTTTTTTTTCAATCTGAAAACATTCACATGGTAGTACAATGACAGAAAAGATTGAAAGTTTTTATTCTTAAACTCGTGATCGAAATTCAATACTTTGATATAACCAATTATGCGGTGCATTTGAGATGATCGAAAAAAAGTGGCTGCATTCAGAAAAATCGTTATAATATCGTCAGCTATAAAGTGAAAACTCATAATGTTTTGTCCCTGCGATTATTTTCATAGTTACGATAGCTATGAAAATAGCTATAGTTACTATATGATAGAAGTGACAATTATTTAAAAAATTAGCTGTACGCGCTAAAAATTGCATTGAGGAGTTATGAACTACTCCAGACGAAAATTTATTGCAGGTTCAGTTGATGTTGTAAACTTAGAGAAATCGTAGTAGTTGACTCTACAAAGTTCAGGCTATCAAGTGACAGCTATCAATTCTTAGTTCATTCAACTATTTTCATTGTTACAGCAACCATACAAATAGTCATTTTTTTTTCAATCTCAAAACATTCACATGGTAGTACAATGTCAGAAAATATTGAAAGTTTTTATTCTTAAACTCGTGATCGAAATTCAATACTTTCATATAAGCAATTATGCGGTGTATCGTTATAATGTCGTCAACTATAAAGTGAAAACTATTAATGTTCTATCCATGCGATTATTTTCATAGTTTCGATAACTATGAAAATAGCTATGGTTACTATTTGATAGAAGTGACAATTATTTAAAAAATTAGCTGTACGCACTAAAAATTACATTGAGAAGTTATGAACTACTTCGGACCCAAATTTACTGCAGGTTCAGTTGATTTTGTTAACTTGGAGAAATCGTAGTAGTTCAGTCTACGAAGTTCAGGCTGTGAAGTAACAACTATTAACTATTAGTTCATCCAACTACTTTCATTGTCACAGCAATCATACAAATAGTTATCGTCAATATTTGGTCGTTGTGAAAATTATGAAAAATTCATCTCCCCAACTGAAAATGAATAGTTACTTTGTAATTAATGATACCATACTTTTCTCTTCAGTTATAACTAAATTTAAAGAGCTATATTCAAAATTCTTCGCATATGCCACTCAAAAATTTTATGCGGTTAGAATTTTGGTACTTCAGGATAGGAATCGAATATGATAAAGATTGAGGTTTAAAAAAAGGGTAGCATTCTACTTCCTGGCGTACTTTCTCCCGTTTCGTCGAAAACTGATCAGATAATACAAGAGACTGTCTGTAAGGCCGACAATTTGTGAACTGCTCCAAATGCAAATACACTGCAGATTTAGTTGATTTTAGAAGTAAATTTAAAGAACTCTCTTAAGGATTGTTTTCATGACCCAACCAGAAATTTGATTTGATCAAAATTCTAGTACTCCAAGACAGAAATCAAATTGAACAAAAATTAGAGCTGATAGAGATATTAAGGACAAAAAAAACATGAATCAATTCTCTACGAAATTTCGGAATAACTTTTTTTTACCTTACGAAATTAATATCCTTACAGTTCAAGTAATAGTAAGGAAGAAATTACTCCAACTCGACAAGGAACTCGACGATGAACATTTATTTTATTCTTCTGTTTGGCATATATTCCGCTAGACAAAACGTCAATTCGTCGAGTACGAACCTTTCTATCGATGCATCTATGAATTTTATTTTCATTTCTCTGTCCGTGTGATAAAGTATTACCTGCCGGATGAACGCGGCTCGACTCCAACCGATTTAATTCGTTTTTCACGAAATCCACCCGTGGCTCCCTCCGGTCCATCATTCTCTCGATTTGCATATACAGTTTTCGTTGTCGCACTGCACAGTTGACTGGCACACGTTAATGGAGACCCGTGCTACGTTCGACTGAATATTTGAACCTCACTGCGTGGCTTAAACCGTGCGTAATAACCAATGCGATTGATGGACATTTTTCATACAGCTTCCGAATGAATATGCGACTTTGGTGCAGCAAAATGAGTTAAGTTATTACGTTAGTAGCTTTTTCAGAATGACGAAAAAAAAATCTATTTAGACGACGGCCCTTGCAGTTCAGAATATGAGGATCCATTAATTGTCATGCTCAAAAACTACTATGTGCAAGGGTTAATTTTTTTTTCTTCGTATATTTCACTATCAAAATTTCAAAGATCCTTAGACAAATGTGAATGTATATTCAACAAATTTAACATTCCCACCATTTAATTCAAGCTAAACTATAGAATATCATGTGAAGGTGCAATCAATTTTTTGTATTTTATCAACAAACTGGAACCGTATCATTTGAAGTAATGAAATTTATTTTCATGTCCTCCATTCAAAGTAAAGCAGTTCCAAACAAAATTCTCTCTGGAGGGTTCATAAAGATGCAAGAAAAATCCATATAAAAATTGTAATATGCAAAGGTTCAATTTTTTATTTATTTAATATTTTATGAACACGTTAAAAGCGAAATTTTCGACCGAATATTTGAACCTCGTTGCGTGGCTTAACCCTTGCATTAAAAAAATAGTGTGAAAAGAATATTAGAATAAAATCATAATGAAAAGTATGAGGAGTATGTCGTATTGGACGAAGCCATACCCTAATTATACTTATGTTCAAGTACTACGTACGAAATGAGTATACAACAAAATATTAGAGTTTCAGAAATTTGAAAAACTAGCAACAACCGCGCGCTTCGCGCGCATACCCAACACCTTTTGGTCAAACAAATTATTTCTATAATTTCAAAAAACACAAATAAATAAATCTGATGGATTAATAAATGATTACTTATTGAATAGCGGGACATGATAATAAGGTAACCATTGTTACAAAATATCCATGCCTCATAAAATATGTTTCCCAAGTCATAAAAAAATCACAATTTTATTAAATGATTTATCTGTACAAACGAAGCAAAGAATAGCAGTGAACATTATTTTAACACTTCCGAGCACTGCCAAAGTACAATAACATGACTGAAACTGCTCGCTAGTTATTACCTAGGCAACTCGACAGCCAATCAGAGAACGACTAAGCCGGCCACAATATTTATATCGAAAATGCGAGATATTTTACCCGCTGATTTTTTGAAGAGGGAAAACTTGATTTTTTTGGTCGTATACTCATGTCATACTTTATACTTGAACATGAGTATGATTTTGTCTGAAACGGCATGCGCTTCATATTTTCCTTTGTAACCCTTTAACGGCTGGAGGGACACATACATCCCACCTACTTTGAAAAATCGGAACTTCCAGAAAAATGAACATATCTACATCGTTGAGGTCGCATTTTGAAGATGAAGAATGGATCTAATCATGAAAAATTCGGCAAAGGCAAGAGTTGTACCCCTTCAGTTTCACAACCTGTCAAAAAGTGCAAAATTGCGAAAAAAATTAGTAATGAGCATAACTTTCAAGCAACATTTTTTTTAGAGTCGCGATCTAACGTGTGTGCATGAAAATAACACAAAACATTTGTAGTAAAAAGGTCCAGACCAAAAACCACCCATAACAGTAATAAAATATCGATAACCACCCCTAGCAATTGTAATACGCCGAATAATGCACTTTCATTGATGTTTAGTGCATTAATATCTTTGAAAAAACATGAAAAATTCGTAGCAAGAAAATTTGACTGGAAAACTACCCCCAACGTTAACAAAACATCGAAAACTATCCCTAGAAGTTGTCATGCACCTGAAAATCAACTGCCTTTATCACTAACCGACCTCACGATCGGGGTGCTTTTTGAACGTGAGTCCCCTTGCCTCTCACGAATCGGGATGCTTTTTGAACGTGAGTCCCCTTGCCTCTCACGAATCGGGGTGCTTTTTGAACGTGAGATTCCTTGCCTCTCACGAATCAGGGTGCTTTTTGAACGTGAGATTCCTTGCCTCTCACGAATCGGGATGCTTTTTGAACGTGAGTCCCCTTGCCTCTCACGAATCGGGGTGCTTTTTGAAGGTGAGTCCCCTTGCCTCTCACGAATCGGGGTGCTTTTTGAACGTGAGTCCCCTTGCCTCTCACGAATCGGGGTGCTTTTTGAACGTGAGATTCCTTGCCTCTCACGAATCAGGGTGCTTTTTGAACGTGAGTCCTCTTGCCTCTCACGAATCGGGGTGCTTTTTGAACGTGAGTCCCCGTGCCGCTCACGAATCGGGGTGCTTTATGAACGTGAGTCCCCTCGCCTCTCACGATCAGGGTGCTTTTTGAACGTGAGTCCCCTTGCCTCTCAGGAATCAGAGTGATACGCATTGCGGGTGAATTTTTCCCATCTGCAGGGTTGTTCATAAGGCTTCAAATTATCCATAAGGATAAAATAACAGAAAATGAGATGATAACATTTTATCCATTGAGGGGTGAATTTCTTTCAATTGAGGGGTAGTTCATAAGGGTTGATTGATGCGTAAGTTCTTCAGAATCTCACTACCTATTCTGGGATGACATTTTCTCAATTTCTGGCAGAAATGAACGATGGGAAATGAAATTAAGATGTTTTCAAGCGATTGGGGTGGTTTTTTCATTTGGGGGTAGTTTCTGAGGGTAGAAAAATTCTCGAATAATTTTGGTTCTCACATTGGGTGCTCATGAATTCAGAGTCACCATGTACCAACTTTGCCAAATGCTTCAAAAAAACTCGGCTGTTAAAGGGTTAAGGAGGCATCTACGGTTCATGCTAGTCAACCAACGCACTATTAGAAATTTTCATATGAATGACAAAAAAATTTCTATTTGTAGTGCATATTGCTCTACATTTCCCCTTCAGTCACTGAGTACGTCGTTAACGCAAGATCTAATTTCCTTCTATTTTATTTTTACTAATTACAAAATGCAAAATCACTCATATGACTATTGTGCAAACCTAATATTTGGGCGAAATAAAGTCGGATGTTCGCGTGTCGAGACGTAGCGCGGAATTCGTGGCAACGCCGCACATATTGAGTTGAGGTTGGTATCACTGAGTTTACTTTTAGCGTGTATTTAAATCTCAGAAATGTATAACTAGTTACTGACTACAAAGCAGTCATGTAATTACAATCGAGCGTTGATTCAGCTTGATTTCATTCCCGTAAAATGAAAAGTTCCGGGATTCCAGAGTTTTTTTCGCTATATTTCCTGAAAAGCTTTGATCTCATCAAATGTGAAAATTAACTTTCGAAATTCCCGCCATCGACGTGTCCGATCTGCTAGTTCGCTATTTCCCCTCAGAATACGCAGCGTTGCCAAGTCTCTTCGATTGAGATTGAAAATCTCACAAACTCAATTAGTTGAACTCTGTTTGTTTAAGTGTTTCTGCGGTTAAATACGATTTTCCAATTTTTTTATGCTTTGTAAGAGTTCAGTCTATCACCCGAAATCATTATTTTGAATGCATCTTCTCTATTGGCTTATACAATTCACCGATAAAGTGCGTGCCAACCTTCGACTGTCATTTGAGACCGTGTTGAAAAAGGCATATTTCAATTTGGAACATTTTCATTTATAAACGGTCAAATCCTTTCGAATTTTTTGAGATCGTTCAGAATGTTTAAATCTACAATATATATTAATTTTGTAATTTAATCTTCCAAATTGAAATACGAAGATGCCTCCTTAAAAGTATTCTAATACTCTTATAATATTATCTTTGATGCGCGGGCAATGCGATGAATGGGCATTTTTCATGCAGCTTCTAAATAAATATGCGACTTTAACGCAACAATGAGTCAGGTCGTTAGGAGACTGGCTTTTGCAGAATGATTTTAAAAAATGTATATTCTCTTCAGAAAGCAACCCTCGCATCTTGGTATGTGAGAATCCATCAATTTTCATGCGGCATTATGCAAATCGACTGAGTAATTCGAGACGAAGGGTGAAAATTCAAAAACAGGTTCACCGCTTCTCCGTCTTACCATTTCCCGAGTTTTCTTTGCCCTCCAGCTACAGTGGAGCAGGTGGCTCTTCCGGAGCTGCCTTCACCTCGCGGCAAATATATTTATGCAATTTTCTCGACCCCCGGTGTTTTCTCCTTGCTCCTCTCGTTGATATTGAATCAAATTATCTGTGAATATTTTTTCTTCATCTCGGAAACCTTGGGAAGGGCGATAACGCTCGTTATATCGCATTTGGTGACCTACTCGAGTTGCCTTTTCTTGCTTCCGCTGATTTCTGGAATAAAATAAATCCGTTTTAGTCATTCACTCCTGGAGCAATATAAACAATTGGACTTACGAATAAAATCAATTGTACTCGCACACGACAATTTTCGAACTGCCATACAGTTAGTTCATAGTGTAGGCGAAAAAATTGACAATGAAATTCTTTTTAATTCGAAAATAAATTGACTGGTTTTTCCGGAAACATTTTCTTATCGTAGAATTGATTTACAAGGTAGAATTTTTTTAGGATTGAGAAATGGTTAAAAATTTTACAATTTTTTTTATAAATTCTTGAAAGTCGATTTCGCAGCATTCATAAGAAATTTCAGAATATTGTAGAGTTGAGTCACCAATGAATAAACAGTCAAGCGGAACGATTTGCTTATCATGGGTTTCTATAAAATGTAATATTCCAACACTATCGTTGAAAATTTTATAGACGTCTAGAATATCGCATTATCAAATGCAACTTAAAGATTATTTTCATCACAAACAATATCAGAATTAATACTACAAACAAGAAGTCCAAAAATACCAGTAAATTAACGAGCCAATCTAACCTACACTTTTAGTCAAATTTAGGTTTCTGCGACAAAATGATCGTACTTGATAGCTAAAAAATAGTCAAATTTAAAATCGTAATTCAGTTGAGTCCTGGAAATTCATCATAAGCACTCAAAAATCTGTTTTTCATTCACTGATTCATTCACTTTAAACTCAGGCTCACAGAATTTTGAAAAAATAAAATACATTAGAATATTCTAAAACTTTCGGTTGACTTATGCTTTTTGATTCTATTCAAATAACAAATATATTTAGATAAAAATATATATTGATCAATTGAAAAAACATCATTTACTTTCATAATTTAAAAACGAAAATTATTCCCTGTGTTTTTGGAAATAAATCAGTGTTAACAGAGCGTGAAAATAGTGTTTAATTTTCCATTCAAAAGCATAACTGCAAATTTCATGTAGAGGCATTTACTTTTATCAACAACAAATCTCCGAGCTATTTGCATTTTTTTTAAATCGACATGTTCTGAAATATATATTTTTTTAATCTGAAAAAGTTTACATATAGTGGCCTTAAGTAGTACTTTGATATAACCAATTCTGCAGCGGATTTTAGATTATCGAAACAAAAAGTGGCTACACTAAGAGAAAATGTTATAATACCGTCAACTGTAGAGTGAAAAACTATTAATGTTCATCCCATGCGACTATTTTCATTAAAATATCTATGATATGATGAAACTATAAAAATAGTTATGATTACTATTTGATAGTAGTGACAACTATTTTTTTTAAATGGCTGTACGCACTAAAAATTGAAAAATTTTTAGTATCACTGTATACTATGATTTTTTGTCAGTGAGTATTAACAGAGAATGCTTAAGGAGGTTCGTCAGTAAAATTGAAAATGCACAGAAAAATCTTAAGTAACTACCGCGTTTTAGCTAATTCATAACAAACTCACATTAATTTTTTGGGAATTTTCGTCTACATCGTTTACACAAAATTATTTTTTTATGCAAGCATTTTAACATGGGCTCTTATGGCATATTTACGAATTAAAAAAAAATAATTGAAAATTTTTTTTTACATCGTTGAATTTTCAAGTGTTCGGTGGAATTAATTCCTTTTTTTTCGATGTAAAAATTATTTCAATTTTTTTTTATTCGTAAATATGCCATAAGAGCCCATGTTAAAATGTATGTGTAAAAAAATTAATTTTGTGTAAACGATGTAGACGAAAATTCCCAAAGAATTCATGTGAGTTTGTTATGAATTATTAAAAACGCGGTAATTAGTTTAGATTTTTCTGTGCATTTTCAATTTAACTGACGAACCTCCTTAATATGAGAAGTTGGTGAATTCTGTTCGACGATTGACTTCTACCATTTTCTTCATTGTACAACCTTGAAGTCACGATGTTGAGCTACAACTGCAGAAGGAAACCGAGAGAGAATATATACAGAAGGGAAGACTGTTGACACACTTTTCCCGCGGGTTAAACTTTAAGACCACCCTCGAACACATGTCGGAGTAGAGCTGCTGCATCGTAGACCCTACGGGGCTTCCCAAGCCTCCCTCGAGCTATGTTACAACACATATATGCGCACACATACGTGCTACAAAACGTGTGTACCTTTTGCTTGCATTACGGTCGTTCAGCACGTACACCAATACCACTTTCTTCACGTGCGAGCTTTACGACACCTCTATGATGCCATACACGAGTACATACTCGAGTATGTACAACAAAGTATTGTTTCGAAAGCCGCCGGTTATGCACACAGTACTCGCTGTACGTGCTTCAATAGTAATAAGAGCTACAATATTACTATTATTTATTTTTGCAATCTTGTATAGTAGAACAACTTTAGGTTCACTTGCAGACAGAAAAACTCGAATTATAACGACAGGTATCCATTTTTTTCAATTCATAAAAAGTACCACTAAAAATGCAGTTTGAAAAATAAATGTTCCGGTAGTGATTTTATTGAACGATGTACGGATATTTAGGAACAGGAAACGATTTATTGTGCTTAACGGGGTCGAATCATCACAAAAAATCATAAAGATAGAAACAAATTCTAAGTGTATAGATAAATCCTTTTAATTTGTAAAAAGGACAACGAAACGGAAAAAAAGCTTTAAAAATAAATGTTAGGGTAGTGATTTTATTAAACGATGTAGGGATATTTAGGAAGAGCAAATGTTTCATTGTGCTTAATGAGGTCGATTCGCCGCAAAAAATCATAAAGATCGAAACAAACTCTAATTATACAGATACATCCTTCAAATTTTTAAATAGGTCAATGAAAAAAGCAGGAACATATTTTTAAAAAATTATGATTGATGTTCATTTTTGTTCTAATGGAACTTATGTCGTCTAGCTCATGTAGCAACATCACGGGTTTTACGACACTTCTATGATGCCATACACGAGTCAATACTCGAGTATGTGCAACCAAGTATTGTTTCAAAAGCCGTCGGTTATGCACACAGTACTCGCAGTATGTGCTTCAATAGTGATAAGAGCTACAATATTATTATTATTTATTTTTGAAATTTTGTATGGTAGAACAACTTTAGGTTTACTCGCAAACAGGAAAACTTGGATTATAACGACAGGTATCCATTTTTTTCAATTCATAAAAAGTACCACTAAAAATGCAGTTTGAAAAATAAATGTTCCGGTAGTGATTTTATTAAACGATATAGGGATATTCAGAAAGAGCAAAAGTTTCACTGTGCTTAAAAGGGTCATAAAAAGTACCAATAAAAATGCACCTTAAAAAATAAATGTTGCGGTAGTGATTTTATTACACGATGTAGGGATATCTCGTATGATTACAACACTCGCCTCCAGCTCGTGCTGCAAACTCACACTCAACGCGGAAAAGTTTCATCGCACTAGTATCGTAATGTACTATTACAGAAATTGGTTATATCGGATAGAGTTGTTTTATTGTTTGCGCGAAATAGTTCGTTTGTATCTAGGTGCGTGACTGTCTGACTGACCTGAAGGCCAGTATTAGAATAGGTGACCACCTGGCTGACTTTGGCGGTCATTAGTTGGATAGGTGACCACCAATTTTGCCATGGAAACCTCCGATTGCTTTATAAGACCCTTAACTGGCAAATTTATTATTGATTTGTTTACTTTATGCCATGGTTAAGTCTGACTGGGCCTTTAATAATTAACTTATCAAGGCCTTATTAAACTGCACCATGGCCTTATGAGATCTTTATTTGGCGAAATTATTATTAATTTGCTCATTTGGCGACGAGATTACGCCTGACTGGGCCCTTAAGTGATTACCCTATCGAGCCCTTATCAAACTTTGCAATGGAAATCTGGAATTGCCTTATGAGAATCTTATCTAGCAAAATTATTATTGATTTGTTTACTTGATGCCATGTAAAATGTAGGAAACCTAGGAATACCTTATCAGGGCCACAATGGGGAATGATATGGAAAACCCTTTTAGGGTGTCCACATTAAAGCCCAAAAGAGCTCTAGTTTATCTTAGCGCATCCCTAATCATTTTCTTCACGGATTGTGATAAATGGTGCAATAGTTATTATGTGTGAACGATCGAGACATTTTTATTACTGCTTCGCTCAGCCAGCTTTGTATTAGTCTTAGCCATAGCATTATTTGAAAGAAAAGAACTCAAGAACCGTAGCGAAAGTGCCAAAGAAAGTGCAGAGCCTTAACCAGATAACTTGACGCGCGTGCCTGCGGGTTTTTGAGTGTATAAAGACGCCGGTCCGCGTCTCAGACAGATCGTTCATATAGACCGTGCGTGCCGCAAATTTCTGTTTTCAGCTCCCATACAAAAAATAGACATTTATTCTGGTAAATTTCCCTTCACGCCCTATTCTTTTCATTGTCCCCGTAACTTCTGCATAAGCGCTCGAGATAAAAATTTCCACACTCAGCCCAGTTAAACGAATAATGCATAGCATATTTTTACGCGAACAATTGCTATGGAAAATTATTCTTCTCAAAATTTTTATTTTTTTTTCGCAATTGGCCAGTATTTTTATGCAATTTTGCAGAATTTCATATGTCGGAAACTTTTTATGAATTTTTGGTGACTTAAGGTGTTGGTTCAATATTTCAATCGGAGATTAATAACAGGAATTGCTTTTTTTCGTGACAGAATCATTGAAAATAAAATACGATTTCCCACAATAATGCAACATGAGATTTGATGAAGTAGTAAAATTGATGATTGTGATAAATGGTACAATGTTTATTGTGTGAACGATCAAGACATTTTTGTTACTGCTTCGCTCAGCAGGCTTTGTATTAGTCTTAGCCATAGCATTATTTGGAAGAAAAGAACTCAAGAACCGTAGCGAAAGTGCCAAAGAAAGTGCAGAGCCTTAACCAGGTAACTTGACGCGCGTGTCAGCGTGGATAACGACGCCGGTCCGCGTCTTAGACAGACCGTTCATTCAGACCGTGCGGGCCGCAAATTTCTGTTTTTAGCTCTCATACAAAAAATAGACATACTTTTGTGTTGAATTTCTCTTTACGTCCTATTTTTTTTATTGTCCCCGTAACTTCTGCATAAGCGCTCGAGATAAAAATTTCTACACTCAGCCCAGTTAAACGAATAATGCATAAAATATTTGCACGCTATAGAAAATTATTCTTCTCACAATTTTTGTTTTGTTTCCGCAATTGGCCAGTATTTCTATACAATTTTACAGAATTTCTTATGTCAGAAACTTTGTATGAATTTTTGGTGACTTAAGGTGTTGGTTTAATATTTCAATTGGAAATTAATAACAGAAATTGCTTTTTTTGTGACAGAATCATTGAAAATAAAATACGATATTCCATAAAAATGCTACATGAGATTTGATGAAGTAGAATAATTGATCATTGTGATAAATGGTACAATGTTTATTGTGTGAACGATCGAGACATTTTTAGTACTGCTTCGCTCAGCCAGCATTGTATTAGTCTTAGCCATAGCATTATTTGGAGGAAAGAACTCAAGAACCGTAGCGAAAGTGCCAAAGAAAGTGCAGAGCCTTAGCCAGGTAACTTGACGCGCATGCCAGCGGGTTTTTAAGTGGATAAAGACGCCGGTCCGCGTCTCAGACAGACCGTTCATTCAGACCGTACCTCGCGACGTTTTAAGCCAATTTTGCGAGCGCTGAAGCCATCAACGCTTGGACGTCCTTTACCCCGAGCGCCAACGTTTTTTTCCTCCTCCTTATCATTTTTATTTATTTTCCTCCATTCACCGAAAGCCTTGAGCTTTTTCTATCTTTTTGTTATTCTTTCTTTCGCTTGTAATTCGATTTATGAGGCGGAACGAAGGCATCGCGCTGTAAAAGAAAAAGTATCTTCCTCGAGAGGATTCATCAAGAGAAACGTCCTTAATTCGACTGGTCTTTGAATCAAACGAGGATCTTGGACGTGCCATTAAAAATGGATTATCCTCCTCAGCTTTATAACGGACAAATAAATTCATTCGCTTCGGGCGCGAATTAATGTTTGGAGAAATTAAATTAAAAGTACAATCGATTATTTTTAAGCCTAGATCAATTTGCTAAAAATCTGTAGTTAGTTCAAAATTGAAAATTTGTGCGATGCCGACACTTTAATCATTAAAAACGAAGCTCTTCAACTTCATGACGGAAAAGTATATTCAACCACTTCTGGCATGAATTTATCTATGGGGAATTAATTAAGAATGTACGATAATTTTGAAGTCTAAGTTACATAATCTTACTGAAAACGTTTTTAAGTTGTTACAAATACAAAGTTTTTGAGATTTTGACATTTCGGCTATTAAAAATGAATTATCCTCTTCAGTCTTATTTCGGAAAGATGTATACAACCACTTCTGACGTTAAGTAATTTATGAAGGAATTAAATTGGAAGTACAATCGACTTTTTTTCCAATTCTAGATAATACCAACCTGCTGAATCAGTTTGCAGCTAGTTTTTAATTACAATTTTTTGCGATGCCCACATTAAAAATGGAGTATTATTTTCAGTTTTATGGCTGTAAAATGTTTTCAATCACTTCAGCGGATTAATCTATGGGAGAATTAAATTAAGATCTTAATTAGCTATTTTGGGGTCTAGATCGCAGTAACTTCATGAAAAACGGTTGTCGCCTTTTCAAAATAATTTTTCTTGTGTACCTTAATCTAGCATTAACCTTATAGACTTATAACCTTAAAGAGCATTAAAAATTAATTATGATTTCCAGATTTTTTTCGACCAAAATCATCAATACTTCAGTCCTGAATTATTCCATGGGACAATTAAATTAAAAGTTTAATCGGCTATTTCGGAGTCTACATAACACAGAATTAGCAAAAGACTTTTTTACTATAAGGAAAAATGGATGATCGTCTTTGACTTTATTTCGGAAAAATATATTTGAACACCTCTAACATGAATCAATTTATAGAACGATCAAGTTGAGAATCCAATCGACTATTTTAGAGTCTAGATGTAATGAACTTCTCAATGAAAAAGGTTGAGGTTGGTTCAGAATAAAAAATTCGTGTGCTCCTGACTTTTCAGCATTACAAAGAGATTAACCTCTTCACATTTTACTCACCAAAAATCATCAATTACTTCAGGTATAAATTGATCTATGAAACAACTGAATTAAATATCGATTGTGGACTTAAAAATTTTGTGTGCTCCTGACTTTTTTGCCATTACAAATGGATTATCTTCCCCATTTCTTTTACGACAAAAATCTTCAATCACTTCTCTGAGAGAAATTTAGTTGGTCCTGGCAACTATTCTGTGATAATTATACTTTATTAGTCCAGGTGACTAATTTTGTAGTTACATTAACTCTCTCCACTATTAACATACCCGCGTAAAAAAAAAGTATTAAGAGTCTCTCGTATTGGACTTTTGAATACTCAGTTTAATACTTTTTTTCGAGACTTGAGTATTAAAAAAAGTATTACATGGTATTAAGAATCAAAAAAAGTAATAAATCGTATTTTTGGAACAGAAATGAATACTCAGTTGATATTTTCGGTCAGGGATTCAAGTACTAAAAAAAGAATCAAATGAGTATTAAAACTAGTATTAAATCGTATTTTTTATGACGATTTTAATACTCAATTCAATATGTTTTTCTGTGATTTAAGTATTAAAAAGAGTATCAACAGGTATTAAAAACGTATTTTTTCCGATGATTTTAATACTGAATTTAATACTTTTTCTCCGTCATACTTTTTTTAATACTTGAAACTCTGACCGAAAGTATCAACTGAGTATTAAATTCTTTTCCAAAAATACGATTTAATACTTTTTTCAATACTCAAGTCTCGAAAAAGAGTATTAAACTGAGTATTAAAAATTCCAATACGCGAGACTCTTAATACTTTTTGTTAAATACTTTTTTAATACTTTTTTTGCGCGGGTAACTACGAGAAAGTTATTGTAACTCCAAAAATAGTCGCGTGGACTAAAAGATTTTATTATCACTGAATAGTTACCAGGACCATCTCAATTAATCTCAGTGTTTGGACGTGAATGGAACTTTAGAGCAATTAAGTTAAATGTACAATCGACTATTCTGGCTTCGTTCTGGTCTGCACTATCGGTTTCGAAATACTACCCCATGTTAAGCTATACCCCAACGATAGAGATATCTAGGACTCGGTCTACGGATTAAACCAATGCTAATTTGCGCGTGGCAACGGGATATTTACGTAGATATGCCCGTAGTATACGCGCTTCAGGGACAGTCGAGGGAAACGGTCGTCGTCGCCGCCGTAGCCAGATTGCCCATTCGTATCGACCGCTCTCTACCGCATCACGCGATTCCCCAGCGATTTTCATCCTAAACGCAACCACATCCTACAATACGCGAAATCCTTACGTATATCTGTATTCTAACCTACACTGAGAGATAACTA